>JAJMRU010000006.1:0-398631 GCA_030578415.1 Ogataea chonburiensis | reverse complement strand
GGCTGATAGAGATCTCAACGGAGTCTTATTAATATGAGCTCCTATTTGATGGGATTCAAACAAAATGGAACTTACAGAAAAAGATCATCCCGCCATAGTTGGCGCGCGAGCGCGACCCCGCGCGCCGCCACCGCGCGGTCCCAGCCCGCGAGCTCGGTCGCGTCCAGCACCGCCACACGTCCCCCGCGCGCCCACCCGTGCGCGCGCTCCTTGGCCAGCTCGCGTGCCAGCGTCCCGCCTATCCACTTCACCTGCCGCCGCGCGTACCGCCGCGTCGCACGCTTCATCTCCGCCACACACCCCGCCAGCTCCCCCGGGCCCTTCTCCAGGTACGGCGCAAACTCCTTGTACCCAATCACCTGCCACACGCCCCGGTCCAGCTCCATCTTGGGCTCCATCGCCACATAGTGGCGGTGCATCTGCGCGATCTCGTCCAGCGCCCCGTTCTGCATCATCTTGTCGACCCGCTCGTCCAGCCGCTCGTCCAGCACCCCCGGCTTCGCGTACAGCCAGAACAGCAGCGTGTGGTACCGCAGTGCCGACTCGGCCCGGCTCCTCTGCGACGCGTACAGCTCCGAGGTCTTGGTCTTGGTAGCAAAAAAGATTTCCAGTGCGCGGCGCACGCGGCGATGGTCGTTCGGATGGAACTTCTGGGCCACTTTCGGGTCTTTTTCCAGCAGCGTCGCAAACACCCCGTCCGGCGGGCCGTCCAGGATCGCCTTCTCGGCCTCTGTGAGGTTTGCCGTCGCCGCAGTGCTGTCCATCGTCTTATTCACAAACAGCAGACTCTGGAGATAATAATGGGTGCCACCAACAAGTATGGCCGTCTTGCCACGAGCGTGAATGTCCGCTATAGCGGCCATGGCCTCGGCCTTGAAGCGGTGGATGTGGTACTCGCAGTCCCAGGACACGTGGTCCATGACATGGTGGGGCACGCCGTGGCGGTCGGGGACGGGGTGTTTGTTGGTGATCTGGTCGAGCCCCTTGTACATCTGCATGGAGTCTGCGTTGATGATCTCGCCGTCGATGGCGCGCGCCAGCTCGACCGCAAACTGGGACTTCCCGACGCCCGTGGTGCCGATAATAGAGATGACCTTGTTGCGCAGCATATTTTTCAGGTTACATAATCTGGCCTAAAATTTTTCAATTTCCATTAATTGAGTGTTTGCCATGTTGAGAGGAGCGCACAGGTTTTTCGGCACGACACGGGTGCTGGGCGCAGGCCCGCCCAAGGCGAAGCGGACGCCCGAGGAGCTGAAGCTGCTGCAGAGACGCGCAGACAAGAGAGAGATCCAGGCGGCCAACAACGCCAGACGGCCGGCGGCCGAAAACCCGCTCTACATGAAGGTTCCGCAGGCTCTGAGATACCTACGCGCAGCAGAGGTGGGGCGGCCGACCAACGAGGCCGTGATCACGATCCAGACGCGTGTCGTGTCCAAGAAGGGCGTGGCGCCGCTGCAGGGCAACGTCCAGTTTGCACGGCCGCTCAAGGACATCAACATTCTGGTGTTCACGAGCGACGAGACGCAGCTGCAGGCGGCCGTCGCGGCAGGCGCCCGGCTTGCGGGCGGCCGAGACCTGGTCGACAGGATCGCGGCGGGCGAGCTCGACCTCTCGATCTTCGACAGGGCCATTGCGACGCCGGAAATTGTGTCTGCGCTGCGGCCTATTGCCCGCAACCTGGGGCCCAAGGGCCTGATGCCGGTGGCCAAGCGGGGCACCGTGGTCGAGAACGTGGCGCAGTACATCGCAGACAACATCGCGCTGCAGCCTTTCAGACAGAGACAGAACCACGTCGCCATGACGGTGGCCAGATGCGACTTTTCGGACCAGGAGGTGCTCCAGAACATCGTGTCGGTGTCGACCGCAGTCCGCAGGGCCGTGGCCGAGTCCCAGAGCAAGACCCCCATCATTCTGGGCCAGACCGTGCTCAGCACCACCCACGGGCCGGGCATAGCCATCGACTTCTAGCATCTGTACATAGCGTCGATCGACGCGCCGAAATAAATATTGTCAATATTATTGTGCTATTTTTTTATTATTTTTCGCCTTGTCATGTCGGACATTTCAGTGAGACGCGGCATTTTGGCGTCCATCCTTGCGCTGTGCGCCCTGGTCGGCTTCCCGCTCTGGCACCTGACCACCTCCGTCCACCGTGCCGAGCTCCCGGTCGCCGAGATCTACAGTTTGGCCTCCGAGATCCGCGCCTCTACCCGGTACGAGATCCCCGTGTATCTCGAGCTGCCCGCCACCGTGAGCGGCCTGCTCGCCGAGGCCCAGCAGTCCATCGACGACGCCCTCGCACAGAGAAGTCTGCCCTTCTCGTGGCGAATACTGCTCAAGAACGGGCCCGGCTCGCCCTCAGACTACAAAGTCCAGGTCCTCATGAGCGACGACTCAGACAGCATCTACGTGTCACCGTACGCGGACCGCGTGGTGAAGCTGCTCGTGTCGCCCAATCTCATCAAAAACGACCTCGTCACGAACATGATTGTAGACTGTCTGCTGAACAACGTGTTTGGCCCCGAGATCGACATGTTTGCGCGTCTGGAGAAAATGGACTCGGTGCTCAAAATGCCTTACTCCCCCACGTACCACGTGACGCTGTCGCTGCTGCAAGGCGGCCGCACCCCGATTTCCTGGGACATCGAGTCGGTCACGCCGCTGATGCAGAACTTCTTGCACACTCTGTCGCCGTATGCGAACTTCTCGCTTAACTCGCAAGTCCAGCACTACGAGATGCTTTCTGACAATATCCAGCTCGAGTACGACGCAGAAAAAGGTCACCATCTGCTCAAAGAGGCCGACACTTCGACGTTCATCGACTACTCAGAATGGGGCCTCGACCAGAACACCGAGTCTGTGCCGGTGGTGAACTTCCTGGCGTACGTTCCCGACACCCAATTGCAGCCGCTGCACATCGAGAACTCGAATTCGGACTCGTTTATTGTGCCGCAATGGGGAGGCCTAGCGATCGTCAACTCCGAAAAAGCGTATCTGGAACACGAGGACCTGTTGCCCGTGATGGAGATCTTCGCGTCGCAGCTGTTCCAGCTTGTGGGCGCCCCGCTGCACCCGAAGTCGCCCACGCTCCGGGTGGACTTCCTCACGCGGTTCCAGTCGCTGAAAAATATGCACTCCTCCATCGATAACCTTATCTCGCTCTGCAAATTATGTCAGCAGTTACCTACTATCAGCGTGCCTGACAGCACACGTGAGCAGGTGGAATTGGCGAAAAGAAAAATTTGGGACGCTGCCCTTGCTGTCCAGAGCGGCAAGTGGACCGAGGCAAACGCACTGGCATCATCTGCGCTGCTGCTGTCGAATAAAGCGTTTTTCCAAAAGGACATGGTCCAGCAGGTGTATTTCCCCGAGGAGCACAAGATGGCCGTGTACACCCCGCTGCTGGGCCCGTTCGCGACTATTGTGGTGCTGGGGCTGCTTCGCGTGGTGAAGGAGACGCGCCAGCTGCGCAACAAATCAAAGCGGGAGTAGGTTGCTAAGCAAACTGTGCCTTGGAATTGAGCCGCACATGAATTTTCAGTTTTTAAAAAACTTTCTGTACGTACTGGGCGAAGGCACACCAGATCCTTTTTTTTGCTAAATGCTCATTTCTACTGTCCAACAGCGTGTCCGACTGAATTCGGTCTGGATTCTGCGACTGGTGGGCGCATTGGTGCTGGTGTTTGGGCTGTTCAGTGTTCTGAACATCCGGCAAGATCAAATCCCATTGCCCGTTTCAGAGCTGCGGAACGGTTCCACTGCGCAGTCTGGTGGGCTCTCGATCCCCGACAAGGGCCTGCCCGGCCGCGAGAACGCGACCATCCTGAGCTTGTGCCGCAATGAGGACCTCAAGGGCATCATCGGGTCGATCCAGAGTTTGGAGGACAGGTTCAATCGCAAATTCCACTACGACTGGGTGTTCCTCAACAACGAGCCCTTCACCGACGAATTCAAAAACAAGGTGTCCAAGATGGTGTCCGGGGAGGCCAAGTTCGGGGTGATCCCGAAGGAGCACTGGTCGTATCCCGACTACGTGGACCAGGAAAAGGCCCGCGAGGAGCGCAAGCAGATGGCCGACAGAGGAATCATCTACGCAGACTCAGAGAGCTACAGACACATGTGCCGCTTCAACTCGGGCTTCTTCTACAAGCACCCGCTCATGCTGCCGTATAAGTACTACTGGCGGGTGGAGCCCGACGTGAATTTCTACTGCGACGTTGATACAGACCCATTTTCCGTGCTGCGCAAGGAAAATAAATTGTACGGCTTTACAATTTCCATTTACGAATTTCGGGCCACCATCGAGAGCCTGTGGCCGACCGTGGTGAGCTTCCTGAAGGAGAACCCGGACGCGCAGCACGCCAACTCGTTCGTCGACTTCATCTCCAACGACGGCGGCGAAACGTACAACCTGTGCCACTTCTGGTCCAACTTCGAGGTGGCCGACATGGACTTCTGGCGCTCGCCAGTGTACGAGAAATTCTTCAACTACCTCGACCGGACCGGCGGGTTCTTCTACGAGCGGTGGGGCGACGCGCCGGTGCACTCGATCGCCATCGCGCTCTTCGCCGACAGGGAAAAGATCCACTTCTTCGACGAGATCGGGTACAACCACGGAGTGTACTCGATGTGTCCGATCGAGGACGAGGTCTGGGTCGAGCGCCGGTGCAGCTGCGACAAGCGGTCCGACTTCACGTTCCAGGGCTACTCGTGCGGCACGCACTACTACGACGTTGTCGGGCGCACCAAGCCCAAGGACTGGGCCGCCTACGCAGACACATAGCCATATATAAAAACAGTCCAAGCTTTTCGTTTCTGCGCCGCACAGCCGCACGCCACTAGCCTCCCGGCGCGCAGCACATTTTTCCTCGAGGGCGTGGTCTGCTGCGGTGTGCCCGCGCCGTGTGCAGCGCGCGGGCCTTGCGCGCACGCGCTGGGCCCCCTGCTGGCAGCGTCCGCACGTTTTGGCCCAAGCCTTGCTGATTGTTTTCCTCCTCACAGAATTCGCACGTGCACGCTCAAACTGCGTGCACAAGCCACTCCTCGATATATAAATCTTGTCCAGCGACTTTTCAGCCCCATGAGGTTCAGGATGATCAGGGTACCTAGAATCCGCTTTTTGGCTCTGGCCGGGGTCATGCTGCTGCTGCTGCTTGTGTACAACACTGCGGACCAGACGCGGCGTCTGCAGGCCCCGTTTTTGGACTTCAAGCATGTCCAGACGTTCAACTCTTCTGTTGTGGCCGTGGCGGCCGGCCTGGACGCTGCTCCAGGGGAGATGGCGGAGATGACGGAGGAGGCGGAGGAGACGGCAGGGGAGTCTCTCGACGAGGAGGACATCGTTCTTGTCTCGCCCGCGATGGTCGACGGGGTGCAGGCGGCTGACGAGCAGCCCGCCCCCGCCGGGGAGCAGCGCGAGTTCGACGACGAGGCCCGCGCCGCCTCGTACGACCCCGTCCAGGGCACGCCGCTCGACAACGCGGCCAAGACCAACCCTGCCAGGGCGCCGCTGCCCGCACGCTACCACGGCTCGATGACCACGCAGTACCGGCCGTACGAGCAGCTGCGCGTCGTCAAGGACAGCTTCGGCAACCCGGCCAAGCAGAACGCGACCCTGCTGACCCTCGTGCGCAACCAGGAGCTGTACCCGATGCTGCACTCGATCCAGCAGCTCGAGAGCCGCTTCAACGCGCGGTTCCAGTACGACTGGGTGTTTCTGAACGACGAGCCGTTTTCCGAGGAGTTCATTAGACACACCTCCAGCATGGTCTCGGGCACAGCCAGATACGGCATCATCCCGCACGAGCATTGGTCGTACCCCGACTACATCGACCAGGAAAAGGCCCGCGAGGTGCGCGAGTCGATAGAGTGGTCCAAGGTGGCGTACGGCTCCAGCGAGAGCTACAGACACATGTGTCGCTTCAACTCGCTTTTTTTCTACAAGCACCCCATTCTCGACGACTACCAGTACTACTGGCGCGTCGAGCCCCAGATCGACTACGGCTGCGACATTCTGGACGACCCGTTCAAGACCATGGTCGACAACGGCAAGGACTACGGCTTCACGCTGACGCTGACGGAGTTCCCCAAGACGATCGCAACGCTGTGGGACGCGAGCAGACAGTACTTCGAGCAGCCGCACGTGCAGCAGCAGCTGCCGCCGGTCGAGCAGACGATCCAGGGCTTCATTTCGGACGACGACGGCGACAGCTACAACCTGTGCCACTTCTGGTCGAACTTCGAGATCGCGAACCTGGACTTTTATCGCTCGCAGCTGTACGAGGACTACGTGATGCACCTGGACCGCGCGGGCGGGTTCTTCTACGAGCGGTGGGGCGACGCTCCCGTGCACACGATCGCGGTTGCTAAGCTGATGCGCACGGAGCAGCTGCATCTGTTCACGGACATCTCGTACAGACACACAGTTGCGGGCTCGTGTCCGCTGGACGACGCGTTCCGCGCACGCGCCCGGTGCACGTGCGACCCGGGCAGCGACTGGATGCTCACGTCGGGCTCGAGCTGCAACCTCAAGTACATGGAGGTGTCGCACCAGCCACAGATGGCCGACTTCAGCAAGTACGAGGCTGCTGTGGCTGAGCGGCGGACCGCGCAGGCTCTGAACCGCGAGACAGAGATGAGCAAGCGGCGGCAGCAGGCCCAGCAGCGCGCGCAGGAGCGTCGCCAGCGGGCTGAGGAGCGCCGCCAGCGCAAGGCTAAGGAGCGAGAGGCGCGGCGCAAGGCGGCTGCCGCAGGTAAATAAATTATAAGCTTGGATGTGGCTGGGGAATTTCTGCGTTCCACCCTGTAAATACGCGACTCAAAAAATCTTCCAATTACTTGTTCTCAACATGGCTCGCGCAAACGCAAGGTTGATCCGTTTTGGTGTGTTTGCTCTTGTCTTGGTATTCTGCGGTTACATCCTGACCAAGGGCTCTTCCAGCTCCTACAGCGTTTCCAAGCAACTGGCCACTCCAGCCCCTACGAGCGATAGCTCCTCACCTTCGGTCGCGGCACAAAAAGAGGTCGAACAAAAGACGCAGAAGCCCGCTTCTAAGGAGTCTGTGTCCAATGTGCCTGCCGCCTCGTTTGGAGACAAGCAGAAGGCCACATTCGTCTCGCTTGCCAGAGACCAGGACCTCTGGGAGTTGGTGGGATCAATTAGACAGATTGAAGACAGATTCAACAGCAAGTTCCACTACGATTGGGTGTTCTTGAACGACGGAGACTTCAGTGACGAGTTCAAGCAGGTCACCTCATCGGTGTGTTCTGGAAACACTAAGTACGGCAAGATTTCCAAGGACCAATGGAGCTTCCCTTCGTGGATTGACACAGACAAGGCTGCCCAGGTCCGTGAGGAGATGCGCCAGAAACAGATCATCTACGGAGACTCCATCTCGTACAGACACATGTGTCGTTACGAGTCCGGCTTCTTCTTCAGACACCCGCTTCTGGACGAATACGAATACTACTGGAGAGTGGAGCCTGGCATCAAGATCTACTGCGATGTCGACTACGACGTGTTCAAGTTCATGAAGGACAACAACAAGTCCTACGGCTGGACCATCTCCCTGCCGGAGTACATGGACACCATCCCTACCCTCTGGAAGACCACCAGAGAGTTCATCAAGGAAAACCCTCAATACCTGGCCAGTGACAACCTGATGGACTGGGTCTCCGACGACGGCGGAAGCAGCTACAACGGATGCCACTTCTGGTCCAACTTCGAGGTCGGAAGACTCGACTTCTGGAGGTCCCAGGCCTACCTCGACTACTTCGAGTACCTCGACAAGGCCGGAGGATTCTTCTACGAGAGATGGGGAGATGCTCCTGTCCACTCCATTGCTGTGGCCCTCTTCATGCCTAGGGACGAGGTCCATTTCTTCGACGATGTCGGATACTACCACGTTCCCTTCCACAACTGCCCTATCGACGAGAAGGTGAGAGAAGAAAAGAAGTGCATGTGCTCGCCAAAGGATGACTTCACATTCAGACGCTACAGCTGCACCAACAAGTTCTATCAGCTCCAGGACCTCCAGAGACCTGTGGGCTGGGAGAAGTACAATAACTGATTACGTAACACAGAGAGTGGGTTTTATAAAAAATAATGCTTTTTCCTCTAATGCGAAAATTATGTCTGAGCCTGTAGATGTTGACAAGATTCTAGAGGTTCTCGATGCCGGGGTACGCGACTGTCTCGAGAGCAGGGACTTTATCTCGTTCTCCACAATTGTGGAGGTGCACCTGGGCGACCCAGCATTGCATTCGGAGGAAGAGAATGGCAGGCTGATGGGTAAGCTCGTCGCCATCCTTGACGAGCACCACGATCTAGTTTATGAGATTGGCTGGGATCTTCCGCCTCTTCTCTGTCGCTACGTGGCCTCGAAGCAGGTGCCACAAGGTGCGCTCAGGTTTCACGAACAGACAAGTAATGTGCTCAAGTGTTTTGAGCTCTTATCGACATACGGGAATCCCAAGGAAGTGCTACTTACTTCGTGCGAGCTGATCAGTCAATTGGATGTCGAGAAGATTATAGAAGAAGCAGAGTTCTCCGAGGACGCGGAGGTGACCACCAGAGCCGATGCCTCGTTCGTGCTTCAATTCCATGTTCTTCTAGAACTCATAATTTCGTGTCTTCGCCGCAACACCACTCTGTATCCTTCTAAATTTTTGGGGATGGCAGTCTCTGCAATCTTGAACATGGGAAAGACTTCGGAAAAGAACCTGAGTCATATGTCCGTGTATCGACGGCTCTACTCCTTCATCCGCGACTATACTCCTCCGGATCTTCCTCAAGATCACAAAGCTTCCCTTGAAGAGTTGACCAAGATTGTCGAGCAGGAAAACTACCTGCAGCGCAAGCTGCTGTGGCTGCTCTTTTCTGTCATGGTTGAGTACTCCAGCATCCCTCAGAGTCTTCTTCTGCTAAGAGCAGTGTATCCCCAATTCCGCACAAATAGAGCAGACAATTCTGTGTCCCTTGCGTACTCGCCTGAGGATTTCTGGACCTACTTGTTGTCTCTCTCCATGTCAATGGACATGGAATTGGACGTGCTGTTTGACAGAGAAATCAAAAACGCTGAACAAGTTTTTGCCAATGCACAAGCTCTCGATAACGAAGAAATATACCGATTGGTTATTGACAACTACAATTCCACAGAATTCAGACAGAAAAACCCACAGACCATTCCCATGTCCTGCACAGCAATCATCTTTTTATACACATGTGCCAGGTACGTGGAGAAGCTCAAATACCAGACCCCTCTACCCAGTGTGCTTTCTCTGATCAAGCTGCAGCTGTGCATTTTAATACCTGCCATTATTCGCAGCAACGTGCACAGACTCCAGGCCGTGACGAGTTTAATGATCATGACAGTCCACCAGCTGGATGAAGAGACTCTGCAATACAACGAGAATGAAAAGGCTCTCATTTTCTCCTACCTCCAGAATTTGGCAGCTCTGTGTCTCGAGGTGAAGGATTCGTGCCTGCAGAAGCTATTTTACTCACTTGTGATGAAGATCATCATCAATATGAAAGAGGGCGACGCGTACGAGTTCCTTGTGAACTCTCTAGAAAACTGTCCTGCCGAAACTTTCAGGACCTACTCGGTTGGCGTTTTAAAAGACATGATGCTACGACCAAGGACGCTGCCGGCTCCACCAGCTGGCTCGGACAACGCCCCGGCATTGCCACCGCGCGATATGAAATACATCTCGTTTTCGGACGCCCGTGCTGCCGATATTATGCGACTTCTGGATGTGGCCATCGAAGAAGCATTTACGCCAGAGTTCAATCCTGCCGTTTGCAACACGCTTCTGGCGTACCTAAACTTGCTACTGTCGGTGGTCAAGTTCCCCCAGCACGCCGTCCGGAACAGTCTTGCTCGCATCCAGACGCATCTGGACAAACTCGGCTCAGATTATCAGCAAATTGCCGACATAATTGAGTTCAGCATCGCCAAAGCTGAAAAGTTCTACAACATATAATACCTGGATGTTAGTACATGCTGCTCAGATAAGTGATGAATGTTGGAAACAGGTGATCTCTTCATGCTTTTCAGAGTGAGCTGAGAAAAGATATCATCATAACAGAAGTACTTACTGTAAAGAAAATATTTTAACTAAATTTTCACTAGTGTTTTTTTTTTTAAATTACAATTTATTTCTCCGGGTAATGGCACAGGTATCGGAGGATGATTTCAATTGGCTCCTCGCCCGTGACCGATCGGCCTACGAGCTTCTGGACGTCGATCCACAAGCAAACTCGCGTGAGCTTCGTAAGGCATATCGTAGAATGGCCTTGATCCTGCATCCTGACAAGAACCAGGCCCCTGACGCAGAGGAGCAGTTCCGCGAGATATTCGTCAGTTACAGGGTCCTGGACGATCCCGAACTACGCAGACGCTACCAGGAGTACCACAATGCTCGGAAAACACAAACAGAACATCAGCGATCGTTAAAGGAACAGCTATTAAAGGAGGAGTCGAGCCACACGCAACACAAGTACACCGCGCAAATACGACAAACAAAGGCAGAGCAGCTGCGACGCCAGACCGAGCAATTGCGCCGCGATAAGATCAAGCAGATGAGTGCGTCCTATACCAACGTGGCGACAGACCGTGCTCGGTTCCCATGCCGAGTGCGAGTGCGATGGAAAAACAAGTCCCAAGTGTCTGATCTCATCACCGAAGAGGTGATTACACAGCTGATGCAGGTATTTGGAGACATTGAGTCTGCACAACTCAAAGACACAGGCGAGGCAATTGTGCAGTACGCGACTTGGACGTCTGCAGTTCTGGCAGCCATTCATGATTATTCGAAGCCGTCAAGTCTGTGGGACGCGTCTGGCCTGCGCCGAATGGCGGGACTTGTCCGTCAGGCTTCGTTGCTGGATTTCCACGACACAAGCAACGACAAGCTGAATTTCGATGAATATGCAGGTCTGAGTATGTTCAGACTGAACAAGCTGGTCTAATCTGAATCGATGACGATTGTTTCTGGCGATCTGGCCTTGTCCTTCACGGCAGGAAAGCTGCGATTACGGTCTTTGCGCTTTTTGCTGTTGCGCAACGACTGGCCCTGTCCTGCAAAATGAGGTTGATTTGTTTCCTGTGTCTTTTCCTCAAAGTCGTCTTTGTACACCTTGACCGGAAAGCCAAAAAATAGATACCCGTCGGGCAGCTCAAGCTTGCGCACGGGTCCGCCGAGATCGAGTTCCTTGGTGTCGATAGGCTGCGTTTCCTTGGAAATCTTTTTTCCAGACAACTTCGCCCCGGAGCCTTGGAAGATCTGTGTACTTTTACTAGCTTCTCTAAGCATTTCGCCATAGTTGATCTGTTTGGCCATTGACCCTTCGCCCTTGAGAGAAGGCTGCGCCAATGCTTTGGATTTCTTCTCTTTGTCCTGCTCCTGTTTGAGCGCCTTGTAGTCAGGCTCGACGTACCCAACGGGAGGCGCAAAGTCGGTCTCTAGATCTGTTTCGATCACGCAGATGCCACGCGACTCGCTCTCGGGCTTTGCCTCCAAAATGCGGATCTTGTATGTCTGGTCATTGTAATTCAATTGGACAATGTCATCCACTGTTAGGGTGGTGAATTTTCGAAGGGCATTTTCAAGCACAGCTTTCGGGTCGCTGATGTCCAGGAAGTCCACGCTTTGAGGTTCAAGCTTCACAAAACTACCTTGTGGAAGATCTGCAGACTTGATATTGACCAACGATCCCGGCTCCGCGCCCACGGTCTCGAGCATCCACTGTGGCAAATAGCAGCGACCTTCCTCTGCAGTGAACTCAAGCACTCCGCTGTGCGTGGTCTTTCCAGAATCCTCAGACGTGATCTTGAACAGCATCGGGTATCGGATGTTGAGCATTGTAAGCTTGTGTAGTGCTGACTGGGGAAGAAAGATTTTGCCCCCGTAGTTGGCATCGTCTTTGCGAGTCAGATCCGGCATCATCGAGATAGGATAACACCGGAAGTAGTCGTCGAATCCCTGCATTATGGGAATTGACGGTTCGCCAAATCCAAGTCCAAAGCCGGAAAACTGCGTTAGCTGTATTAGAGAGTCAACTTACCATTTCGAAATAAATATAATCAAAATATTTTTTGTGTTTACTTTAATTAATGGAGGACGAAGATTTTCTTTTAGACGATACTGACGCGCTGCGCAATCTGATCGATGAGGAGAGCGACGAAGAGGAAAACACAATTCTGTTTTCTGATGACGATATAATACCTGAGGATGAGGATCCCGACGATGAGGATTTCGAAGACGAGCCAGACAATTTCGGGTTCAGTGATGAGGAATTTGACGACGAGGACATCGACGAGGACTTTGAGTTCCGCAATGCTCTAAGAGAGGCACGCAATTTTAGACCCAAGCCCCAGAAGGGTGGCAAGAAGACAAAAGGTCTGGCAGCAATGCGACGCAAGATCCGCAGAGAAGAGCTGTCCCCCGAAGTTAAGCTCCTGCTTTCGCAGGCTAACGAAGCTTTTGTGTCCAATGATCTTCCACGAGCTCAGAATCTGTATCTGGAGGTGGTCAAGCTCGACAAGAATAACTTCAGTGCTTACAAGACATTAGGTGAAATCTACAGACTGCAAGGTAATTACAACAAGTGTTCCAACTTTTGGCTGCTGGCAGCACATTTACATTCGTGGGACTATGAGTTTTGGCGGACTCTAGCCGAGCTTTCTGTTGAGCTCGAGCATACGCGTCAGGCCGTGTACTGCTATTCAAAAGCGATCTCTGCTAGTAACGGAAGGGATTACGATTCGATTTTTGCCAGAGCGTGTTTGTATCGCGAGCGTGGACAATTTAAGCGTGCGAGCGACAGCTTGATGAAGCTACGGAACTTGATGCCTCAGGAACCCAAAATCTGTCGCGAGTTGGCGAAAGTGTATGTGGATGAGAATCGCGTGAACGATGCAATCAACATGTACACGCGAATACTCGAGGAAAATACGCGGAGTCGTGCCGGCGACAAGAGTGAGCTGAAAAGCATCAAGTTTGACTGGTCCGAGCTAAATATTCTTCTTGAGCTGTATGGAAAGAAAGCTGCCTGGTCTCTCGCAATTAAGACCTTGAAACAGGTATCGCGCTGGATTCAATTGAGAGAGTCTCAGACTTTTTGGGACGAGCAGACTCTGATCGACAGTGAGTTCGATGATAGACGTTTTGAGCATCCAAAGTTCCAGGCCCTAAGCTCTGACGAGAAACTGAAAGAGTATACACTTCCTATTGATATCAGAGTTCAGCTTGGGCTTTTCCGTTTAAACTCTCGAAATACTGACGAGGCTCTCCATCATTTTGAGTATGTGCTGAAAGAGAACATCCAGGAAACTGCAGACTTGTTTTTGCGCATTGGTTCTGAGCTTGAGACGTTTGGTCTTTACAACGAGGCCTTGAGATATTTCTATCCGGTTTCCAACGTTTACGAAAGCAACCCTCCAGAACTGGTTTTGAGCATTGCGCGTTGTTTGCGGGAAACCGAGGACTTTGAGAACGCCAAAGAGGCGTACAAACGCTTACTGGAGAACGATCCGGATAATGTTGAGCTGAAAGTTGCTCTTGCAGAGGTTTATTTCTATCTCGACGACATCCAGAGCATGAGCAAATTGTACAAGGAGGCACGAGAACAGCGAACGAAAGAGCGTGCAAGTGCACGAAACAATCTGTTGATGGACGACGAAGATGACGAAGATGACGAAATGATGAGTGATGATATGTTGGAGAAAGATCCCGAGCAACAGGCACTAATTGCCGAGTATCCACCTTCGAAAAAGAACAAACGCAAAAAGTTCATGCCTCTGGCACCAGAAGTGCTTCACAAGAAGGAGCTCAAGTCGATGACGCGGATTAAGGAACAATATGCTCGTGCCAATCGATTGCTCGAAAGACTCGAGGAAGACGCTGGGTCGTTGGGTACTGAGAGACATGCAATTGCTTCTATGTGGATCGACCTCGTTTCAGAGTTGATTGAAGTGTTCTCTACCTACCGGTGTTTTTTTTCCTCTGATAAGGCCAAGAAATTCAATACTGGGCTACGCAGACGGACCGAAAAATTGAGCATCGACCAGAAGTTGTCGAGACTCCCCTATTTACAAGACGAAATGATTCTTTCGAAGGAAATGGATTCTGGTCGCATTGAGATTCCACAGGAACAGTTCAAGGGAATCTCATTTGAAAGCTGGTTTGACCTGTTTATGAAATACTCGCTCATGATATCTGAATACGAGGGGAATGTTGAGGATGCATTGTCAATTCAAGAGATTGCTCGCCATATCAATGTTTTCAAGAAAAAGGAATTGACAATCACGCTGGTGAGCCTGTCAGTAGGCTTCATCACCAATGACGTTGCTGTTGTGATGAATCATCTACGAACATTGATGAACGATTATCAATTCAACGTTGCTGCTCTCAAGACTTTCCTTGCAGCCTGCAAGCCAACAAATGTCTTTTATCATCCCTATGTGGATGCTCCAAATCAGAAATATATTCTTCGCCAGATAAAGACTCACGACAGTCTGAAAGAAGGACGAGAGATCTCAGGTATGGCAGCTATCACAAATACCAATGTGGACTCTGAAAAGTTCCATCCGCTTCTCAACTATATCTACTCAACCTTCTTATACATCAACAAGTCCTATACTGCTGCATTGACCTACAGTCTCAAGATCTACCGGGATTACCATAAGGATCCTTCTTTGGTATTTCTGATGGGACTTGCCAACTTGCACAGGTCGATGCAACGACAAACTATAAACAAGAATTTCCAGATTATACAGGGACTGACATTTATGCTTGAGTATGCGGAACTTCGCAAGCTGCGTGGGGGTTACGAAATGGAGATCAACTATAATTTGGGTCGAACATTCAACCTCTTGGGGCTCAACACCCTGGCCTTAGAGTTTTATGACAAAGTTTTGGAAATGGACGAGGAGCCAGCCTTTGATCTTAGGCGGGAGGCTGCGTATAACAGCTATATGATTTATTGCTATAATGGCAATTTTAAGCTCGCAGAGGAATTGATGGAGAAATATTTATGTATCGAATAGCCAATGTAAATTAAATTTGATATATTTTTTTATTTACTTGTTAAATGGAATCGTTAGGAGCAACGTTACACTCATATATAATTAATTACGATCCTGATAGGCTCTCCCGAGAAATTGAGCGGCTGCGGCCAACTCCAGATACCGGCTCGTCGAAACTGCAGGACTCTGATTACCTGCAACAGCTGGAATGCTGCAATTTGTTATGGGTGATCAGGGGGTTGATCACCGAGATTTCGGCAGCTGTACAGGACGAAGTGTCGTTTGACAGTGCAGTGCTGAACTTCCAGAAACTTCAACTGAAACTTCGAGAACTTACAAACATGGTTGATGGCGATGCTGTCATAATTACAGAAATCACAAAACAGCTAGGCGAATTTTCAAATACCATCAAGCTTCAGATGCTAGAATTAATGACCAAATTCTGCGTTTTTGATGACAATGTGATGGAATACAATAACAGATATAACGACATGACATTTTTGGAGTACATCAGATGGAGCTTCGAGTTCTGCAATTCCGCTGATGAGGAATTCTCCGAGTACTTTGGCTTCAACAAAATGTTTGGACGCCAATTGAAGAAAATAATTGGACGCAGTATGGACTTGAACTATGAAGGAGAATGTGTCACGTTGGTGGTTGGAACTGATACAGACTTTGCAGGTTTTCTTCGAAGCTCTGAGAATGTCATTAATTTCTTCAATCTCTTCATGGATTACAATCGTTCTGGGGAAAAATACAATCTTGGTGTTGTCAAATTGAATGTTTCCAAAATACTGCTTTCCGCTTTGAAATCAAGACTTTTCGCACCTGAAAATGTATATCCCCTGATTGCCGGCAAATATGGAGCAGGTGATAGCAAGCTGGTGGGACAACTCGAAGTTTTAAGCACGCTACTTTCACAGGACGGCTGGACCCGAGACGGATCATGTGATCTGGAGTTCTGGATTGATGATCTCGTGAGCTACTGGATTGAGGATCTGGTTGACAAGAAGATTGACGAGATGAAAGAGCTTGTGATCTCAGGGGGTTTGAGCAAGCTAGAAGCAACGGAATTTGTCGAGAAACGAGAACCTGTTGAAACAGAAGACTGGAACGAGGAATGGGACAAGGAATGGGACGAAAGTCCTGAGACTCCCGAGATTCCTGAAAAGTCAGCAGACGACGAAGATGACTGGGACGCATGGAATGAGGATTGGAATGAGGAAGAAAAGCATGATCTTGGGGTCAAGTCTATCTCTACTAACAGCAAATCGTCCAATGTTTCACAGGTCTTGAGACATTCTAGCGTATGCGGCTGGACGGAGGATCTGGTGGCAGATTATTACAACCAATATGAAAAGCTTCGTGCGCAGTCGGACAACATGGGGGATATTGAGCATTTATTCAAAGTTCAGATCAAGAAGCTGATGGTTTGCTTTTATATGATGATGAGCAGTGCATATTCGAGCTGGGTAGCGTTTGATGCAGATTATGCTCGCATTTTGGAAGACTTAACTGCGAAATACGGGGTGAATCTAGAACCGTGTCTAGAGCTGAAACAAAAACACCAGATCAGTGTGGCCCAGAGCTATTTGGAGAAGCTGTTTAGAGTGATTTCTCCGCACGAAAAAGTGCTACTGCACGATAATAACTACGAAAACTCGGAACGCAAGCGCAGCTCTGCACAACTTGTTGCTGGTCTAGAAAGGATTTTTGGCGAAGTCAATTTGCGGTTGGTGAACGGACTTGCACAAAACTCGGCAGCTGCTCTCAGTGTGGGGAACACGCTGGTGGCCCAGATCAGTGGATACCTCTGTTCGTGCTTGGTGGGCAGGTACAATATTGCGTCTGACGAGTCGGAGATTTTGGCTGAGATGCTGACACGGATCTGCAAATGTATGATTGCGCCAGAGATGGGAGAACTGCGCAAGGTGAAGAACTTCCAGAAACTGGAGCAGGTGATTCTTGTGCTGGAGTCGGGACTGCGCGAGATCCTCGACAACTTCTATGAAGCAAAGTACTTTGAGCTGCAGACAGAAGAGCTTCTTGGGCTGATCCGCAGTCTCTTTGTCGACAGTTCGCTACGGGAAACGGTGATGAACGAGATTCAAGAAATGAGGAATAACTAACTATGTATACGTCATTAGAGCTACCAGTCAAGTTCGCCCAGAGACTCTGGGTTTGCGCCCTTGCACTCGATCTTGGAGCAAAGCTCCTCGAGCTCTGCAGCCTCGGCAGAGTTCTCCTTGCCCCCGATTCTGGCAGGGTTGATCTCCATGCCGGCCTCCTGCTCAAGAGCAAAATGTTTCTTAACCATGTCCTTCACAATTCCTTGGTAGTGGAGCACTCCGCGCTCTTTCAATGGGTGCAAATATCCGGTGCTGTAAATTCCCTGGTTCAAGTTCTTTTGGGTCAGGACACATAGGTTGTAGTCCTCGAGCTCGACCTGCTGCAGAAAGTCAACAAACTCCTTCTTCTGGTCCTCTTCGATACCCTTTTTGGTGTAGATGTCGTACTGCAAAATGGTTCTGGAAGGAGCGATCGGAAGCACTCTGATAGAGTAGAAAGCTGGAGAGTAGCAGTTGACACCGTTGGTAGGGAACAGGTAGCACCACAGTCCGTTGAAGTTTCCACCTGGGTTAGGCTTCTTCTTGGTAACCTTTTTAGGATCCTTCTTTCTTCCAAATCCGAACCACCCAGACTCAACGTCCGCGTCCTCTTCCTCAACCTCCTCGATCTCCTCGTTCACGATTCTAGCATAGTGTCTGCAGTAGTTTCCCTTAGGAACGACCTTGTAGGTTTCCATCATGAATGCAGAGTTGAGGCCGGGGTGCGCAGTAGGACAGTGGTAGCACTCCTGGTAGCCATCCATCAGGGTCTTCCAGTTGAACTCTCCGTCCAGCTCGTACGACATGTGGTATTCGTAATCGTCGAAGTCGTATTCGGCCATTTCCTGGTCCAGACCAGCAAAGAACTCCTCAAAAGGAGTGTAGTCGTCTGTGTTGTCGAAGTTGATAAAAACGAGGCCCTCCTTTGTGGTGTGAGATCTGATTTCAAACAGGGAGTTGGCCTTAGGGTCGAATCCCTCGACTTCGTTGAAGTGCGGAGCCTTGGTCAGCAGACCGTCAGTGTTGTAGGACCATCCGTGGTATTTACAACCCAAAACAATGGAGGATCCTTTCTCCTTTCTGACAACAGGATAGGCTCTGTGTCTGCAAACGTTGTGGAATGCCTTGACCGGGCCGGCCTTGGTCTTGATCAGGAAAAAGTTCCAGCCCATAAAGCTGTAGGAGAAGTAGTCGCCCGCCTTTCTGAAACGCTGCTGGTGGGTGACAAACAGCCACGACTTGGCAAAGATGGCTTTCTTCTCGTAGTCAAACACTTTCTGGGAAGTCCACCAGGAAGCAGGCAGGGTGTGCTCGCCAGGGAGCAGTTTCTCGGCAGGGTTGTCCTCCGGAGGAGGAGCAGGCTTAGCAACAGCGGCAGACATGGTTGACGGGACATGTGGGAATCGTTACAACTTTATAGAGCAGCGGAATTTGAAACCCAATGCGGACAGAATGATAAGAATTTCTGCTGCTTATTTCGGAAATATTTTCATCAGATAACACGGAATTTTCACAGCAAATAGAACGTGAACTAATACTAATTTCGGAAACAAAATTCACCTCTCTATCTATCTCTATAACTCATCTTTAAACTTGCCTTTTCCTGGATATAATACCGTGTACTCGATAAACAGATCGCCGTACTCGTCCACTGCTCCATGGATAGGCATGCCCTTCCCCCGCACCCGCTCCACCTCTCCTTCCTTCACCATTTGTCCCTCTTTTCTCTTTATTATGATGCTGTTGTCGTAGTTGTCTAGGAACGGAATCGCGCGTTCCCAACCTCCCTTGAGTGCTTCCTGCAATGTCAAAATCTCCGTCCTGTACAAATTATTTCCGACGCGTCGATATCCAAGGTTCCCGCTCTTTTTCTCCACGATCTTCACTTTCAGGTCTCCTGCATCCCAATCTGGCGACTTGTCCGACTCCCCTGCATAAACCTCGACATGGTTCCGCCCCAGTCCGGGTTCCAGGTGGAAGTTGTACTGCCTTGTTCCTTGTGCAACTCCCTGTCCACGACATTTTTTGCACAAGTGAGCAATCTTCTTACCCGACCCCTGACAGTCAGGGCACGCGGTCTCAAATCGCTGGATCATGCCCGGCCCGATCTGCCGCTTCATCACCACGCGTCCGCGCCCATCGCACTGCCCACAAACATGGGTTTTCCCGTCCTGGGACCCTGTTCCTGCGCACGTCGAGCAAATATCCTGCATCTGCACGGAAAAGTCCATATTGAACCCATTGAAGAACTCCTTCAGTGTGAACTCGAGCTCCGTCGTTGTGTCAGCGCCACGAGGCCGACCCCGGCGCTGCTGCTGCCCGCCAAAGAAATTCGCAAATAGATCAAATGGATCGTGATGCTGCTGCTGTTGTCCGCCACCGCCTTGCAATCCCTCGTGGCCATATCTGTCGTAGATCGCTCGCTTCTCAGAGTCCATCAGCACCTCGTACGCCTCGCCGATCTCCATGAATGCCGCCTGAGCACTGTCGTCGCCCGGATTCTTGTCGGGATGGAACTTCTTGCTCAATTGACGATACGCCTGTTTGATGTCCCGCTCGTCGGCATCTTTAGAAACGCCCAACACCTGACTGTTAGTTGCCCATACAAAACCCAAAGACTCACCTCGTAGTAGTCACGCTGCGCAAATACTACCAGCACGAAGAAAACAAGCACAAACGCTGTCCAGATCCGCATACTGCTTGGTCCCTGTGTATAACACGTCAATACCTGGAAAGTTTTTTTTTTCCTTTCTAGAATCGCCGGGCTGTGCAAAGTAATAAGCGCACAATAATTAAAGTATTTAAACTAGCTCAGTCAGATGCGGTCGATGCCATCACCTCGGTACTCGAGGTTCCGTACGGCGAAACGAATCTGGCGTTCGATTATAAATTTGCTATCCACAGGCTACATCTCGGATTCGTCCGCTTTCATTAACCTCCGGCATAACACCAACAAGCCGAACCACCGGACCAAGATCCGCAAGTCCAGATTGTCCAAAAAGCCAACCTCCCGAGTCAAGCTCAGTAACAGGCTTTCGAATATGGTGATCCAGGAGCTAACAAACGAAGACAATGGAGGAGAGCTGATCAGCAGCGTGTGGTCGTGGAGCTCGCTTTGGCTATCCCTGTTCTCTTTCTGGAAGTCGCCAAACGTAGGGAAGGCCAGTCCAAAAGGCCGGTCGAGTGGCGGCAACTTCAACGTGAATCTGTCCATCTAGACGTTGAACTTGAGCCAATCCCAGTCGCCTGCAAACGCCTCGCCCATCTGTGTGTTATCTGGCTTGAACGACTCGATAGGAATAGGCTGTGGCGCAACGTTAACTGCCGGAGCACGTTCGGTGATATCCATGCTGCGTTTACGTTTCTGGTCGCCCGGTTTTGGCATAGCTGGGTTGTTGTTCAAAGGCCGGATGACACCGTGGAGCTTGAAAAAGAGTCCACAGGCGTTGCAGAGCAGCATATTGTCAGACGTCTTGCGCCAGAGCGGCGTAGTCGAGGTAAAACAGTTCTCACAAATTGGCTGCTGCGAGTGGCTGGCAGTTGGTGGCGCAGACGCAGGGGCTGCCCTTGGAGCCCCTGTGGTCAGTGTTGGCGATAAATGCTGGTAAGCAGGTCTTTCGCGTCGATCTAAAGACACCTCCAGAGTGTTGATATAATTAGTTAGGCTACAATCCGAGCCTCGTTTCTCTTCTTTAACTCTTGCGGATGTAGCGTCTTCGTGGTGGCTGAACTTGGACAGGTCCATCATTTCAGGAGCATTGTCGTCGAACTTGAGGAAGCTGTCGACGTTGAAGTCTTCATTTGGCTTTTGGTGATGAGCCATGCTTGGTCTATGAACTGTGTTATGTTGCTGCAAGAACGGGAACTGCTGTGCAGCGGCGGTGGAAAATATTGAGTTTGTGTTTGAAGACAGCGAATGGCTTGTTTCTGGCGAAAAATAATCACTCGAATCCATGCGCTCTTTGGAGTCGATAGTGATGGGATTTGTGAGCGAGAATGCCGGGTCCTGCTCCGTTGACGAGATCGACGCGCGGAACTGATCGTGCGTGATAGGTATGTCTGGATTAATTCCGTACTCCTCTTTGGAGATGCGTCTGATGTGTTCAATGTAGTCGAACTCTGGGTTGTCGGGAGTTTCGGTCGCGAGCAGGGAGTCGGGGCCCTGGTGCTTGAGAAGCGAGAGCTCGTTGGAGGAATGCGGAATCGAAAGTTTGCGAGTGTGTCTAGAGACCATGGGTTTACCGATCCTGGAATTGGCACCAGAGCCGGAATTCCTCCGTCTTTTGACGCTTTCAATGCTGTTTAGTCTCCACGTCAAGTTGAGAATGCGTTTGTTGTTAGGGAGGAGGGTGTTCTTGTTGTTGAACATCTTCCAGATCTGTAAAGAGGTGCTAGACTTCTCTGTGAATTCTCTTTCTATCTCACGTTTGAGGAGCTTAATGTGAGACTCCTGTTTCTGGCCGGAGGAGTTTGCAGCAAACATTTTTGTGAGCCAAAAAGTACGCTTGCGGGTGACGATGGTATGGATTCACCTGGTGTTAAAGCAAGTGTGAGAGGGGTCTCCAGTAGCAATTAATTATTTCGAGAAAGGCAACAGCCTTTATTAGGATTTTGAGGCTTTTATATCAAGACCTTCCCCATTGGACATTGGGCGAACCAGACTCACATATGCATACAATTTTCTGCTGGCGGATTTTTGTTCTATTGTTTAGCATAGGCGACCTATTTTACTTTTTCTATTGTTTGGATGTTTAATTACAGGCACAATAGATATTATTGTTCCGTTCAACAAGAGCTAAAACATTGCAAAGTGCGACGGGCATTGTGAGTCAACCTGCACCCACTCGCTGATTGGTCGTAAAGGCTGCGATCTACTCTTCTTGGTATCCATCTGCATTATCGACCCTTGAATTCCATCTTGTATACCTCTATTAGCTAAATGTCAGCAAACCTGTAATTGCCGACCTCTGGCTGGCCATCTCGAATTTCTTTTTACCGTCTCCTCACTCGAGCATTTTTTTCATCAGATCGTAACTCATCCACTGCACAGCCATCGACGGACAGATCTTCCACATGTTCGCACCCCATCCTCTGTACAGGCCTCTGTAGCCTTCGAACTTGACGATCTGGCAGAGCGCGTCCCACGTTGAGCTGTATTTGAACCCCATTTCTCCGCCTCCCAGTGTGGCCACCTGGAACCGCCTGCGGAGAATGTCCAACGGATAAATTAATGTCTGGCCAAGACCTCCGCTGAATGCTCCGACAACCAGTGCCACCACCGGATTGCTGCGATGCTTATCGGGCACCAACTCCTTTATCTTTTCGTAGAATGTGAAATTTAAAGCCACGTACGCAGCCACCCCCAGGGACGTTGGAATTAATCCTCGGTACAATGCAAGGATGCCGCCCTCGCTCCGATAAATAGTCGCCATGCTTTCCCACATGCCAGGAGGTTTTGCACTACCGCTTCTGCTCTTGAGATTCTTGAGTCTGGCCGTTTGCACAGAAAGCCGTGTCTTGACCAGATCCATCGGGTAAGTGGTGAAAACCGACGCAAATCCAGCTACCGACCCGGCAAACAGACGATTTGCAATACTCAAGTTTCCGTCCTGCTCAACCAGCACACGCTTCATCCGCTGGTACACCGCGTACTGCACCGCAGAGTATGGTACCACCCGCATGCAGTTGATCCCGTTACCTCGAAACATTCCCTTATATCCCTCGTCCAGCCATATCTGATATATCGACCGTAAAGTTCCATGGCTATACGAATTTGTAGAACCCTGCACCTGCTGCAGAACCTTCACTCTCTCCATCGGAGACACCACCGTCCTGGAAAGAGCGCCAGCTATGCCGCCGGCGATCAGCGAGAGAGCCGGCTCTGGAACTGATATTTCGTATCGAGACGGATTCATGTGACAATTTTTTTTCAGGTGTTGAGATCTATTTTGTACCTCGAACCAAGGACTGCCACTCAAGCTCCTATTTTAGCAATGTGGCAGTATTTCATGGTCGTATACGTCTTTCAATCTTGGCCAGTCTCGTACCTTGCTCGATAGACGACTACACGTTGTCGTTCCTTGTCTTGATTAATACAACGTATATAAATTATGGCATCGTTCCCGATAAATCCAAAGAGACCCTCCCACGTCATGGGAGAGTAGCGCGAAAGCTCACACGCAGGTCCTTCAGCCCTGGACAACAGTTCCGCTGTTCACTTTCTTCCCCGTCTTGGAAATGGCCTGCAGAACGGTATCGTAGTCGAGGTCGCTATGCACGTCAACCGTCTGCTTCTCGAGGGATACTTGGACATCCTTGACTCCCGGAAGTCTCTGGAGCACTTTGGTAACGGCATTGGAGCAGCCGGAGCAGGCCATGGCAACGTCAAAGTGATAATGAGAAGACATTCTTTAATAATTAAATTAATAATCAGTATTAGCTGCAATTTTTATGTGGAGGCAAATATAGCGCACATCAACATACCCAACGTAGAAAGTGGGGCGGCGCAGATTTCGAGATTGTTCGAAACGGAGCGTTCGGAACGCGTAGTTTCTAGACGCAAACCAATGCACTGCGCTTGTGTGGGGCTTCCACCAGGCCCCGGGCACAGGAGAGGAGTGCGTCGATCGACCGGGACGATCGACCGGGGCGAAGTCCCGTGATAGTGGCGCTACAAACTAGGCACAGACTGTCCGCCAGACATACAGGCCCAGACGTACACTACAGGGGAAAGCTAATGTACAAAAGTTCATGACCGAAGGAATCAGGAGTCATCCACCGGAGATACACTTTCGCTCACTCTGCGTCCACCAGCCATGCCAGGCCGAGACGCAGGACATCAACACGACGAGCGGGTGAGGCAAGACGGGTCTGGTCGCGCGCACGGTAATCCGACACAGTTCGCGTCTCAACAGCTCAGAAAGACCAGCCAAGACGCGAGTGGACGTGAAAAATTGAGATGTGAAAAAAACTTTTTACGTCGATCGTCCCCTGCTCCGCGCACACTTAGTTGGGTCCAGCATATTCTGGCTTGTAACAAGATCTCTCATTCCCCGAAAATTCTTTTAAGGGAAAACATTGCTTAGTCGGCACCATTTTTCAAAGTACTGGATCTCCATCAAGGTCTGATCCCATCTCGAGATATTTCCCCCTGTATTAGGCTGACCAGCGAGGCCAAATATTTGTTATGACATCCCGTTACAACGTGCTGTTTGTTGGAACTCATCCCAACCTGGCCTTCTACCACTGGCGACTTTTCGCCTCCAAGACCTGTGACCTTGCTATAGTCCATCCGAATGTCCAGGCAGGCGCCTCCACGCAGTGGACGTCGTCCCAATTTGGGAATTCCAGGTACTCCCTGCCGAGTGTGTACCGATCCTTGGATCAGTACCTGGCTGCGACAGACACGTCGCGACTCAATCTGGACTACATCTTCGTCTCTGCGACCTCCTTGCAGGAGCTGGCTGGGCTTTTCGGCAAACTTTCAAACCTATTTGGTCCAGAATTTAATGGCAACAATGTCCCTTCTATAATTATCGAAAGCACAAACTATGTCAACTTAGAGCCTTTTGTCAAGCTCTCGCTCAAGACCGCAATAGAGATCCCTGTTCTGTCCATAATGTCTGACTACGATATCCGTCAAACGGGTGCCAACTCGTACCAGGTGTACAAAAGCAAAAAGGAGTCCGACTTGCTGTACCTCGGTCGCAGTGGCACGGAAAATGAATATACAAAAGCCGATATCCGCCTGATCAACGACATCTCGGGGCTGTTCGAGGCTGCCGGAATTGACGTTTACAAGCTCAGTACACCTCTGGAATTCCTGTCGTACCAGTGGAAGTTTGCGTTGCCAAAAATAGCACTCGAACCCTTGTCGATTCTTTTTGAAAAACCTTTCCCAAACCAGTTGCTGGACCAGATTCTGGCCAAGCCGCTGATCTCGGGACTTGTGTCGGAGATCATTACCGTCATCAAGACTATGGGCTGCAAGCTGTTCAAGAGCTACGACAGCGAGGCTTCTCTTCTTCAAAGAATAAGCCAACTGTATCCGATCGTGCCCCTAGGCCAGGACTATGCTGAGGCCCCCAAATTATTCTACGAGTTCTACAATCAGCTAGACATCAACCTTGATCTCCTTCTACTTCAGCCAATTCTGATTGCAGATGACTTCCAGATCAAGACCCCATACCTTGAATTTTTGTATGCCATGATGACCCAGTTCTGTGTGAACAACGAGTCCACGCTGAGCAATCCAGTGTCTGTGTTCTGGCTGCGTAAGAACACCGAAAATATCCGAACTCTCAAATTGCAGCAGGAAGACATCGCTCTCAAGAACGCAGTGAGAGAGAAGGAAATCGCGGAAGCCAAGATCAAGCTTGCCCAGCCGGCCCCACAGCCGGCCCCGGCTCCGGTGCAGCAGGTTCTGCAGCCTCCCGCCATCATCTCTGCCGCGCAGCCATCTCCGCCTCCCTCTCAACAGTCCCAGACCGAGAAGAACGGCTACACCATTGAAAATAAAAATTACATTCCAGTGTACCAAAACAACTCGCAAAATTCTCTCCCACCAAACGGAGTTTCTAGAAACGGCGGCTCCTCACTTGGCACCGCTGACAGCCAAAACATAGAAAGCGATTTGGAAGAACTATCCGAGATGGCTCATGCCTATGTAATTTCCGAACAGTCACCACCGCAGCACAGCCCTTCGACAAACTACCAGCCGAAGCCAATCCCCAACATATTTGCCCAGCAGCGTGAGGCACAGGCGCTCCAGGCACAGCCTCCACAGCAGAAACAATACCCACAGCTCTACCAGGGACAACCTCTGCCTGCCGCCCAGCCTGTCCAGGCTCCTCCCCCTCCACCCCCACAGGCAATCCACGCTCAACCGCAGCAGGGGCAGTCTGCACAGCAAGTTTCATATGTCCAGTCGGTGCAACCACCACAGGACTACTATGACGGGTCTTCCTCTCCAACATATGTGCCACAACAGTCTCTTCCTCGCGGACTCCCGCCACAGGGACTGCCTAGCCACCAACCAATTTTCCAGCAGAAACCACAGCCCCAGCCACAGTCCCAGCCTCATCCTCAGATGAGAAGACAGTCTGTTCCGATGGCATATGCCCCAGACAACGCTTCCATGATATCTGGAATGAATGGTAGCCAGGTCGGGTTCGACAACTACGATGCTAGCTACAACATGCACAGACAATCGAGCAGACAGTTCAAACCCACCTCTAGAAAAAATAGAAAATCTACAGCCATGCTTGGTGGTGTCAATCTCGGAAACGACACTAGGGGCATGCCTTCTAGACACTCGATGATGCCTTCCTACGCGTCGGGCATGAACCAAATGCAGCACCCATATCCGGTCAGACAGAGCTCCTCGGGAACTCTGAACCAGATGGTGCGTCGTAATCCTACCAGCAATGGGTTGGGCATCAATGGGCCATATGGATCTAAACCGCACCAGCAAACACAACAGTCGCTGAACGGTCCTCAAGTTTCTCAACAACAGCCTGTGCAGCAGTACCTCCAGCCTCCACAACAAACCATGCAGCAATACGCACAGCCTGGTATGGCCCACCCCCAGCAGCCGGCGCTTGCGAGACCTCCAAACACTGCAGACTTCAGTTCTGCTTCAGGATCTGGATCTGACTCCAGTCTGACACGTCCTCCTGAACAAAATATGGTTTCTGTTCCAGCTGCCACTCCAGCACCAACCACCCAAGCATATGTTGCTCCTGCAGCCGAGAAGTCCAAGGAAGAGGATAAAAAGAAGAAGAAAAGAGGGTTCTTTGGTCGCAAGAAGTAAACTTGTGTATTATGTAATTACTGGTTTTTTCTAAATTATTGAATTTAAAGAAGACAGAATCTGCATGTATTCTGGACAATCTCGGGTTCGAATTGTTTCGGCAAGCAATCGTGCTTGTTTTTGGCGGACCATGGCTACCCACTCGCTGAAGAAGAGCACTGATCCTGCTGGTTTGCCTTATTTCTTGAGAACGTTCAAAGCAGAGATTAAACTCTTCAACAAATATCTTGCCATTGATTCCAAGGCCAATCTAGATAAATTCAAAAAAGTGTATCAATACAGCAAGAATGTACCTGACAAGCAGCGGCTTTCCATGTTCATCACCACTCTGAGGCGAAATAAGGAATATTACAACTATCTCAAAGAACGTATGGACGATAGCGGGGAATTGGCGAGATCAATTGTCCCAAACAGTACAGAGGCTTCTGCACCACCGTCGCCCACTCCCCTCACAATTGGGAATCTTTTGACTGAAAAACCAGAGCCCATCCAAAAGACTGTGAAAACTACAACTACAAACAGATCTAGCAAGGGCTCTTTCAAGGATCTCCTAGGATCTATTCATAAAGTGCAAAAATATCAAGATGCGCATTTCGATCTTCCACGAATGACTTCATTCACTCCGATGCCATCCTTTGAATCGGTCCAGTTCGACGTGGAACGCAGTCCTGCCCTCTCCACAAGCTCGGACTCCGGTCTTGAATCGTTTCTACAAAAGGCGAAACATCAGAATGACGTTTCGCAGGAACAACGATTCAAAAGTGAAATCAATTTCGAATGGTCGAAACAGCAACTTTCTGATGATCCCCGAACTCTGGAAAACGGAAACTTCTTCACTCCTGTGCTTCTCCCTAAGACCATATTCCCAAGCAGCATATTCTTGACTAACTCTAATCAAATTGGTCTATTCCCATTCCTCAGCCAAGATCCAAGCATCCCTAAAAGATGCGATTTCGTCGTTCTACATGAAAATGGTACTTTGGAGCATCTTAATACCTACACGCCAGACTCTGTGGTAGCCCGCAAACACAATGCATCCACTCTGATGTCCCAACTACGTTCACCTCAGTCCTATATCGACAATGTGAACAAATTGTTTCGTCAGAATTGGAACCTTCTCGATGGAGACTCCGAAAAGCTGGTTTTCTACCGAAGCAAGTCTGTCAAACTCTACAAATGGACGAGAAACACTCTAGCAGTTGTTGGTCTGGGATTCGTGATCACATATGGACTGAGCTACTTCGTGGATTCAGAAGAGATCCAACTACTCGAGGAATACAAAAACAATCCAAAGTGGATCCGATCAAGTGATTCTTTGCGAAATGTCTAATATTACATGTCTGACTTCTTCAGCAAGCTGAACTTGATGGCCGTCAGACTTCCTCTGTCCCCGTTCCACTTGCGCAATAGGTCAACAGTTCTAGCATCACGCAGGTCAGGAACACTCCATCCTGTCTCGAACATGTGTGTTTCTTTCTTTCTGCGCATTTCGAGCAAGTCTTGACGCTTAGAAGCCGGTCTTCCTGGTCTTCTCTCAGCTCTGAGTTGCTCCAACTCCTCGTCATCGCGAGCAATAAAGTTATTTATGAACATGTGAATCTCATCAAGATCATACGATTTCTTGGACTCCAAACCTTCCCCAATTGAAACGGCCTGGTGGAAGTAGGAGACAATCTGCAGTTCGTCTGACTTCTTTTCTTGCTGAATGTGCTTCCGTTTGGCGAGCTTCTCATCGCGCAGAGTCGCCCGGGAAATCAGCTTGGCTCTCCGTCCCTTGGGATGTAGCAGCTTGGAGTTTGAGCTTTTACTGAGCTTCTTGGTGACGCTGGATAAACTCTTGGGCATAGTTTGAGATCAAAAGTTTTCAGATTAAAAAATTATTGGCACAGCCAGGTAACACGTCCGGGTAAGATGACGAATTTAAAAATTTGCAGATATTCGAAAGTTGTCCATAAAGACGAGATGGTTCAAAAGTACAGTGAAGAAGAATTGCTTAATTTTCAATCCTCAGGTGTGGTTCCTGCTGGAATTGATTTGACCTCATTTGTCCAGCTCGTCGATGATGTCAGAGAAGCTTTGAAAGATGTCGATGACCAGGGGTTCAGAAGAAAGTCATTCACCGGGTACAAGAAGAGAGTCCCCAAGGAATTGAAGCAAACCGATGACGAGGGCTGGACCTCCTTTGTCACTCCAAAAGCCAAAAAGGCCCTTAATGACGAAAAGCCAGAGTTGAAGCAACACACAATGAAAGTCAAGACGAGCAGTTCCAAGATTTCGTCAGGTAAAGCCACCAACGATGCCAGAGATACTATTGCCATCACCCAGGTGTCGAAATTTAATGCTTTTGATGCTCTTAATGATGAGGATGATGAGGCAATTGAAACCGACGAGGAATAGTAATATAGGATTAATGTACGTTATGAAATAATCATTTAGAAACTAAACTAGGCTGTCAGCAGGTCTTTTCCGTTTTGAATAGGCTGAGCATCCGTGTATTCATCTTCTGAATCGTCACTCAGGTCCAAATCGCTGATGCAGAACGCCAGTCCTGCTCGTCTAGAGGTTGGAGCAGTAGCTGGTGCTTTGGGCCCGCCAAACTTGTACATGCTCTCTCTGCTTGGAATGTTGGAGCTATTTCCCGAAATGATTGACCGCAAGTCTCGAAGCTGTGTCGGGTTCGAGGGGGTTCTGGACGAGGCGATGGAACGAGCCGTTGAGTAATTCAATAATGAAACGTTGCCAATCGACCCGTTAGAAGATCTCGGCATTGAGTCGTATGGCAGAATGATAGACGACGAGGAATGGTTGAGAATCGAGTCTGTGGCAGTGGTGTTGTGGGAAATAAACATTTTGGGGGGGTTACGGATCACAACAGGTGTCGTTTGAGGACCGTCTTCCTGATATCCGGTAACCTGTAGCCATTTTTGAAGTTCTGGATCTTCAGATAGCAGACTGATGAGTTGCCGTGAAATGAGACCTGGTTCGAAGACTGCTGTGGCACTAGGTTCTATGTCTATTTTAAAGTTTTCGTACCATAGGCCATCAGCCATTAGTTTCGAGATGGAAGAGTTTGCCAGCTGCGTAAGATTGGGAAGCGAGTACATTTGAGCAGTCTCTCTCAAAATTACCCAGTTCAGCGAGCATTTGTAGTCCTGAATGGATTCAAACCATGGTGAAACATAGTTTAGATAATTGGCCACAAAATTGGTTTTCATAGCGTGCAAAATACGCGTCAGAGTAGACGCAACTTGTACATTCAGTGAGTATGTCGAGTTGTCTGTGATGGATTCAATGAGATTCAGTAGCATCAACAGAGGATTGTCTGATTTGTTAGTAATACAACTCTCGTGATTAGGTTCAGAGAGTATTTTTGGATCTGCCTCGTCAGAATAGAATTTGGCCACGAGAGCAAGCCATTTTTCCTGGATCAAGGTCTTATCTGTGGTCTGAACAAAGGATGGAACATTTCTAAAATCAATGGCATAGTATAAGTAGTTGAACAACCCATTAGGGTATGGGGCCCGCTTGAATTCGTTCAGGCTATCTCTATGAGTACTTTGGAAGATTCCCTCGATGTTGCACATATAGATCTCTGACAATTCCACGAATTCTGATCTGGAAGCAAGACTGTCTGCAGAGTTCATGATTTGGTAGTAAATCTTGAGTACTTCCTCGATCATGTCATTAATCTGGTTATTGTAATAAATGTGAATACCCAAACTGCGAACAATCTCAATATATCCATTGTTCAAAGAAGCAGGATGTTTAGATGCGACTGAGTCTTTCTGGAACCTCAATATATCGCTCAAAATCTCCTTGACAGGTAGACCAACCATGTTGACATCTTCTGAGGACAAAAGATTGCAGATCAAATAGGCAATGGTCTCTCTTGCTTGCGGGGAACTGCTGATATTTAGTTCTAGAATCAACATAGAAATGATTCGGTATCTCAGTTCAATGTGAGTTTTCTTTGCACATGCCTCAATTAGTCTATTGAACCAACTGATTTCTCCTGAGTGACTGACAATATATTTGGCCAGAGCCTTGGTGGAAAGATCGACTTGCTTCTTTGAATTAGTGTCGAAGAAAGCTTTAAGCGAGTTTATGGCAAGCTGCTGAACTGAGATCTCGTCCCCGGGCAATTCTTCAGGGCCAGTATAGGTTCTCATAAGAGACAATGTGTTGTCCTGCTTTTCGCATTTGTCCAGAATCAGATGAATGGACTTCTCTATCAACCTGGCATTCCCATAATTGCTAATGTTCGGATCCAAGTACTTGTACACCAAAACTGTGGAATCCAAAGAAAGTCTAGCCCAATTAGGATCTTCAGCCCGAGCCCCGATACTCAAAAAGTTCGAAACGAGCTTTAAAAAGTGTCTCAGGAGTTGAGCGTTACTCGAGAGGATCTGTTTCTGGTTGTGTTGTATCTTGTCACAAAAGTTTATCAAAATGGTGAGTCCCAATGCACACGTCGAAAGGTCTCTCAATTGTATCACTAGGCCGAGAATGTCTATAATATAGCTGGACATTATTCCCAAGTCCTCCGAACATTTGGTGATCAATTCCTGGAGAATATACAGTGTGACCTTTACATGACCCACCCGATTGTGGGACACGTCCGATCCCGTCTTTTTGAGCAAGAATACAACCACTTTCTCGAGCTTGGTACGTCTTGTTGAGGCATAATACATCAAGTAACTGAGCTCGGCATTGTTTGGTTTAGTCTCTGTCAGTGACAATTTCTTAGACGGATAGCATTGCAGGATAAGTTTTTGGTGTTTAGGTCGGAAATTCGGGACCAAAGGCATGCTGAATAATCTGACTTTGCAATTTTGAAAAAGCCAGGAAACCTTTTTCTTGCTCACCCGGAATCGCTGGCAGCACCTAAAAAACTTGCAAATTAATTTATTTCTCTAAAAGTAATCAAACATGGCTCCCATCTATGTCAAGGGAGGTGTTTGGACGAACGTTGAGGACGCCATTTTGAAGGCGGCAATTTCCAAGTATGGTCTTACTCAATGGGCGAGGGTCAGTTCTCTTCTGGAGAAGAAAACTGCAAAACAGTGCAAGATGAGATGGCAAGAATGGTTAGATCCTAGAATCAAGAAGATCGAGTGGACTAAGGAAGAAGATCAGAAGCTTTTGGATTTAGTCAGACTGCGACCTAATCAGTGGAGCAGTATCAGTTTGCTTATGAATCGAACAGCTAATCAATGTATCGAGAGGTATCAGCAGCTGTTGGATGATAACCTCGATAGTTCAGACCTCCGTCTCACAGGGAACATGCAGACTTCAGTTGCTGGAGTTGATACACTGAATCTGAATCCAGAGTCGAAACCTGCGCGTCCCGATTTAGAGGAGATGGATGACGACGAGAGAGAAATGCTGAGTGAAGCACGTGCAAGACTGGCCAATACTCAAGGAAAGAAAGCTAAAAGAAAGGCAAGAGAGCGAATGCTAGCAGAGAGTCGCAGAGTGGCGATATTACAGAAACGCCGTGAACTTAAGCAAGCTGGTATCAACTCCAAATTGAGGACTAAAAAGAAGTATGCTACTCAAATGGATTACAATAATGACATCGCATTGGCCAGAGAGCCGACCGAGGGGCGGTTCAATACGAGGGACGAGCAAGTGATGACTGCGAAGAATCGGGCAACTTTCGACGAATTGGCAGACCGCAATCAGGCACCTAATCAGGAACAGGAAAAGCAGGAGAAAAAGCGGAAACGGCAGGAGAAAGAGAGCCAGGCCACATACGAAGCTTCTGCGCAGACATATGACGACGAGCTGGAGTTCAAGAAACGGAAGATGCAATTGAGTGCACCAGACGAGAATGGTGAGGTTGTTGATATAGATGACACCATCAAGACTGCAGCGAAGGATTTGAACCGTGCTACGTTTGAGAAGTCTGTTTTGTTCACAAAACCAGAAGAGGACGATGATGATGATGATGAGCTAATTCCTTTGAAGGAAAGTTTGAGCAGCAAATTGGCTCGTCTACCGAAGCCAGTGAACGACTTCGAGCTGGAAGAGAGCGATAGTGAGCCAGAAATTCCTAAAATGAACTCTTCGCTCGCCGCGGAAAGCGAGAGCGCGAATTTTCCAGATTCGGGGTCCCGATTAAAATTTCTGTTCGTCAGGGCAGTGCCTGATAATGTTATCGAAATCCGGAATAAAGCTCGGTTGACCTCGGATGTCGAGAAATTGGTGCTCGAGGAGATGGAAAGCGTGATTTCCGGCTCAGGGGCCGGCGTCGGAAACATTGCCGCTGCAGAGCAGGAAATTGAACTGGAGTTAGCACGCATGGACTACCAGGTTTATGAGAATGCTGTGGAGCGTTCCGTCCACCAATTGGACGTCGAGGAACTTGTTGGGGCGATCAAGCAAGTTTCCGAGGTGTCGCAAGGTCTGGACAAAAAGTTCTCACTCTTTACAAATGGCTATCTACGCAGTCAGGCAAGCATTTGCAAAGACATAGCCAATAAGGCTGAAGAGCTTTGTAATCTGGGAAGGGAGTGCGAGATATACGCCGAGATTGGTCGCCAGGAGCAGCGTGCAATGGAGGTACGCACCGCTACATTGCAAGAAGCTGTGGACAGGATGGGAATTGCCATTATCAAATCCCAATCTCGAATTCTCCAGTGAAAAAAACAATAGGCGTGACTAAATCGGGGAGCCGAAAAAAAAAACGGTTTTAGTGCAGAAAAATTGTCGGCATTCCTAGTGCTCGGGTCGCGCGAAGCTTCCCTTTATGGTTTAGAGGAGCGGGTTTTTTCACAGAATATATATATAGACCCACAGCAAAATAGTTACTTAGCTAACTGATCGATATTCTCGCAATGAATTCGATAAGCATACCCACACATATACAGACTGACTGTCTGGAGCAGATAAGTTGCACTCCGTCTCTGCACTCTCTGATATCTGCAAAAAATGCCACTAGTTTCAGGTCGCAACGCCTTGGAAGCTCGTACGAGTCTTTCAAATCCAATCGAACTAATAGCACCACCAGCTCCCAGGACTCGCTGGACGACTACTCCTCAGACAACTGGACGCTTGGTTCGGAGACAGACTACGACAACACCAGCATGTGCTCCTGTATAGAGGAGTGCTCGGAACATCCGCTGGAACAGACTTTGGAGCCGGAAATCATTTCCGAGAACACTTTTACTCCAACGAGAGCTCCGTCGCTATCCAAACCTAACAGAATACTCCAGGCCCTCAAGAAGTTCCAATTAATACCCTCCAATCCAGGGGTGATGCTGTTCAACGAGCGTCTTGCAGAGGACATCATGCCATTAAGAAAAAAGCAAGAGCCAGCCCAGCCAGCTCCTACCGCCTCTATTCCTCTTCAAACTTTCAACGTGCAGTCCTGCGTGACAAGATGTGAGAAACAGACCTTTGAAATGGGTCCTATACGTGCCCGTGAGCCTCGTATCAATTCCAAATTCCTCAGAGTCTACGCTCTGGATTACGCATGCAAGGAAGCAGGACACTTCAAGCTGAGCGATTACGAAGTCGACCTGTACTACCAAGAGTTCTACGATTCGGGACTCGACTCATTCGACGAATTTCTTGACCAGGCAGGCTACCAAATGGACGCCAGACTGCGTGCCCAGCTCAAGGTGGCCGTTCTTGCCAGAGAGAAACTGTGGAACAATGTTATTCTCCCCCCACGCACAGACTCTGTCTCCCACCCACGCGAGAGATATGTCTCGTACAACAAAAAAGCAACTGCCCTGGTGCGCACCACAGGCAAGTTTGTTCCATGGCTCAACCTCCAGGACTTTGACTCTAGCTCCAAAAAATGTGTTCGCCCATATGGCCACGCATGCAATGCTATGCAGTTCACTGTCAAGGGATGGTGCAATGAGCGATGGATCGCTCAAACTATTTAATTTCGCATCGCACAATAAATTCGCTATTCATAATAATTCTTACTCATGTTTAGAATATTTACCAGACGTCATTCTACCCTGGGATTTGTATTTGATATTGACGGAGTGCTTCTTAAAGGCTCCAGTGCAATTCCTCAGGCAAGGGAAGCACTCACGGTGCTGCAGACAAACAAGGTTCCCTTCATTCTACTGACTAATGGCGGAGGAGTCCTCGAGTCGGCTAGATGCGAGTACATCTCCAACAAGCTGCAACTGGCCTCTCCATTGCTCACTCGGCAGATTGTCCAGTCCCACACACCTCTCCAGACTCTGGTGAACAAGCATCGTCGGGTTCTGGTTGTCGGAGGGCCTGCAGACTCAGCACGTGCAGTCGCACAGGAATATGGTTTCCAGCAGGTGCTTCGACCAATCGACCTCATTCGAGCAAATCCAAACATTTGGCCTTTCCACAAATACACCAAGCAAGAGGTGGCCGAGTGGGCTCTGGACCCAGAAATCAGCAAGGTGGCAGTCAACGCACAAAACGAGCCGATCGACTCTGTGCTGGTCTTCAACGACCCACGTGACATGGGGTCCGACGTCCAGATTATTATGGACCTCCTCAACTCCGAGGGAGGGCTTCTGGGCACCCGGCGTACGACGGCGTCGTCCACTCCTGGCTTGCCTATCATTTTCTCCAACAACGACCTGCTCTGGGCCACTGAGTTCAAGCTCCCGAGATTCGGCCAGGGAGCATTCAAAATTATGATCCAGGCCCTGTATCAACACATGAACAACCACCCTCTCCAGTCTTTGACACTGGGAAAGCCATATAAAGTGAGCTACGACTACGCGCACCACGTGCTGATAGACTACCGCGAGTGTCTGATGGAAAATCGGTTCGATCGTCCACCAGTCATGCCGCAGCTAAATGTTGCCCCAGCCTCGACGCCTTTTAAAAAAGTGTTCATGGTAGGCGACAACCCAGAGTCAGATATCCTGGGAGGCAACCTATACAACTGGGAAACAATCCTCGTAAGAACTGGAGTGTACCGGGACGGGGACTTCGCCCAGAACCCGTCGCTGGCAAAACCTACGTTTGGAACTTTCGACAACGTCAGAGACGGAGTACTGGCAGCTCTAGAAACATACGCATGATATCAAATACATTTCTCATCTAATTAGGCGGACACGGTCTTATACTTAGACCTTGGATGCGACAGTCTGTTCACTTTGCAGCTTTAAGGCGTTTCTCTCGTAGCTCTTTTCTTTGCACGATTGCAAGCCCTTGCACTTATGACTCTCTAATAATCTATGTTTAGAACAGAACTTGCCGTTGCAGAACGAACAGTCTCCAACCATACGCAGTGGAGTAGAGTTGCATGTATCGAAAGAGCACTTGCTGCTCTTTTTGCTGCTCTTTCTTCTCACTTTAGTCTTTGGCTGCTCCACGATGGCTGACTCATCATCAGACACAGCAGACGATGACTCATCGATACACGTGAGGTAAACAGTAGAGTTGGACTCCTGTCCGATCCCGTACGATGCTAATGACTTGGAAAGCTCCATCTTCTTGCCGGAATACCAAACCTTGACATTGGACTTGTTGACTGCGGAGTCTGGAGGAAGAGCAACAACGGCAGCCACTTTCAGATCCTCTACGGTGGAGTTGTCTGGAACGGTGACCTGGAAGGACTGTTCGTTTGATAATTTAACGGTGACTTTCATTAGCAGTATGAATATGATCAAGAATCAGAATGTGTTCCATGTAGATATTTTTTGCCACCCTTTCTTTTTTATAAACATCGCCACTTTAGAGTGGCGCATCACTTCTGGATTCGGCAAATAACAGTGCGATAAGAATAAGAAAAGCTACACTGGTGGTGCAGAGGTGTGTGTTCTGGAAGAGAAAAAACCCAAATTGGAAAATTTTGCAATTACAACATGTCAGGATTCCAGACACCAGAAGAGAAGAAAGAGTCGTTCACCTCCACTCCAACGTTCAAGGTTCTGATGAACGCAGGCTTGTTTATCGTATGTGTCTAAAGTCGCTCTATTTTTACTAACATCCAGGCCGGAGTTGCCCTTATACAATCGCCACTGATGGACATGATGGTTCCACAATTCCAATAAACAGCAACGGAGGAACGCGAAGGTGGCGTAGCCTGTGAATAGTGATGCAATTTCAATAAAATATTAACATTTAGCAACCATGCCCTTGGTGCGAAAGTTTAGTAAAGCAAGCAACGATATCTGGGACAACATGTTCCGCCTCACAGGCATCTTACTGTCAACGAAGTCCTGGTGTCACTGTGGACACAATTTATATCTAAAAGTCGAGAGTAATAGTACATTTTAGGTACATACGTAGTTTTGCTCTCTAGCGGCCTGTAGCTTATCTGGAGGTGAACACAATATACAATGCGTGCAGCATTCCTGGGAACCAAGCAAAGATACAGAGAATGATGTTGATAATCAAATCCATACCTGCTCCTCTCTCCATGAAGACAGCAAGAGGAGGAAGCAACAAAGCTAGAATTAGAAACGGATTGACATTTGAAACTTACCCAGAATGATGGCAATAATCTTAGAAGAATCCATTATGTTTAAACAGTTGTGAGAAGGGTAGATATAGCACTAAAAGAAGGTAATCTTAATAAGTTGTAAAACTTAAGCAACGTTTAATTAAATACAGAATAATTTAGGGAAGGTGCGGAAATTTTAGCGGCCACTGCGGAATGCAAATATAGAAATTCTGGTTGCAAATCGATTAATTTATTTTTGTGCTATATCTTGTCCCAGAGCCTCCAAAATGCTGCATAGCTCGCCCGTCTTTTTCGTCTCGTGGTACCCTTCTTCAATTCGGTACTTTTCCCCCGGTTCTAATCTCACCAATGTCTCGCACGAGTAGCCAGTCACTAGCAAACCCGGAGGTCTGCTCTCCACAGCCTTCAAAACTTGCACGAGATCCCCCAATCGCGTGCGTATGAGTCTCTGATCAGGGCATGAAGCTCTTTCGACAACACAAATAGGCAAGTCAACAGGCCAGTTGCGCTCATATAGTAGAGACATGATGTCCACCATTTTTCCCAAGGACATCAGGAATATGACAGTCCTGTTGGGCTGGAACACCGGAAGGTCTGGTAGTTTTCCTTTCTTACCTGTACCCGTGCAAACGAGAACCTGGTCGCTAATATCTCTGTGAGTAGTTGGAATAGAGGCAACGACTGGCGCAACAAGTGCAGAAGTCAGTCCGGGTATCACCACAGGCTTGTATCCATGCGAGTTGAAGAAGCTGAACTCTTCACCGCCACGTCCGAAGATGTATGGGTCACCTTGCTTGAGTCGCACAATCTGCTTTCCTTGCTTCAGATTCTCCAATCCAAGTTTGAGTAACTCCTGTTGAGCGTTTTCTGCATTTCCAGGGAACTTGCGCGCTATGAACACCTCTGTCCTTTTAGGAATAACGTCCAAGATTTGCTGGGGAACCAGCTTGTCTGCGAGAATTAGATCTGCATTGTAGATTTCCTGCAATGCTCCCACAGTTAACATGGACACGGAGCCCGGTCCCGATCCAATCAGTGATATCTTGCCTGAGCCGGATGCATCTTTCTTGGTGCTTAACGCATTGTTCGCATAGGCATCTGTTAAATGGTGCACTGAAATGTCAGCAAGCTTGTTGAGCGGATAGTACTCAATAATTTGAGATAGCCATCTCGATCTCTTCAATTCCCGAGACTCGTCAAGTATATCATCATCCTCGCTGTCTTGGAACTGGATGCTACGCTTGAGACTCCCAACGTTGTCTATGATCTGGTCAAGGTTGGTAGGCAAATTATGAACAATCTCTCGCTTAATCCTGTTGGCTAGTTTGCAGCTCTGGTGAGTGGTAGTGACACCCAGTTGGAAATCTCCCTGCTTATAAGTTGAAATCATTGTAAATGTAGAAAGCTCTGGCGAGTTGATAGTATTGATGGGGATTCGAAGCCGCTTACATTTGTCAAATAGCTGTTGCTTGATTGGGCTGTCAGATTTCATAGTTACAAACACACGATCGACAACGTTGTCAACCTCGTATCTTCCGTAGGTTTCCAGATCCTCAGTAGTGATCGATTTAGTTATAATCTCCAGCTCGCGCTCGTCAAAGAGTGCTGTGGTCATGGCCTGCACAGCCAGATTTCCATTTATGAGGATGGGCTTTGCCCCAGACTCGAGCGTATTCCTGATGCGGCTAATCACAACTCTAGAAAGGTTTTCAGAGTCATCGATGATCAGATGGTGCTCGTTCGAGCACTCATGTGCACATAAAAACTTCATTAATGTCAAACATGGGGAACCACCTTTTTAAATATATATTTGCACGGGTCACGTGAATTTTTTTGTGTGGAGACGGGGATTGAACTAATTTAAGTATGGCTATACCATCCTACGAACCACACAGTGATACCAATTCTTGGTGGTTTTGGTGGTTTTTTTGATGCGGTTAGTTGTAATTACGTGGTTTGGGTATCGGCTAGAGGTTGAGAACCTGTTCAGATACAACAAGCTGATACTTGGAAATTTTATATGAATTAATTATTAAAGTTGAAAAATTATTTTTTGAAAATTATGGCTCCTAAAAGACCTTTAGGATTTGGAAAAAACTCCAAGAACAAGAAGTCGAAAGTTGAGGAGGAAGCTAAGGTGAACATCGAGGATGCACCAGTCACCAACGAACTGACGGTGGAACTTCCTGAAGAGGTTGACTCGAATGATCCAATCACTCAGCTTGAAGGACTGTGGTTGACATGGATCAAATCTGACAAGGATAATGAGCTGATCTTGAATGGCATTGTTCATGAGTGCGATAGAATTCTTAGAAACTCCAAGGACAACAGTGGGTCGGAAAAGCTCGAGTTGACTCCCCAATTTTACGCCATCTATGCCAGATCATTGGCTGGATTGGCACAATTTAACACAGAGGAGAGCGATACAAGTGTGTCAGACTATTTCGAAAATGCCCTCGAGCGGGTAGAGAATGGAATGGACAAGTTCCCCGGAGAAGAGGTCTTACTACTTGCCAAATGTCAAATTCTGCTTGATAGAGTACCGCTACAATACATCTCTAAGATGGACTCGGAATCCACCACTAAGGAATTCCCAGACATTGCAGAGATCTTGGACGAGGTCGTGAGACTCTTTGAGCTGGGAATCAAGACTGCTGGCAGTAAGGCCAACGAACTCCTTTTGAATGGCAGCACAATTCTTGATATTCTAGACTCGGTGGATGACCTGCTGGATATTATCGACAATTTCGGCCGAGATTACAACGAAGGACTCGATAGCGATGCCGACGACTCCGAGGACGAAGATGTGCTTCCAGAGGCCGAGCTATCTAAAAAGCATCCTCTGTATCTAGTCAAGAACACCGACCAGTATAATGCATTCTGGCGAGAGGCAATGATTAAAAGCTTGGAGTTTTTGGACACGTTTGAGAAGCCCGAGCCTGTTTTGAGACAGCGGTTTGTGAAGAAATTGGGGCAATCCTATTTGATGGAAGCCGAGGAACCAATTTCGATTTTTACGACTTTGGAATACGACTCCGATGCTGAGGAAGAGGAAATCAATGGAGTTTCCGCTGAGGAAGCGAGAGCGCACGCCCAGGAGCTTGTGGGTACCGCAGTGGGGTACCTGGAAGAGGCCGTGGACGAGGAGGATCCTCAGACATGGGTGGATTTGGCAGAGGCAGAAATCACAATGGGTAATCTGTACCCAGTCGGCAAGGAAGAATCTGAGAAATGGTACGCCCGCGCGGAACAAAAGCTAGTTCGGGCTAACAATGCAACACATGGGAAGTTCCAAGAGGTGCTTGACAATCTCAGAAGCGGTAAATAGATCTGGAATGAAGAATGAATGTAATCAATGTAGACGAAGGAAAAGAATGTTTTAGTGTGGTACTCAACCACACGCCTGATTGTGACTATCGGCAAGGGGTTGCTAAAATCACAATAGCTATAGGCGATCGTTTCAGCCAGAATGAGAAATTACGGGTCTTTCACGCGTTGGTATTTTTATGTTGCTGAATAGGGAAAAAGTAAATATTTTTTTCCGGAGAATTAGCATACCGCATTTAGCAATGAAAATACATGGATACGGCAACTCAAACACAGGGAACAATAAATGAAACATTGAAGTGCGCGTTAGTAGTAAGGTAGAATGCAGTGACAGCACAAGACTGCCACAAATGTTCTATTGATGCAATTATCTGGAATTGGGAATCGGGAAGATCAAGAAAAATATCGAATAAAGGCGCTGTTATATTTTACGATATATCATTTTTTTACATGCTCCAGATCGCAATTTCTCCATCTATCTCACAATAATATATTCTCTCGTTAACAGTGTCATGAGCATGGATATGGAGATAGATTCTCCGAATTATAATCAGTCGGATAACAGTGCGCTTTCCGAGCTACAGGACTCTCCTTTACAAAATGTCTCCACCAAGTCAAAACCATTGCGACCATTATCTCATCAGCGCACAAACTCCTTGAAGCGTCCCCTCACTACGTCTCCCAAAGTTGACTCCCCCACATGCTCCGTGCTAACCGCAGACTTTTCTTCGAACTTCCATCTCAACACCGGCAACTTTGCCAATCCAAAGAAGATGTTGCTGCCCAGCATGATGTCCGAGGAAAATAAAGAAAACGCCAAAAAGATCATATTCCGAAAGGGACGGAGAGCACCCCCATTCAGATCAGAGTCCTTTGCATCTTCCTTCTACCACAACCGCTCCAACTCCTCCTCCTCTCTCATCGCAGGGTCCCAGTCTTCCATATTTCACAACAGATCCAAGTCACTCTTTGACACCTCAACACCATCCGCAGCCATTCCTCCACCAACCCAGGTCTCTCCCGAAACGCAGTCCATAATCAACAACAATAAGCTGAAGAAGAGCTTTTCACTGATAAATCCTCAGCATCACAGTTTCAACGAATCAGATTCGACCTCCTCGAGCGAAAATGAAGAGTCTGACACTGAAGGTGGATCGCGCGAGTCCGAACATGCCAGTGTTGGGTCTCCACTACAACAGAAGAACCGGTCGTACTCGCGCGTCCGTCTTGACCTGAATCACGATATTAAAAACAAGCTCCAGCGGGCCACATCTCTGATCCAGCCGCAGGTGGCAGGTCCAAAACCTAAGCTATTTAAGCTTTCGACTACGAATTCTGGAAGCGACATGGGTGCACTTTCTGCAGGAGCCAATCAGCTCACCAATACGATTAATGGACTCTCTTTTGAAAGTCACTGTTTTGAAGATAAAGCTGTTGGACCTGAGTTTGGCTCTGGGAACTCAGTTCTGCACAAAAGTCCGGTCGAGACCTTTTTCGTTGATGACTGCACGCTTCCCAGGATCGACGTGGACCAGTTCCACGAAATCTTGCTCAGCTTCAAAAAAGAGAAGCCAGCTTCTGAAAACAAGTATTCCGAATTTTTTGACGAGCTAGTGGTGATAGATTGTCGTTTTGAGTACGAGTTCAAGGGAGGCCATATTGACTGTGCCTTGAATGTCTCATCCAAGAAAGAGCTCGAGGAAATGCTGTTGGATCAAACAGTCATCACGAAAAGCCCAATCCAGCACACTGAAAAGTGTCGCAAGTTACTAATATTCCACTGCGAGTTCTCCTCCCACAGAGGACCACTAATGGCCAATTTGTTACGAACATGGGACAGATACCTCAACAAAGAGTATTATCCCCACCTTTACTATCCAGATATTGTAATTCTTCAAGGAGGATACAAGAAATTTTACGAAAAATATAATGGGGTTCATTGCTACCCGTTGAATTATGTCGAGATGCATGATCCTCAGTACAAGAGTGAATGTGAAGATGGTCTTTATAAACTGCGCAGAGATTCCAAGATGAGCCTGAACCGAAAAAATTCCTCGTCCGAGTCTCTGACCCTGCGTCGCAGTCAAACCGCTTCATCTGTACTTAGTTTTGCCGAGTCGACCAAATCCACCAGCATCTTCAATTTCGGAGATACCACTGGTAATGGCGAGCTCGGGGGTTTGGGAGGAAATTTCGATTTGGATGATTTGTGCGATGAGTCTCCGATCTTGAAGAAGACCACGATGCTAAAGACCTCACCGGTCTCCAAGCCCCAATTTGCTCCGCCCCCAAAGCCGATGGAGCCACAAGGTCTGTTCAAGCTCCCAGATCTGCCTAAGCGAACCTCTCTGCATTTCCGATCCAAAACGGTCAGCTCTCTTACTAGCACCCCTCCTCATTTCCCGCATCTGACGACTCTCGCAAAACGTTTTGAGAGACACGTCGACACGCCTATAGTCAAGAAATAGACATTGCATTAACTCTAGAATTAGTAACCAGTAGCACGGAGCTTTGACTCTCTGCACTCGCGTCCACCCAAGGGAATTGAGCCCAGTCTGTTCAAAGGCCAGATAAGATACTTGGCCTTGCCAATAATGAGCCCAGTACTGATCGGCCCATACGTGTTCGAGTCTATCGAGTGTATATTATCACCTTCAACCCAGACATGGTTGACGGGCACCAACACCCTTGTTCTGGTGTCTGGATATCGCGGTATCACAGTCTCTCCCTGTTTGGCCTTTATTCTCTTGGTGTATATTTTCTCGGGATCGATAGGCGATCGGAGAAACACAACATCGTCCACCTCCAAGTTGTTGATATTTGTGACTCCCCACTTCCAAAGAAGAACATGATTGCGAGTATTGGGCGACTCTGGTGGATTGAACGTAGGTTTCATCGACATGCCTTCTATTTTCCCAATGTAGGCAACATGTTCAGTAAACACATATAGCACTGGGACCCACGAAAGAAACGCTATACACGTCCGGAGCGAGTATTTAGCCAAAGGAATGTGTTCTTTAAATGCAGACATCACAGATCCCCATAAATATATATTAAATTATTATTTCGAAAATATTCCACAATAAAATTACTAATTAATGCCGGCCCCAGTTCAAGACGAGTTTGAAGTACGTTTATTTTTCACTAGTGACTAACCCCAGGCTGTTTACGCAGTGCCTATGCATTGCAATTCGTGTGTCGAATCTGTTAGTTCTGCTTTAAGGCCTCTCGATGGAATTTCCAAGATGGATGTTGATTTGTCATCTCAGAAGGTCACTATCAAGGGTTCTGTTGCCCCTTCGAGAATTATCGAGTGCATTCAATCGATCGGCAAGGATGCAATCATTCGTGGTACTGGCATGCCGAACTCCGCCGCAGTCGCAATCCTCGAGTCCTTCGATGCACTGGACAAACAAGCTCCAGTCAAAGGCCTGGCTAGAATGGTGGCCGTGAATCCTTCTGAAGTTCTGGTTGATCTCACTCTCAATGGAGTTGAAAAAGGCACGTATTACCCAAGTTTCCGAGAAAGCGGAAACATCTGGAAGGGAGCGTTGACGACCGGAAAGTCGATCTATGATCTGCCCCCCGTGGAGGCAGTGGAAAAAGATGGCGACATGTACAAGTGCCAGGAGTTTCTCAAGGTCTCTGTTCCAATCAGTAACCTTATTGGAAGGTCTCTGGTGGTGTCATCGCAGCCACGCAACGTTTTTCTCGAAAGCTTGTGCGGAGTCATCGCACGGAGCGCAGGTGCTTGGGAGAACGACAAGGCTGTGTGCTCGTGCACTGGAAAGACTGTGTGGCAAGAGCGCACCGACGCCCGCGATCGCGGAATCACGAAATGAGTAAAGCAATATCAATCGAGTATAACTATATGCGTAATTTACACTTGCACGCCGCTGTCAATAAAATCTTCTTCAGTCAGCTCGTCCATAATGTCCTTCTTTTTATTGTCTTTAGCGGTTTTGGCCTTGCCTGCAACACCGTTTGCCTTGGCAGCTTTAGATTCCTGCAGCTCACCCATGATTTCATCGTAATCAGCACTGTAGTCATTATCGAGAGGTCTGTTCGCGCTTCCTTTCTTCACCACTTCTGGGTCATTCATTAGTTCCATTGAGGTATCAATAACAGTATCCAACTCATATTTAGGGTCTGCCTCACGCTCCGGAATCAGTTGCAGGATTACCAGAGAGAATAGGAACACGAAAAAGATGTAGCCAATCAGCTTTCGTTGAGGCGTTGTAAAATAGTTCCGTGCCATTTTATCAACGCCATGACGTTTCGGCTTCATGGCATAAGGCCGTGGCAGGTCGTATTTGTTGGCATATCCTTGCATTCTGTAAAGCCAGAATTGTATTTATTTTAGGTTAAGAAGCCCGAAGCAAAATTTATTACGCAAAATTTTGTTCATCCAATTTTTCTAACTAGATTTTCTCTGGAGATCCATTCTCTAAGGATACAGAATGGCTGACCAAATGGCTCTTAATGATGAATAACTGAAATGGGAATCTCTCTGACCTCGTTAAAACACCTATGGAGAAAACTATATATTTCATTTCTGACTAGAGCTGTGTGGCAGTAATTCAGTTGTCCTTCTTCAGATCAGTAGTGCTTTGTGTCTCATCCTCATCTGCTTTCTTCTGGTAAGCGTCATGAAGACCTTTGATTTGTTTCTTGAGACTTTCCGCATCCAACTCCTTTTTCCTCAGTTCTTGTTTGAGCTCTTCGTATTCCACACTCGAAGTCCCAGTCTGTTCTGTCTTTCCAGTCTTGACGTCGGTCAGCTTCTTCTTATTCTTGACCATGCTCTTTAAAAGTAAAATGTTGAAGTAGATGGCAATACCTAGGAACACTGTGGCTCCTGTCAGGTACATGTTGCGCTGAGCATAAAACTTGCGCACACGAACTTCACTAAGGCTCACGCCCCCGATCATTGGTGGAACAGTTGGCATGTTTGTGCTCATTGGCATGCCAGGATGGTACTCCTTAGGAATGCGAGGCATGGCAGTTCTGAACGCATCCATAAACATCATTCCAAGAACAAAGCCCCCAAAAATCAATCCCACCTTCACATTCGGGTTTTGCAGGAGCTTGTACGCAAAATTCACATACGCATCTTGGATCTTGTGGGGCAATGGCATCACCAAAACAGTCATTAAGGTCATTTCAAAGACCAAAATGCCAAATACTAGGGACATCTGCAAAGACATGATGATTGTATGTTCGATGGTGGTGTTTGCTAAAAAGAACTGGATAGCACAGTAACAAATTCAAAGCCTGTTCCAGGAGCAATAATTCTTTTTACTCCTTACACCTCTACTAGTTTTTCCAAAGACTTAAAAGATTAACAATGTTAATCAAAATAAATTGAAGAATTATTTGGAAAATGAACACTCGTCATCAAACCATGGCGAAGAGCACTTCTTCAACCAGGTCTCGAGCTTTCAAAGAAACGGAAGAAAAGCAAATAACTTTTTTTTTGGTTAAAGAAACCCAAACTCAGCATGCAGTGGCAGCGCAGTAGCTCGAAGGATTGTAGAAATCTTGCTGTTGCTGCTGTTTTGGAGGAAGTTGCTGTTGCTGCTGATGATAAAATCCACCAACTGCATTGGTGCGATCGTAACACACCCCAGTGGTCATCAGGGGAGGGACCATCTGTTGTTGATGATAGCTTAAAGGATAGTACCGCTGTGAAGAAATCATCGGCACAAATGGAGGATTATAGGGCCTGCCAGACATTTGACTAGGCATTGAAAAATAGTCGCTGTTGACTGGAGTAGCTGCATTCAACAATGAATTGTTGTATTGTAGTTGGAACGGATTTTCAAAAACCTGTTGGGTTTGCTGGTAATCGTTATAATATGGCGACGAGTTCAAAGGTGTGCTTGCTGGCGAAAACTGCGAATTGGCTGAAAATAAAGAGCTAGATGGTGATCTATACTCATATGGAGTACCAGCCTGATAAGTTGATAGGGTGTCCAATCCGGAAGGAGACAAGAAAGGATCGCTGTATGGAGTTTGAGCAGGCTTGGATTGAAATTTGTCACACCAAGTTTTCCAACACTCCTCAATGCACGCGAATCCGTCCTCATAATGTAACCTCCATTTGATGTCTTTCAGCCAATCTTTTTCGAGTTTGTTAATTGTCTGGAGAGACAAACCAGTAGCATCCGACCACGACTTGTTCTTGAAAGTGTTGTCGTCATTAAATTTGTTGGCCAAGACCAACGAGATAGTGAGAGTCTCGAAGACTTCAGATTCTTCGAGTATAGGTTCATCTCTTCCTTCCACTTTGTCAGACAAGTAAAGGAGAGCAAGAACGATTGTAGACTTCGGTAATCTTGTAGCAGAAAAAACAGACTTCACAGTGTTGTGAAAAGAGCTGGATGGATTATCTTTTCTTTTCATCAGGCCATAGCATAACCAACACACAAACTTAACCATTTGATCAAGATCATAGTCTAACACAGACGAGACACCGCCCGTGGAGGCAGGTGCTTGAGTCTGGGTAGGTTGATATTGTTGCTGTGGCGGAAAATATTCTGCTGGTGGTACGTAGTAGCCGGCCATATTGTATCCAGCGGAATAAGAGAGAGACGGCTGGTGACCATATTGCTGTCTTTGAACACATGGGTTCATCACGTATTGTTGAGAAGCAGCTTGGTAGGACACATGACGCTGATGATACTGAGGCAAAACTCCACCAACAGGTTGTTGAAGATAACTTTTTCCCGATGCAAACATTTTGAAGTATGGGATAAAGACGATGACTTAATTAAAAGGTCGTCTTTGGCAACTGGATGGCCCAAAAAGACTGAATCGATAGAAGACAGAAGTATTAGGAGCCTGAGAATAAATTAATATCTCAGAGAACTATTCTGTCTTTGTTTTGCCTTTGAATGAGGATCCTTGATTTCGTGATCTGTTCGTTGTCGACGTTGAGAAAACAGAAAGAGCCTTTGAGTTTAGATTACAAATCACTCTTTTGCGGTCGTCAACTGGGAGATTGATCACTTAAATAGGTAGGGTGTACTTTGTAAAAACAAGTCAACCACCGGTTTGCCCACAAATTTTTCCTGGGTGACTCGTTTTCTTTTATACAAGAGAAAAGTTTTCCTGCCACCCGGCGCAGTGCGGCTCCTGCAGAAAAAATTGAGAGTAGGCGTAAAATTTTTTTTTACCAGGCCGGAAGTGCTACCCATCGAAATAACAGTACACCGGAAACAGCAAATTCGTAATCTGGCGGTTGCCGCAATTAAAGAAAAAGAATTATAGAAATCCTTACACCAAAATATTTCATTAGTTATCCCTATAAAAGCACATTAACCACCAAAACCGTACAAAGTTCTTCCTTGTCTCTTCAAAGCGTAAACGACGTCCAATGAGGTGACAGTCTTTCTCTTGGCGTGCTCAGTGTAAGTAACAGCGTCTCTGATCACATTCTCCAAGAATGACTTGAGCACAGCTCTGACTTCTTCGTAGATGAGGGCAGAGATTCTCTTGACACCACCTCTTCTAGCCAATCTTCTAATAGCTGGCTTAGTGATACCTTGGATGTTGTCTCTAAGAATCTTTCTGTGTCTCTTAGCACCACCCTTTCCTAGACCTTTTCCTCCTTTTCCTCTACCGGACATTTTTTGATATTAGTTTTGTAGTAAGGACAACTGTAGGATAACAGTATATTTATATACATAAGAGGGGACATGAGTAAAACGCCGAGGGCGAAAAAACTAGCCAATCATATTATTCGATTGTCCTGGTCTCAAATTTCCACATGCGCTGTGTAAAATTTAAACTCATAATTTGCTCCAATTTGCCATTCGGATAGTGAGCATATCATTTTCGCACCAAAAAACTATACGCCAGCTAGTTCGCGAAATAAAAAAACTAGGACAATTTTTTACTCACCTATAGGGGTAAAATCCAGTATGATTTGCAAGTGTAAAAACATGTCCGCGAATCAAGGCGTCATTTTCTTATAAATACATGCCTGTCCGCACCTGATACAGCCATTAGTTTTTTAAACACATTTAATTTAAAATGGCCAGAACTAAACAAACCGCAAGAAAGTCCACTGGTGGAAAAGCTCCAAGAAAGCAACTTGCTTCCAAGGCTGCCAGAAAGTCTGCCCCAGCTACTGGTGGCGTCAAGAAGCCACACAGATATAAGCCAGGTACTGTTGCCCTCAGAGAAATCAGAAGATTCCAAAAATCTACTGAGCTGCTGATCAGAAAATTGCCTTTCCAAAGATTGGTTAGAGAAATTGCCCAGGACTTCAAGACCGACTTGAGATTCCAGTCTTCCGCTATTGGTGCTCTGCAGGAGTCTGTTGAGGCTTACCTCGTTTCTCTCTTTGAGGACACCAACTTGTGCGCTATCCACGCCAAGAGAGTTACTATCCAGAAAAAAGATATCCAATTGGCCAGAAGACTCAGAGGCGAGAGATCTTAAGCTTATTTATCTGGGTTATGGTGTGCGAGGTTTATGTGTAACATAATGGGTTTATACGTTTTTAATGATATCTTCGGGTTGAACGTTTATTATGATGTAAATAAATATTCTGAGGTGTACTCCTTACACCAGATGACAAGTAAGATGAATTTCTGGTTGAAAAACAAAAACACCTATCATTTTTGTAATGGATCCTTTTAGTGATAGTGGCGAGTTATACCAACTTAGACAGCAATTTTTTGCTGCCAAGTATGATGAACTGGCGAACACAGATCTCAACGATTTGATTTTTTCTAATGACGACAACAAGTATAAGGCAATTCAACTTCAAATTAGATCCCTCGTGGCTTTAGGCAAATATGACCTTGCCAAGGCAGAACTCGCTAAAGTTGAGGCTCCTGAGGCATTCCAACCAGAGTTTGAGGCACTGTTGGCCTACACATCATTTTTGGAGGGTGGTAAAGTCAAATCAGAGGAGTTTGAGACCATGGTCTCTGCTAATAAAGAAAACGAACTGATCAACTTGCTCGGTGGATTCTACTACGTGTTGCTACAGGAGTATGATGCTGCGGTCTCTTTTTTGATTGACTCTGAGGGATTTGAAAATGTCTCGTTACTTGTTTATGTCCATCTTTTGCTCAACAAGACTAAGGAGGCCGCCAAGATTCTATCCAACTTCAGCAAAATTGCACAGGACAATCTTCTATTTACCTTGTCACAGTCTTGGTACGATCTTACAAACTTCGATGAGTCGTTGAAATCTGCCTACTACTTCTACGACGAAGTGGCATCGAACGATAACACTATGAGCATCAAAAACCTGCTTTGCCTGTTCATTTCGAACATGAAATTGTTGCACTTCCCTGAATCCCAGGATATTCTTAATAAGATCGCTGAAGTTGAAGGTGATTCTATCAGTCAATGGAATACTGACCTCCTGATCAATAGAATTTCTTTCGAAATACTCCAAGGCAATGACTACACCGATTTGCTTGCAGAATTGAAGAAAACTGACCCATCCTGCACTTATCTCACCGATCTTCAAGAAAAGGATCAGCTTTTCTACTCGATTGTTCAGAAATATGCTGTCTAGAATTTAAAATGCATTACTGTATTTATGCCTGACTCTCTCTTTCCAGCTCCTCATCTGGAATCTCCTCTAACGTGATTTTCCGAGGCTTCTTGGTCATCTCACTCTCCTTCAGTTTTGGAACTTTGATCTCCAACATTCCTAACTGGAATCTAGCAGTGATTGCTTCTTCCTTAACATCTGGAACAGAAGGCAGCTTGATCACTCTTTCAAAAGATCCGAAACGCTGCTCAGATACACGAACAATTTTGGTGTTGTCAACTGTCGAATCATCTGATAAGTATTTATTTTTCACGTCACCTCTTATCACCAACTCGTTTGAGGTCGGATGATAATCGACATCCACAAATTCCTTTGCCACACCAGGAAGAGCAACAGCAATTATGTAATTTTCAGGGAAATCGTAAACATTGACTGCTGGAGAGAATGGTAAATTAGTTTTAATTTGTGGGGCAGAAATTTGTAATGGATCGATTTTTGGCTCATTGTGCTTGCTGTGCAAGTTCAAAGATGTAGTGCTCTTCTTCCTGAGTTTCGTCTCAGGAGCTGGCTCCTTTGGTGGCTCAATCGGAGTAGCTGCAGATATCTGAGGAATTGGAGTTGGTGGTGCTCTTTTCTCCTCTGGTTCTGGTCTTGGTTGCGGCTCCCTTCTGAATGGTCTAGGCTGTCTCCTCGTGAAGTATGGACCGAAAAAGTCGTCTAGTCTGTATTGAACACTTTCATCGTCATCAACAGATTCATCTTCTTGCATCTCTGGCTCCGGAGTCTCTTGGTACTCCTCGTATGGCATGTACACCGGCATCTGCGGATAAGCTTTTCTGGCCCTAGCAGCAAAGGGATTTTGCGGCTGAACATAGTAGGTAGGTCTACGTGACTGCTTACCGTAGTTTTGCTCGCTAAGGATATCTCTCAAATATTGTTGAATAATCTGGTCCATGATTTCTTGAATTAAGGATATATTTTTGGGGCCTTTTTATTATATTTCCCAATATAATCCTTCGCCTTCCAGAAATTGCTAGATAAAAAATATTTGTGCCTATTTTAATCTTGACATTTATTGTTCCATGACCAAATGAGCGTCTCAGATACTCCGATGTCATTTGATCTCGTCACCGAACTTGTCAATCGTGGCGAGATCCAACATCTTACAAGATCACACGAATGCATGGAGACATACAAACAACATAAACAAGTACTGAAGAATAAGGGTATAGATATGGTCACTTACATTTTACAAAAAGAGCTGCGCTGGGTCCCATCCGAAATATCATTACTGACTCCTTCAGAGCAGTTGATTGACGCATATGTCCGACCACTAGACGAACGTCCTTTTGCAAATGTTAATGATATGACCATCCTCAAAAACAAATTCCCATACTACCTAGAACCAGGCACCGAGCATCTCTGTATCTGGGTGAAATTTCCAATGCCTCCCGACCCTGCATCCATTGATGGTGATATCTCTGCGCGCGACAAACAAGTTATAGAGTGGTACATCACAGAGACCTTCTGCAAATGGCTAGGCATTCCTCGCTCTGATATTGCATGGTTCAAGAACTGGGCCTCCCTTCAAAGTGTTCGTGCCATTCCTCATATTCATGTGATTATAAAAGACATGGATCCACAGCTGTTAAAGAAAGTTCTACATACAGGGGGCGTGGCCATAGATTATGGGGCCAAGACGTGCAAGTTATAGATATAATAATATTCAGCTTCGCTAAAAAAATGGATCTTCATCCATCTTCAAACTCTTTTTTTGTAAAACATCGATTGTGTCACCTTTCCGAATAGTGAAGTCGTGCTCGTGTTGAATGACGTACACTCCGAAACAGGTCTTGAAGGGGTTACCTTCATCCACACGTCGAAATTTAGACAAAGTTTTAGTGATAATGCCCTTCCGATCTTGAGTTCCTGCAGACACATCAATGTTAGGCACAGAGCATCGAGCACATTTCATTGCCGAAGTGAACCTGCGTCTTCCAGATTGGCTTAGTAGGTCAAATACACGGTAGAAGTCCTCTGCAAAAGGAGCTCCCACGTCCTTAATTATCAAATTGGGACGGAATCCTTCCATAGTAACGTAGCTTCCTTGCTCACCGGCACGTTCTTTCACCAAATCAAAACTTTCTTGAGAGCTCATAAGCATCGGGTAATAATCCTGAAATAGCGTACTTCTAGTGACATTTTTTGGTGCTCCCACTTTGCACGCCTTACCTGCAGGAGAATATATAAGTCTGGTGGTGGCAGGCAGTCCCATACTGTCAAGAAAATCAGAATCTAGTACCTTATCTAGAACATATCCATCTAACTCGTTCTTCCAAAGTGTCAATGTTAGAGTCTTGCAGCCCAATGAACTATGTTCCTGAACATAGTCTTCTGTAACATTCATCGGAAGATAAAAGCTAGCATTTCCATGGGACTTGCTAATGTAGTCAAACTTGAACTGCTCATTTTTGATTGAGACCTGAACAGCAGCCAGTTTCGAGCTATTTTTCAAGGTAAGTACCTTGTATTTATCAGTCGCAGCATCGTACTCGGTTAGCATAAATTGCCTATCGTGTTTGAGACCGTATTGATCAACCTGCCATTCTGATACTTTCAATCCTCCAGTCACTGATTTGATAGGATATATCAACAGATAATCAACAACCCCTCCATATAGACCTTGAATTGATCTACCCAAGATGAGATTTTTCATTCTAATGGCAGCGAAGATGGGAATCTGATTTAGATTGTATAGATTTCTGATAAGAGTGCGAGGCAGAGTCTTTTGGTAACTTTCCACATAGTCTTCAATTAGTGAGCCAAAATAGTTCATGCCAACACTTGTAGTTGCAAGAACCACAGCCAGTGCGGTGAGAGCTTTCAAGATGGTCATTTAAATTTTGGATTAATTTTCCACAACCAGCTCTGACTAGATAAGGAATAAATTCTCCATGAGAATACCCTTACATAAGCTGGAAAAAAAATATTATAGCTTGTTTTGATTATGGGCTTTATAGTACCGGGGCTGATTCTTAAGCTGGACGTGGACTCTTCTTCGCGACGGCACAAACAGAGTGTCAAGCGTATTTTTGTTGACTCTCAGAGCTGTAAGGAGTTCAACTCGCAGTTTAAACGCCGAAATATACAACCTCTATTCACGTCTTCCAAGAGCAAATCTGATCATGCATACACTTCCCATAGACAGATTGATGACCTTCCGCCTGAGATTCTACTGGAAATATTTGTCGAGTCTGGCAACTTGGAAAATATAGCCCTGGTGAATAGGTCTTTTGGCTCTTTAGTGCTGGACAACTATACCCAATTGGTACAGAAAATTGTGCAGCGCAAATATTTGACAACTTTCCGTACAAAGCCCTATGATTTCACCACATTGAAACGCAGAGTAAGCAACGACATGGAGCATGATCATGACAGACATGCGCTGAGAGCTAAACTTGAACAGATTCGCGATCAGCTCGAAAGCTTACCTTTAACACAGTACATTTCCGAACATCAGATACGCATTTTAGACGATCGATGCTTTGAATCAAAGTATTTCTCGCTTGAAGTTCTGGAATCTTTATCTCACGATCTCATTCTTCCTATGGAATCTATTTCTAAAATCCCCCTAGAGATTGAGAAGCTCAAGAAAGAGGACCATCAATCGGTCAAGAAAGAAATCATACAACTGTACAACAGCACACCTGTACGTTTTCCATACCTTGATGGCGATCAGGATAAGTGTATTGGGTTTGTGCACCACAATTACAAGGACAAGCTGCTTCTTATCAAGAAGCTGATTTTGAGCGACACTAAATTCGGTTCTAATCTACACCATATGATTAACATCTTAATTTATCTGCACAATGCCTATAAGCGGAACACGCCCGGAGAAAAGATCATAGACATCGGGGTATATCGAAAACTAATCGAGAACAATCGAATTGTCAAAAATGAGAGTGAACCAAAATCGTCTTTGAGCGACTCGACTGTAATCATCAACTGTTTGAAGTTTAACGAGACTGATCTGCTGCAGCTAGTCATTCAAGAATTCGAAACAGTCAAACTGGAATCAGATCTTGAGTTATGGAGCTTCATCATGGAAACGAAGGACTATAACTATTTCAACAAATTAGAGAACTTGGGACTCAAACCAACTCCTGGAATTTTGAAAGTCTTCTCTTAGAAATTGGTCTCAGAAGATGCCTGCTCGAACATTGGGCTAGTCGAAGCCGTGTTACCAGTATAGTCATTGAACCATGCGTGTTGCAGGGCTTGACGAGCGCTCAGTCTAAGTTCGGGTCTCATTTGAAGCAGGCCTTGCAGCAAGTTGAGAGCGAGATTGTCCATGTTAGGAATCAACACATGTAGGTCTTGTGGAATAAATACGCTGAAGTTAGATCTGTAGTTTGGGTAGCTGGAAACGCCAGGCCATGTTCTTTCATTAGGGGTACCCATCACACGGAAAATCTTGAGTAGCTGGTCTTCGTTGGTGGAGCCAGGAAACAACGGTTTGCCTGTAAACATTTCCGCCATGATACATCCTGCAGACCACATGTCAATCGATGTAGAGTAGCTGCGAGACCCGAGAAGCACATCAGGCGCACGGTACCATAGCGTGACCACTTCGTTCGAAAAAGTGTTCACAGGTATTCCATATGCTCTGGCCAGACCAAAGTCACCCAATTTGAGTTCTCCCTTGGTACTAATCAGCAGGTTTTGCGGCTTGAGATCTCGATGCAAGACTCTATTATCGTGACAGAACATGATTCCTCTCAAGAGCTGGAACATAAACGATTTGACCACATGTGGTTCAAGAGCTCCGTTCTTGTTGTAGCCGTTGGTATCCATGTACCGTTTGAGATCCTTGTCCAAATACTCGAACACTAAGGTCAGCTTGTTTTCTGTATGTATAACGTCATATAGTGTAATGATATTCTCGTGTCTCAGCTCTTTCATAATTGAAATCTCGCGAATGGCTGTAGATGGCGTACCTTCTTCGCTATCCAGGTTGATCTCCTTCAAAGCGACAAAAGTCCCCAGAGCGCGGTTGCGTCCTTTAAAGACGGTCGCGTAGGTTCCTTCACCCAGCTTTTCTAATTGCTGAAATTGAGAAGCCGAAGCAGACATTAATAAGACAGGTCAGTATATTTTTGTATATGCCACCTTTTCTTTCCTAGAAAAAATACTCTGGTCGATCGGCCGTCGCATAGCGTCGATCGGCCAAATTTTTCACTGGTAAAAATATAGATCTAATGTCTGGTAGACCGCAGTCTCCGCGAACAAACACAGAGGCTACACTTTCTCCCAAGGAGATTCCCAACATCCGAGACAAGCCCTCAGTGCTTGGACCCGAATGGTGCGGAATCTTCGAGATCGACGTCGAATTTGAAGCCGAACATTTCACCCAGGCCATGGCCAATATCCTAAGAAACCCAAACATCAATTCTACTGTCATTCTTAGAGCAGACGTGCTGAAAGAGTACACCTACTCGAAGAGCCAAGGCTCGGAGGAGCCGTTCGTGGAGAAATTCGTTGCAGATAATATTGACGATCTGTCCATCACTACAGACGACCCTTCTGAGCCTATTCGCACTCGGAATATATCGGATATCGAGATTCGTACTGTCCCGCTTCCTTCCTCATTTGAACCAACTGTCGAAATGGTGAGAAGAATGATCCCCAGAAACCCATCCAAAGATTACGTCATCAACCAGACCTGTCTGATTCTCAAAGGCCATAAGGGGGCTACATTGGTGGTGTATACTCCGCATATTTCGAAGCTCGAGGACATTCCGTTTTATCTGCCTCCTGCGAAATCAATTGGACTGCTGTACTGCGACAACAAAGTCTCTATTCATTATCTTCCTTTCGGCACGGTCGAGGAGCTAAAGAAGATGAGTCCTACAGAACGCCCAATCAGAATTGCATACAGACTTGCATGCACCGCACAGAAGCACTCGGACGGTGTCATGAATGGCTACAAGAAGCGCGTGAACCACGATCTTGTTGTTTCCAAGCGCACTTTCCAAGATCGGTACATTATGTTGAAACAGAAGTACGCCAAAGACTTGGTGGATAACTGGCGTGAAAATACCGATCCTCGCAAACACGTGTTTGAGGATATTGCCATTGCAGCCTTTTTAATTGAATTCTGGGAGAACATATACGCAGATAAAGATATGTTTGAATTTAGGGATCTTGGCTGCGGAAACGGGCTCCTGGTTCATATTCTGACCATGGAGGGGTATAATGGCATAGGAATTGACGCTCGTGCTCGGAAGTCCTGGCACATGTACCCTGCAGAAGTCCAGGCTAAACTGAAGGAGCAGGTTATCATTCCAAGCGTGCTGTTGCGTCCACATCCAGCTGCTAGGGCACACTATTTCTCGGATAATGGGAAAGTATTCAGGATCCCTGTGAACCAGGAACTTCCTGCAGACATGGGACTCACTAATAAACACCAGCTGGTGGAGCTGTTCACTGCCGGAGACTTGCTGAACTCTCCACAGGTGAATGCTACCGAATTCCCTAAAAACACTTTCATTATTGGAAATCACTCTGACGAGCTCACCTGTTGGATTCCTCTTTTGGGATACCCTTTCATGGTGATTCCTTGCTGTTCTCATAATCTCAATGGAGACAAGGTCCGTTACCCAGCAATCAAGGGAGCACAATCCTCTGTGACCTCGTACACGTCGACTTCTAGATATTCCACTCTGGTGGATCACGTGGAATACATCGCCACCATGTACGGCTGGCAGGTCGATCGCGAGATGCTGCGGATCCCGTCCACCAGAAACGCCGCGCTGATTGGCTACCGTCCAAACAACTTCCTTCCGAAATCGATATACGAAATCATCGCCATGGAAGGAGGAGCCGACCGCTGGGTCGAAAATACTATGGCGTTGATGAAGCGACCACCTCGAAATCATTAAATATACATAGTCTATTTTTTGGCCTGCTTGCGCTTTCTCTTAAACCCAATAATCCGCTTCACGTCACTAGACAGACCGCTCTTGCCCGCAGCCTCGCCACCGGCCTCCGTCTGCTTCTTCGCTCCGTCCCGTCTTCCTCTTGGGTCACGTGACCGTCCGTCTCTGTCGCCGTTTCTGGGTCTCTTGAATCCTCTGTTTTCGTCGCCGTCTCTGGACCTTTTGTATCCCCGGTCGTCGTCTCCGTCTCTGGATCTCTTATATCTGCGCTCCTCGTCGCCGTCTCTGTTTTTCCCCTTCACCTTACTGAGAATAATCTGGTCGTGTCTACGCTTGACCACCTTTGCATTTTCAATAGCGAACTCGACAATCAAACGTCGTTTCGTGATGGTCCCTTCGGTCTCTGCAAGCTTCTTTTGCTCCTCAGTGAGTCCCACAAGGATATCATCTCTGGCAACCTCGTGTGCGTTCAACCATCTCAAGGCCATCAAAGCACTCTTGTGATCACGGAACTCCAAGAATCCATATCCTCTGGAACGACCCTGGGCACCGGATCCCTTAACCTCGTTGATGATCTTTGCTTGCTTGACGACACCTGTTTGCTTGGTTTTCTTCTTTTCGTCTTCTTTCACACCAAGCTTTTCCTGGATGAACTCTTTGTGTCTCTGGGACCTTGCCAATTCTTCTTTATTCAATGGTTGTCTCGTTCCGTTTTTGACTTCGACTGCAAACTGCACAACAGCCTTTCTTCCAAGAGCTTTGAGGGCCTTCTCATTCATAGCTCTTGGCAGGTTTCTGATTGCCAGTCTTGTAAGCGACATGTGTAACGTAGGGTTCTTGTTGAGCTGTTGCACACGCAGGTTGTACGACTTTTCTCTGATATCCAGGTCCGTTTTTGTGATCAACGAAGCCAGTCTGGAGCTTGCGGTAATACGTCCCTCGTTCAGCAAAAACAAATTACGCTTGTCTTTCTCTGTTGGAACTCTTCCCAACAGCTCTTTCCGTGCCTGTGCGTTTTTGTCAGCCATTTTTGCAGCAGAACCACGATCCAGAGTAGCAGAGATCTGAAGCACACGCCCATCGTAAACATACAGCGGCGAAACATCGTCAGGGATCAACATCGAGTTTGGATTAACCTCAGGAGCATTCAACAGACACTCCTCGTAATCGTCGGAACGCTTAAATGCCACGAATGCAGATCCTTTGGGCTGCTGAGTGTCTCTATCCATAACTGGCAAAGCATACTTGACAGGACCAAACTTGGCAAAATGTTCTTCCAAAGACTCTCTAGTAGCATCGTAAGGAATATTCCGCACAAAGACAGAGAAATTCTCTTGACGGTTAGGACGTGAATGTTCCGACGATGGTTCCGACTCATCAAAAACGTCCATCTCCTCACCATCATCACTTCCAGTCTCACTATCCTGGTCATCTTCATCGTCTTCAGATCCCGGGCCATCTTCAGAATCGTCAGACTTTTCGTCATCTTCCTCCTCTTTATCCTCCTTCTCATTCTCTTCCTCTTCTTCCTCACCTTTCTCCTTCTGGAAAGTCTCCCATTTACTTTTGTCAATAGCAAAATCAACAGCAACTTCACGTCCCTCAATCTTCAGACCAACAGACTCCTTGACTGCCTTTTCTGCTGCAGAATGCTTCATGAGAGTCACAAAACCAAATCCTGTCATTCTACCCCCCTTCTTTTTTGGAATGTGTGCTTCTTTGACTTTACCATATTTCAAGAATAACTTCACCAAATCATTTGGCTCCTTGACTGACCATGGTAAGTTCCGAATGATCAACTTGGCACTCTTTTTAAGAGCAACCTCCTGTGGTTTGAACTGTGGTTCCTGAACAGGAGCTGACTTCTTGTCCCTTCTTTCTCTACGTTTAGCAAGGGAAATCTTGAGCAGTTTATTCTTGAACTTGGATTTCTTGGCTTCCTGAAGAGTGCTAAGTGCATCCTCATCTGTCACAAACGAAGCAAAACCGAATCCACGACTTTTTCCTTCGGTGTCAGTCACAATCACGGAATGTCGCACAGGTGCAAACTGAGAAAAGTATTCGTTGAACTCTTCATTAGTAGCATCGACAGGCACAGACTGCACGAACAGCGTTCTTCTGTCTAGGTTATCCCCGGGAACTGCTTTTGTATTGGGCTCTGCCATGATGATAGAATATGAATAAGATCCCTAAATTCTATCTGGATCCTTAAAATTTTTTTGAAATTTTTTTTTGAGCTGATAATTCTTTTTGGTGCATAAAATAAATCGCGTTTTTTTGTTTACCATGAAGCAAACGGGTATCCTATCAAATAATTATGTGCCGCCTTTACCACCAAGAAACCTGGCAAAGGAACTTTCGAAACTGAACACAGAGTCATTGTTCAATTTGGTAGAGCTTTGGCTCAAAATGACGGCTACTCAGCCGCGACCTACCAAAGAACAGAGATCACAAGGTGTGACCAAAAGGGACTTACTACTCTATTGTCGTGAGACCTTGGACGCCCTTCGTGATCAGAAGGCACCAAAACGAAAATTAATCGATCGGCTTTTGGTGAACTTTTATCCTGATGGTCTGAACGCACTCCAGCTAGCGCAAATCGATATCCAATTAATGGTTGATAAGCCTTCAAATTATAGTTGGGTCTCATCAACAGCCAAATTGGTCGATGTTGATCCAGCACACGATTCTTCCAAAGTTCTAGATGATTTCATATTCTCTCTGGATTCACAGGCATTTCTTGACCGTTTGATTGCCAACCTCTCAAATCTTTACCTGACGCATATTTATATTTCTCGGCACCCCAATTTCCCACTTATAATGATTAGAATCCAAATGTATGAATATGCCCACTTCAAGAAGTCCCGGTCTTCCAATTCGGCAGTCACAAACAAAAACCAACCGGACGTTATTTCGAGGACACCTTACTACTTGGCTATTCCAATGAGTTCGCCCAACTTGATCCATTCAGCTGCCAACGAAGGAGACCTTGCTTCCAAAATCATTTTACAGTCTGTGGAAATGACTCTCTCAACTTCTTTAAGGCAGATCCAGCTGTTCCCTAGTCCCGATCCTCCAGTGCGCACTTTGGAGGCAGTCCATATTCTCAAGGGTGTGTCAAGATTTGGACGATCTCTTGCAAGTTGGACGCCATACGCTGACGGAACTGTTGATATCAATCCACTGGGACTTGAGACAGACCATCTTATAATGAACCCCACCAAACATGCTGATGGGGAGGATAATCGTGCGCTTGTTGCCAATTTGAGATTCAAGGGCTCGACAAGTTCCGTGAAGGCAGAAACATTGTTTGAGACTAATCGACCTCCACTAAAAGCTAGAAAGCTCAACAATGAGCAGGCCGCACAGTCAAAGTATACCTCTTTGGTTCCTGTGCAATTTGGTGAATTTATCATTGAAAATAGTCTTTCATCAGCAGAAGAAGCACCCAAGATTAAATTGAGACTCTTGGGAAATGACGTGTTTGCTGGCCTACATGAACTTTCTGATAAAGGTATTGTTGATCCAGAGACTGTCCCCAGCTGGCTGACCGGGGCAGAAAATGCTACAGTGGGTCACATCAAAAGTGGAGAATTCCAATAGGTTATCTCCTTCCTGTCAATCTTTCTATATAGTCATTTGCCAGATGTATGTGCACCATATTTTCTGTCAAATTTTTGATTAACGTGATCATGTCGACGTCTTTTTTCTTGAACGCCTCCTCTATTGCGCTTTTATGGTCATCACAGTTGACATAACATTTGACTTTGACCTTATACGGCATACTTGTGCATTGGGCCAGGTAAAGAGATGCATGTCTTTTATCTCCAACCTTGATAGACTCCAAGTAGAATGGCTCATATCCTATTGGTGACCGTTTCTGGATTGCAAAGTCATACAATTCACGTCGTTTATCTGGAATCTGGGAGAATGTTTTCAGCACTTTGAAATAAAATTGTTTATCAGAGATTTTGAGGTCTTTCTGAACTTTTAGCGCACGCTTTAAATCGACCCGAATAACTGCTTCCAGTAACTCTAAAGCGGAAGAGTGTGTTTCAAGTCCAAACTCAGTCGTGAGTCGGTGTTTCAACTCCAATGTCTTGGCTTCATCTCTAATCCATCTCGAGTCAAACTCTGTATATTTAGAACGCGACAAAATTTTGGATGCCTTATTAAGATGCTGTTTTTGGGCTTCTGACGATTGTTCCTTTTCAAATCTTCGAAGCTCAATCATGGACAGTCCTGGCACGAGGTCTTCTTTGTAGTAATAGTTTTCCAAAAGTCCTAGGTCGTTGAATGCAAGATGAGAAAGAAAGATTCCGGATGCTTCCTTCTTCCCATTGAGTAATTTCATCAGGTCGGGGACAGATATTTTGTTCAACAAAGTCACCATAATGTACAAAAGTGAGTCAGCATCCATACTATCGTCGGCCTTAGAAAGAGCCACACTGTCCTCATCCATTTCCAGAAGTATAGGAATAGCTTTGGCAACATCTGTTTCCAACTTCAATAGTTTTGTTGCCATATCTGTTCGTCCTTCAATATATGCGATCCGAGAAATGGGAGCGAATGGGACAGCAGTTCCTTTAAGACGATTCAATATCTCAGATATGAGCTCATCAGTGCTGAGGTCCGAGGATTTGATTTTTGCACATGCCCAGTCGATGAAGATAGCATCTTTAGGAAGACTCATGAAATCAGCTATTTTCAGGCAAAGGTAATGTAGTTTGCGCAAAAGGAGCATGTCAATAAGTCTGTCGAGTCCCAACTCAGTAAATTGAACATACGTCAAATGGATCCCAACTTCTGGCTGTCTAATGATATTCAAAATTCGGAGGTTGTCACAAGTCTCCACAAACTCGTCCGGATTATACAGTTCCAAAGTAGTCTTGCCAAAGGAGGCAGCACGTAATAATTTTTTTTGCCAATACGGGTCGAACTCTTCGGCAGCCGTGCGGATACAACAGTCAACAGCGTCTGCAAGATCGTCGCCTATTATTTCCAAGTTTTCGTTAGCCTTTGGTGAGTGATTATCAATTTGGTCAATTGCATCGAGCAAGATGGCACTCGAAGAGGCCGAACCAATTCGAAACGTATCTGTAGTATAGTTGCTGACACGAGAGATGAATCTCAGATTTTCTGAATCGAGACAGAATATACCATCGAGCTCTGTATGGAGGAATGTGGTCGAGTCAAGATAAAAGGTAATACATTCGTCTCCTGGACCAATCAAGTACATTTCATCTTGTGAACAAGCTATAACTGCGTCATTTCCACACCATTCGAGTTTCTGGATCGGTTGTATTTCGCATTTGAATGTACTGAGACAAGTCTGAAAATCATTGGTGATGATCATCACAGTTTGATTCCCATAAAGCGCGACTATGTCTCCATTAGGGGGCACAGTGATTATATCAAACGGACCATTATCATTAAAACCTGTTTTCGAGATAGTCCTGTCGACAAGGAAGACCGATTCTGATGTTGAGACGATGATCTTTAAAGGAGTATGGTAGACAGGAGGAATAATTGACCATGAGGTGACCGAGCCCTCTACAGAGGGATAATCAAGGACCAGCCCATCATATGCAAATGATCTAAAACCTTCCATAGTTCTGGCAACGAATCCTTCTTTCCAAAATTTAACGTCCACCACTTGTGCCCCAATTTCATAGTCTTCAAAATCACCATTATAATTGTTGAAGAGTCTATATTTTCCTGATCTGATCACCACAACGAGCTGACATTGTAGAGTCCATCCAATGTCAACAATCTGTCCCATCGACTTGGACCATTGAATTTGCATCAGGGTATCTCCCGAGCCCGTGTATACAACTAAAGTGTCATCCGTAGGAAGATATACTGCAATTGTTGCAGCATAGGGACCGATGGCAACAAGCGTATCTTCAAATTGAACGTTCTCCCATTGAAGCTCAAAGCAGTGTCTAATTCGGTAAAAGACGTTTTGCAGACGTTCCCAACCGAGACTGGGTGAAGACATTGTAGAGAAATTAGGTTTTAGAAAATCTGCTTAGTTAATCAGTTTTTAAATTTAACTCCAATGACTGAAGAGGTGTCTCCATATGTTACTTTAATATCCAACGACGGATTCCAGTTTCAAATTGCAAGAGAGGCAGCACTTGTGAGTGGCACATTGAAAGGGATGTTGAACACATCTTTTCAAGAATCCTCAACGAATACAGTGAAATTGCACGAGGTAGATGCGGTGTTATTGGAAAAGGTGGTGGAGTATCTGTATTACAGTTTGAAATATAAAGAGGCAGTCGATGTTCCAGAATTCGAGATCCCAACAGAGATGGCGTTGGAATTGTTGGTGGCAGCAGATTTTTTGGATGTTTAACTTGGTGATCAACGTCTGTTGAATTGCGAGTACAACGAAGGATCGTACGCGGAAGGAGTGCTGTAAAAGTCTGTGTTGGACGGAGGCTTGGAAGGCAGAGGCGGAGCTCCTGAGGAACCTGAAAACGAGCTACCCGGAGACACTCCAGAATACTGGCTGTGCTGTCTTGGAGGAGGAGGAGCTTGTCCTTGGAGACTAAGACGCTCAAAATGCATCCTTTGCAACTCTTGTTCTTGCAAAGATCCCGTTGTCTCAATCTGACGCGCCAATCTGTCTCGTTCATTGTTTCTCTCTGCCACGAATTTCTCGATCGCAAACTTGAGATTAGAGACAAATTTAAGGAGTTGCTCATAAAAAGCGTCTCCTTCAGTAACTCCCGCGTTGACTTTCTTCCACTGTTCGTATACATTCAAAAGTCGCGAGTTGACTGCCTTCATGGACGTGTTTTGCTTTTCACGCTGTCTCAATTTTGTCTTCATTCCAGGATCATCAAGTGCATCGTTCATTGCCCTTTTGAGATCGTTAATTAAAGGAGCCTGTTTTTCAACAGTAAGAAAGATGCGGTCTTGATAAGGCTTGAATTTAGTAAGCTCCTCTTCGAAAATGGAGTCAACACTACCCGCACTGCGATTCAGAATCAGTGTCTTGGATATGTCGTCTTCATGGGCCTTTTTCTTGAGGTCCTGGTACGTGTTGGCACGCTCTTTCTGTAAATATCTTAATTCCTGTAATTTGGAATCTATTTTGGTCAGTTTTGCACGTAGACCAGCAATATCGATGGGCTGTTCCATATCAAGTAACATAACAGCTGCCTTGGTATCGGATTTATAAGCAGACTGCAAATTTCCACTGCTCAAAAGCTCAACGTCTTGCTCAATTGAGCTGAATATTTCTTTTATTTTGTCATCTGTGCTTGCTGACTTGATCAATGACTCTTGTGCCCGTACCAGGTCTTGCTTTAAATTGGTCAACTGCGCCGGCTGTTGCTCTTGAGACCAGGCTATTCCATACTTGGATTTCATAGCGGTAAATTTTTGGGCTTCATCTTCAAGAAGAGCAGAACAATGTGTCAGATCTTTTCTGATCTTTGACTGCTTGTCTGTGTTCTTTTTAATGTCAATCTTGCGCCCGCTCATCACACTTGAAGCCTGGATAACGTTGGTGTCTATCATAGATTCGGACAAATTGTCGTCGTACTCCGGCTCCTCCAGCACAGATCGTAGATCAACCAAAGACTTTGGGAGCTTCAAAAACTCCAACGTAGAGTCGAACTCAAGATTGGCAAGCTCACACATTTCACTAGCTTCACGAAGAAGCTTGGCCACAAGCTCCGAGTACATACTTGATTGCTCATGAACTTTCATAGGCACAATCTTCTCAAAAAGATCAACACCAACTACATCATTGATGTTATGTTCGCCAAGAGGAATAGACTTGGCACTATCTAGTCCCTTAACTTCAGTCAATGTAGCGGTTTTCGGAATGATGTCATGATAAATCAAATCATTATCTTTCTCCAAGGCGGATAACTTGGCTGAAATGAGTGACATCTGCGTTTTCAAGTGTTCCTTGAAATTTTGATCAAATAGGGAACTAAATCCTGTATGCTTTTTAATGGTTTCATCAGCCATTTTTAAATGAGCGATGGCCAGTCCGTATTTGCTGGTACTTTCAAGTGATAATGCGTATTGATAATCTGCAACAGAGGCATAGTAAATCTCCTTGAGCTTCGTGTATTGATGCCAATTATACTGCATGGTTTTGATATTTTGAATTTGTTCGGTAGCAGCTGCATACATCTTCGACGCTGATTTTGACAGCTTGCTAGCCAGAGATGCCTTGGGATTCTCAGTGGTGTCAAGATAGCGGAGGAAAAATGCTTCTTGGGCTTGTGCCAACATCAACTTTGACAGAGCTTGAGCACTTTGGACACTGAGATCGTCGGAAGGCGCATGAAGGAAACTGTTTTGAATGAATTGATATACACCGCTGGCCTTCTGGAAACACTCGTAGCTCTTCTTGAGGTCGTCTGTTTCTGTGCCCAAGTGTGAAAGAATCGCCCCTAAATTAAATAAAACACTGGCTTTCTCAAAAGCCAGCGAATGCTGCTTGTGCGACACAGTTTTGACAAAAGCATCGTTCCAAACAAATTCAACACCAAGTGCATCTGCGCCAACGCGCACTTCCAAAAGTTCTAGCTGTGCATAGTATCTGTAGTGGAGATCTTTGCCTATGTTGTCCTGTTCACAATGCATCATATCAGCTCTGAGCTTGTTGAAAGCGAGAAACTCGGTCTCAAAGTCAGCATATGTACCATAGATGCTCTCCACATACGACTTCAATGGTTTAATCCAGTCGATTTCTTTGGTTGTTTTCAAGGGAATTGGAATAAACTTGGACATGGCTGTATAAAAGCTAGAAATTAATTACTTATTTGTGGGACAGATAATATCGGGTCGAAATTTATTTTTCCACATAAATAACTACCATGTCTTTGTCCTATAAAACACTTTCAGAAGAGATTGACAAACTTGCTGGAAACAAGTCTTTGGACAGAATACTTAAGGATTCGCAAGATTTTTTGAAAAATCTACACCAACTGAAAGAAAATATTGAGAACGATAATGACGACATGACAGAGATAAAGGGACAATTAAAGAATTGGGCAGACAAAACACTGAGCAATGAGAAGTCTTTGAATAAGTCAATCAAAAACTACAGCTCCAAGATCGAAAAGATATTTACTTTCAAATTGTCTGATGTCTATTCTTATCAAACAATCAATATCAAGGATGATCCCTACGCACAGAAACTATTAGATCGGGCCATCATTATGGATCTTCTTCGTAATGGCCATTTTGATGTGGCCAGAATGATGGAGAAAGAGCGCAATATCCCAATCCCAGACGATCTCATTCACAAATTTGAGGAGCTCGATCTTATCTTGAGTAGTTTCCGTGAGAAAAATGATCTCGGGCCTGCGATTGCGTGGGCAAAGAGAAATTCCCGTCAACTCAAAAACATTGGCTCCGACTTTGAATTCAACCTTCATAAGTTGCAGTTCATAAAGCTTTACAAGAACAGCAAGGATGATGAACCATTCGAGGCCTATACTTATGCGAAAGAGAACTTTCCCAATTTTGGTGCAACACATTTGGATACTATCTCCAAACTACTGTTCACCATAATGTACGCCTCATCAGCTACGGATCTGGGATTTGATGACTATTTTGCTGAAACTGACTTGTCAAATGAAACATTCTACAATCAACTATGCCAGGACTATTGCTCGCTCATTGGACTTTCTTTAAATTCTCCAATTTATAGTACCCTACTCACAAGTTACGCTGCGCTTCCAAATTTCATCAAATACCACAAGATTTTCAAAAACTCCGGTAACTTGAACTGGACTACGGCGAATGAGCTACCATTCGAGATCCAACTTCCCCCACAGTTACAGTTTCACTCTATATTCATTTGCCCAGTCTCGAAGGAAGAAACGACTCCCGAAAACCCACCGATGGTCCTCCCTTGTCACCACATCATTTCAAAAGATAGTTTGTTGAAACTGAGTCGCAACAGCGTGGCCAATTTTAAATGCCCATACTGTCCGAGAACCAGCACAATTACCCAGGCTGTGCAGGCCAGATTTGTGGATTTGTGAAAAAAAAAATTCAATCAGAATGCCTAGCAGAAGATCGCGTAAGAAGCGGCGGACAGAGGACTTTTCAAGTTCTTCGGAGTCTGAGAACGAAAGCGAAGCTCCAAGCGTGGCTAGTGAGCAAGAAGAAGCCATGGATGAGGTCGAGACTTATAAAATAGACGACCTACAGATCGACGGGGTCGCAGATGACACACAGCTACAAATACAGGAATTAAACAAGACTTCACTCTCGGGACTGGCATCCGCGCTGGGCTCCAACACAAAACTAGATCTGGCGTCGTCCAAGGCGCAAATTGGATCGGCTCGCGAGCAGCTGCAAAATGAGTACCTTAAAAAAATGCTCCAAACGTATTCCGAGGATTTGGACACTTTAAGACAGAAAACCGACTTCAAGCAGTCGTCGCTCAAAACCCTTGCGAAATTACTCAAGGAAAGTGGGAACGTTTTTGATGAGGAGGTGTTAAAATCTGTGGTGGAGAATTAAGATTGCTCTGGCAGGTAATATTTTCGGAGGTGGCGCAGTGGGCTGTACAGATTTTATTTAGGGATTTTTAGCTGGGTATAATTAATAATTTATACATAAGTTGAAATTAAGATCTAATTTTATTAGGTTATTTCAAGAAGAGCTGAACAGAATACATATTTTAAGCAAGCATTTATCCGGTGAAGAATTGGAAAGCAAAAAAGCAAACATAGAGAGTGTCCTTCATTTTAATTGTTAATTGATTGATATCCTTCATTACAGAATCCAAAATGAACTCGGTATTTCTATTCCTTTTATTAGCCCGTTCATGTGTGGCTCAGTCTCCCAAGTACGTGAAAATGGACGCCAGCATTTTGCGAGGCGACTCATATAGCGATGCTGTGAAAGGTGCATCGGCATACATGCTAGAGAAGCGGGATGAGGACGGTGCTGTCACCATGGAGCTTCGAAACACACAGTCGTTCTATGAGGTCACCTTGGAAATTGGCTCCGACAAACAATCGCTTGGTGTTCTTGTGGACACTGGTTCTTCGGACCTGTGGGTCATGGAGTCCAACAATACCTACTGTTCCTCGAACTCATCAAAAAGGAAGAGAGACCTTACTAAAAGAGGCCGCAGTAAGGACAGTCTCAGAAACTTCAATTCCATGGCAAACGACACCAACGCTAGAGCCATTGGTTACGAGACTACGTCTACGTCTACGTCGAAAATTGGAGGCGGATTCCTTGGGGACGATACCAGTACTGTGGATTCCTCTCAGGCCACCTTAGACTGTACGAAATACGGAACATTCGACTCGGACTCTTCAGATACATTCAACAACAACGGGACAGAATTTTCGATTTCATATGCCGACGGTACCTTTGCCAAGGGAGTTTGGGGTTATGACGACGTTACCTTTAGCGGAGTGACTGTCGAGTCGCTCTCTTTTGCCGTTTCTGACAATACAGACTCAGAAATGGGTGTGCTTGGAATTGGTTTCAAAGGCTTGGAAAGCACCTACTCCAGCGGACTGTCCTACACCCCATACACCTATGAAAACCTCCCATATCGCATGGCATCCCAGGGACTGATCAGCAGACCTGCATACTCAATCTACCTGAATGATACCGACTCCAGCTCCGCAACCATTCTGTTCGGTGCTGTTGACCACAGCAAATACACAGGAACTCTTAGTCTGTTACCAATCATCAACACTGCAGAAGACTACGGATATTCCAGTCCGATTAAACTCGAGGTCACCCTGTCCTCGATCACCGTTGGTGACAGTTCTGGAGACGAGGTGTCAATCGCTTCTGGTGCTGCTGCTGCCCTATTCGATACTGGTTCGACCCTGACGTTCGCTCCAACAGACATCATTGAACAACTCGCAGATACTTTGGGTCTCCAGTACAGTTCCCGTATCGGGGCCTACATTTACACCTGCTCTGATGCATCAGGCTATAATCTCACCTTCAACTTCCAGGGCAAAGATATTGAGTGTCCACTCGAGTCCTTCTCTATTTCATTGTCGACGAACTCTGGCCAGACCTCTTCATACTGTGCCCTGGGAATTTTCAGCTCTGGAGACGACTCTTTTACCTTGGGCGACTCCTTCTTGCGCAACATCTACTTTGTCGCAGACCTAGATGGATATCAGTTGGCTCTAGCTCCCGCAAACCTCAACCCCGGAGACGACGATATCGACCTGATCACCAACAGTACCATTCCTTCTGCTGTGTCTGTCTCGGGATATTCGACTACGTGGGGGGACTCGGACACTTCGCTCACTATTGGGGGTTCTGCCTCATCCGCTGCTTTAAATGGCGGCACAGCTGGGTCGACAGGCGAAACCAACGGAATGCTGGGAACAACTACCTCAGAAACTGCAAGAACCACCAGCCACGGAGGCAGCACCTCGTCGGGATCCAAAAAACTGAACTCGCCGCTCGCAACCGTGAGCATACCGGTCTCGGTCGTGCTCGCGTTCGCTGTTCTGGCTTTTGCTCTGTAATAGACTGCACAGCCTCAAATACGTCCTCAAATTTGTACTTACCGTAAACGTTTCCACGCTGGTGCACTGCCCTGAAAATTCGTATTTATCGTTTACTTCGTGTCTTTACGAGCAGAAAAAAAAGTATAAAGAACGCGGTGTAATTCTCCTTCGATACTAATGACTTCTGAAATCAAACTTGCACCAAAGGACTTCGTGTCCGACAAGCAGTTCTCTGCTGCACTGCACGGCAAAGACAGTACCAGCTCCACTGGAATGGGTGCTTGGGTGAAGAAGAACAAGGACGCTCAGGAGGTTGCCATGGAGGGTTACTTCAAGCATTGGGATGGAAAGACCGACAAGGAGACCGAGAAGTCCAGACTCGAGGACTACTCTATGCTGACAAAGCACTACTACAACCTTGTCACCGACTTTTACGAGTACGGCTGGGGTTCTTCCTTCCATTTCTCTAGATACTACAAGGGAGAGGCATTCAAACAAGCCACTGCCAGACACGAACACTACTTGGCCTTGAAGATGGGCATCAACGAGAACATGAAGGTCTTGGATGTTGGATGTGGTGTTGGAGGTCCTGCTAGAGAGATCTGCAGATTCACTGACTGTGAGATCGTTGGTCTGAACAATAACGACTACCAGATCGAGAGAGCCAACCACTATGCCAAGCAGATGAAACTGGACCACAAGCTTTCCTTTGTGAAGGGAGACTTCATGCAAATGGACTTTGAGCCTGAGACCTTCGACGCAGTCTATGCCATCGAGGCTACTGTGCACGCTCCAGTGCTGGAAGGCGTGTACGGCGAGATCTACAAGGTTCTCAAGCCAGGAGGAGTTTTCGGTGTGTACGAGTGGGTTATGACCGATGCTTACGACGAGAATAATGAGGAGCACCGTAAGATTGCGTACGGTATCGAGGTCGGTGATGGTATCCCAAAGATGTTCAAGAAGGAAGTGGCTGAAAAGGCCCTGAAAACTGTTGGCTTTGAGATCGAATACTCCAAGGATCTGGCCGACGTTAGCGATGAGATTCCATGGTACTATCCATTGGCTGGTGACTTCAGCTACGTGCAGACTTTCGGAGACCTTTGGACCTTCTTCAGAACTTCCAAATTTGGAAGAAAAATCACCACTGGCAGTGTGGGAGTTATGGAGAAGCTGGGCATTGCTCCAAAGGGATCCGTCAAGGTCACTGAGGCTCTAGAGGACGCTGCTGTGTACTTGGTTGAAGGAGGAAAGCTCAAGCTGTTCACTCCTATGATGCTGTACGTTGTTAGAAAACCATTAGATGCTAAATAAATACATTTAGTGCTGGCCCCCATTATTCAATGAGAGTCTATCAAGTAGACAAGTGCCCAGGCCGAGCCTGCAGCAAAGGAACCAATAGCCACCATTTGAATTCCTTCCGATACCCTTGTCAGGGTGGACGTGCCATCTCCCATAGAAACAATTGTCTTAAAGTAACCAAACCAGAACAGTGTAATGATCATCACAAGAACCGATATTATCAAACCGGTTCCGACCATGCTAGTAAAAAAGTAAGGGATGAGAGGAATGAAACCACCAAAGAAATAGCCAGACCCAATTGTCAGTGCGCTCATCAATTGACGTCCGTCAGCAGGTTCCTCCAGACCTCTGCCGAATTTAATCACGAAATCGATCATAGCCTGTGGGTCGACCTCGAGGTCGCTGACAAATGACTTGATTGTTTCTTCCGAAGCTCCCATCTCCATGAGAGCATTGCTGACCTCTTCTTCGAGGGTCTCTGGATTCTCGAAAAAGTTTTGTTTCTCTTTTTTGACCTGTGACTTGTAGTATTCTTCTTCAGAGCGAGCAGCCAGATATCCTCCCAGACCCATCGAGATGGCGCCCGACACTAGCTCGGCCATACCACCAGTGATGACCAACCTGGAGTCCCCAAGCGAAGACAGGCCTGCTGTAAGTGCGAACGGGACAGTGAGTCCGTCACTAAGACCAATAATCAGGTCACTCATGGTTCTGGGGTCGACCTTTCCGAAAAATCCTCTACCTTCGTCAGCATCATCATCGTTGTTGTTTTTGAAGAACTCCGATGTTGGAGAATCTGGAGTTTGTGGGTGTGCCTCGGGATCGGCGTTCGACAAGGAACCGTAGTTCTGTCCTCTGCTGGACATGAGAGGAGTACCCGAGCGTGTGTTTGAGTTGAAAAGCGAGACAATCGCTTTTTTCAAAGCCACGATAGTCATATTTTGTGGGCTCGAAGTTTCGGCGTTACTTTATACCCGTAAGGAACAGATGCCAGTGATAATCAAATAAGAACACAAACACGAGGATGTTCGAGCTCGCTGTATTCAGAAGATTTCGGAGCAGTACCGGATGAGAGCTAGTTTCGACGTCGGGAATACGATCCAGAAGAGGGAAACTATATGTGTATTTGCTGTACACGCGGAGAGTAAATAACCGTGTATTTGGCCGTGTCTGTGTGAGCAATGAGTTGGCAATAAACAGGAAATAACCCAGTAGACTTTGAGCAGAAGCAAGCTGAAGTCTGATGCAGATAGTTAGGTTATAGAGATGACTTGAAATATAAAAAGATGAGCGTAAATTTTTGTGATCCTTTTGTATATCGTTTAAGGTCGTGGCGCCAGGAGAAAAAAAAGTTAAGCTGCTGACACAGAGGGGTCTTTGTGTCAATTTTCAACCAATGAGAGACATGTAGATTGTAATCATGTGGATTCCTGCTTAGATAATTTATTAGGAGATTCTTTGCTACCGAAAGATTTACACAAGTAAAAGGAACAGCTAAGAGCGCGGTGCATCTTAGAGTGCGCTGGTCAGGAACCGGACTAACATGTCCATGTTTGTGCTGAACATCGAAAAGAAGACTATGTCGTCGTGAATGGCTTCTGGGACCTCATATAGCGTGGCAGGGCTGTCTATGAGTCCAGCATTCATCTCAAATTCAATGATATTTCCCTTGAGGACCTCATTCTCGCCGTGAGACACGTAGATGTTGCTGTAATCGGGCAAGATCTGAGACCAGTCAACAGGGTCTTTGTATGCGTTGAGAGCATCGCTCTCGAGAATATCAATATCTGGCTCAAATAGCTCGCCCATGCCAGAGAGAGCTTTAGCTGTCAGTATATCTTTTCCAAAGTTAGTACGGAAGGTGCCCTCTTTTGATGGATGTAGGTTGACCCATGGTGATAGCAGGATCAGTCCCTTATTTTTCGAAATATCGCGGACTTTTTGTACTCCTGGGACTGGGAACTTGCTGTGCCTTTCTAATTGCAGAGTTAAGGTTCCACCGGCAGAATCTCCCATGATCCAGATATTGTTGCTGGTTTTGGACAGTTCGTTAAAGACACGCACAGCCTGCTCCAGTTGCGTTGGATTCTGTGCTCCTGGTGCGAGATCGTAGTCCAAATACAAAATGGAAACTCTGTCATTGCCGAGTCTTTCGTAGAGCACTTTGGTCATTTCCAAAAAATTAGGGAACAGTCCAAAAACGAAACCTCCTCCGTGGAAATAGAGAATCACAGGATCGTCCTTGGTTCTGTCGACTGCTTCCACGAACCATTGGACTTGAGACTCGTCCAGTCCTTTGACAGGAAATGGAGTATGAAAGTTGTTGTAGTTTTCTGGCCCTTTGGGAGCAATGATCTTCATGTTCAAATCAAGTCCAACATTTGGAGCGAGAGCAGCAATAACGGACATCGGCACTCCACTGAATAACGCGGTAGCAAACACTGCTAATAGCTTATCAGTGTATGTGGCTATGTCGACTCCAACAGTCGGGCTGTCAAATAACTGGAAGGGCGCTGCGGCTGTAAGCACAAACAGAGCTGCCAAGAGTAGAGCACGAGGTTTTAGGTACATCATGTTAGCGACACTTGAAAGTAACCAGCATGCACGATTACTGTAATATATAGTGGCTCATGCGCAGTCAATCGAGTTGCACCGTCTGCAATGCCTGTTACTGCTGGTCCGGTGATTAGACAGAACTCCCCATGCATCTGCGAGTCTTTCCTACCTTAAGCGGGGCTCATGCACCCCACATAAACGGCTCGTCCAGTGTCTGTGGACCTGCTGCATCATCTTTTATCCACACATCGCCAACAGAACACGGGCTCAAATCATGCGTCGATAGACCCGTCGATAGTATTTTGGTGTATTTTTTTTTTTTAAATACGAGATTTTTTCTTGTCATGATTATATTTCCATTTCTTGCAATATTGGCGCTTGTGTGCTCTCAAGTCGTCGCCAAAACTCACGTGCACTACTATGAGGCCAAGTGGATTACTGCAAACCCCGATGGAGTTCATGAACGTCCGGTGATATCCTTCAATGGGACCTGGCCGTTGCCGACAATCGAAATCAACAAAGGCGATAGACTGCAACTGCATCTTATAAATGGACTCGACGTGTCTACATCTTTGCATTTTCATGGTCTCTTACAAAACGGATCAAATCATATGGATGGTCCCGTTGGAGTGACCCAGTGTCCGATACCTCCTGGTGAAACCTTTGTCTACGATTTTGTTGCTGACCAAGTTGGAACATACTGGTACCATAGTCACAGTGGATCCCAGTACAGTGATGGTCTCCGTGGAATGTTTGTTGTGCATGACAAAGTTGTGGAGTCGAACTATGTCTTTGATGAGCAGCTGACGCTGTCGTTGAGTGACTGGTATCATGATCCAAGCGAGGTGTTAATCAATAAACAGCTGACTAGATACAACCCAACAGGAGCTGAACCTATTCCGCAAAACATGTTGTTCAATGACACGAGAAATGCGACGTTTTATGTCGCTCCTAATACCACTTACCTTATTAGAGTTGCCAACATCGGAATCATGACGTCGCAATACTTTTTCATCGAAGACCATGACTTTGAGATCGTTGAGGTGGACGGTGTTTATCTGCATCCAGCGAAGACATCAATGATATATCTTGCTGTGGGTCAGAGAATGAGTATTCTTTTGAAGACTAAGTCTTCGGTGAAAAAGAATTTTGCTATCGTTCAGGCCTTTGACATCGATATGTTGGATGTTCTTCCAGACGACCTGCAATACGTGACAATTAACCAAATGGTGTACGATAAAAACCTTCCAGAAGCCACACTAAAAAAGGACTGGTGGGACTTGGACTCCTATGAACCATATGATGATTTCAGTCTTCGTCCACTTGAGGATGCCCTGCTCCTTCCCGAGCCAGACCACCGCATTGAGGTTACTATGAGGATGGAAAATCTTGGAGATGGTGTCAACTACGCTTTCTTCAATAATTATACATATGTGGCACCAAAAGTGCCGACACTGCTCACTGCTCTTACTGCCCCAGAAGATTTGAGTATGGATTCAAGAATTTATGGAACCAACACCAACTCGTTTGTGCTCAACTACGGAGATGTGGTTGAAATTATCGTGAATAATGAAGATGATGGAAAACATCCTTTCCATTTGCATGGACATCAGTTCCAAGCGGTTGTGCGGTCTGAGGAGTTTGATGATCCACAGCACTACGATCCAGAAGGCGATTATGATCTTCCAGACTACCCAGCAATGAGAGACACAATGCTAGTGTATGGAAATGGCTACCTTGTGCTAAGATTCAAGGCAGACAACCCAGGTATTTGGTTCTTCCACTGTCATTTGGATTTCCATCTGGAACAAGGTTTGGCATTGACTTTGGTTGAAGCTCCTATTCAGCTTCGTGAGCAATTTGAGTCCAATAGCTTGCCAAAAGACTATTTGCAGAGTTGCAAACTCTCGGGTACTCCCGTCAAAGGAAATGCTGCCGGAAAATCTGACAACTGGCTCGACCTGCATGGTGAGAACTTGCAACCAAATCCGCTCCCACTTGGATTCACTATGAAGGGCTACATTGCTATCGCTATTTGTACAATTGCTGCACTTTATGGTGTGCGGTCGATTTACGTCTATGGAATGGCAGATTTGGAGCAGTCCACCACTGTTTTAGAAGATGAGCGCAAAATTCTTAAAACCATCGCAATGAAACTCAAGGAGGAGTCGAAGGCTTTGATTAACACTAGCTCCAAGTCTGGACTTAAAAAGAGACAGGAAATGAAACTCATGATCGAGGAGATCGAGGAGCTCGAGAAACGATTCCGAGAGACCTCTTGATCTGGTGTGAGGTGTCCATGAATAGCCTATAGCTGGGGTATTTTACGAATTTGCTCTTGTGTGTCGAACTATGTCCGTTGCAGTTGATGGTGATGTTGTTCAGTTTGCTTACGGTGGCTCCAAAGCTGCGGTTACCAAGCTGGGCTCGACGTTAATTTCATTCGAGGTGGATGGGCAGGAGTATTTATATTTGTCGGAGACAGCAAATATTTCGTCCTCCAGTGAGCGTCCTGTCAGGGGGGGAATACCTGTTATCTTTCCATCGTTTGGGAAGTCTTATCTGGAAAGCTTGAAGGGTGTTCAACAGCATGGATTTGCCAGAAATGTCAAGTGGGATTTTGTTATTGCAGAAGTCTTAACCGATTGTACAGAAGCCAAGTTTAAGCTGAATGATTCTATCTGCAAATCGCATCCCCAATATCAAAACTGGTGTAAGTATTATGGGAGGCCAATAGCGTTCGAGCTCACTATGGTGTTCAGACTATTCTCAGATCGCATGGAGATCCTGACCAGTCTTGAAAACATCAACATCCCATCGTTGGAATTCCAGTTTTTGTACCATACCTACTTCCGACTTCCAAGTGTTGACGATATGTACATCACTGGTCTCCAGGGTCTCCAAGTTTTGGATCGACTGAAAATTAAATATTACACCGAGACCGCTCCGATGTTGAAAGTTACCGAGCAGACTGATAAGCTTGCAAAATTGAAGCGTACAGGGAACGAAATTGACATTCTTTCAGGAAATGCAAATATTCGTCTCACAGGTTCCGAGAATCTGCAAGATTTGGTGATCTGGAATCCATGGGCAGAAGGAGTCGCAGGAATGAAAGACTTCGAGCCCAAGTTGAGCTACAAAAATATGTGCTGTGTCGAATTTGGCGCTGTAGAGGGGACTGTTCTCAAGGCAGGCCAGACGTGGACTTGCGAGCACACAATACGTATCATTTAGCTTAATTACGACTTTTACTCATGTCGAATGGGTATTCTATTAGACTATTCTTGCTCCACAGCATCTGCGTCTTCGTCCTCGTCATCCGAACTGCTGAACTGATCCATTGTGGACTCTGGAGCTCCAAATGAAGGGAATTGTCCTCCATTGGCAGCAGCAAGCTTGGCGAAGTCGATAGGGTCGTCTCCGAAGGCGTTCAGATCACTGAGTGAATTCTGCAATTCTTGATCATCTTTCTCATCCTGTTCATCTTCATCACACCACTTGTCGAAGTCGGTCTTGATGTAGTGGTATTTGACCTTGAGTTTGGTCAATCTTGGCCAGAACTCGGCGTCCAACTTCTTCTTGAAGATCACGAAAAAGATGTGAGAACCAGTGATTTCGTACTTGGATTTTGTTTCGTCCACCTCCTCAAAGAACTCAAGATCCAACTTGTAATCCTTGCCTGAGGCCTTGGTGTCAATGACGAGCTTGGTGGAGGTGAGCTCAATTTTTGGTTCCTCAGCGTCGGTGATGTTAACTGTGAGATAGAGCAAGTTTTTCGAGGCATCCGAGTCACTCGATCTCTGGGCCCAAAGGACTGAATGTTAGACAGGTCTCGTCGAATATACTCACCTTCTGGTGCAATTGCAGACATTACAAATAATACTAACAAAGTTAACTTGATTCTAGAAAAATACTGCGGATGTGCCCGTGAACAAAATTGTCAGCCATCCACCTCTTCACAGCCCTGATCTGGTATGTTTCAAAACTAGTTTACATTTCTATACACTCTATCTTCTTCCCCTCAACATAGAACGAGGATAGATCTTCCTGCGTTGCTGGGTATTAGGAGGGGGGGTCGATGCTGGGGCAGACGAAAAGACTGCCGAAGGGTCGACGCTGGAAGCACTGGCTGCTCCCGTGAAGTCGAAGTTTGGCGTGGTAGATCTCGAAGGATTGAAGCCCGAGAACGTGGACGGGGTCTGGTTGACTGGGGGGGTGCTGCCAAACTGCGTGTTCCCAAGATTGAAGATCTTGTTCCCCTGCTGCGGTGTCGCGTTTCCAAACACCGACTGGCCAGCGGCCGGATTTGTGAGCGAGCCAGAGAAGCCGAATCCGGGCTGTGCAGGACTCTGGCCGAAGCCTGAGGAATTCGTTCCTGCCGAGTTGAGCGAGCCGTTTGTAGATTTGTTGAAACCGAACGAGAACGCTGGCGTCGTGGAGGTGGTTGCTGTTGGCTGGGCAGGTTTCGCAGCCTCCCCGAACGAGAATCCGGACGTGGCAGAGGACGGGGTCGATGCAGGCTGTGCAGGGGCGCCGAACGCTGGAGCCGGTGCAAGGTTGGCCGGGGTGCTCGAGAAGGAGAATGCAGCTTTTTCCGGTTCTGGCTTCGAGAAGCTGAAGGCAGAGGCTGTGGGCTGTGCTGGTTTGACGGGCTCCTCTGGTTTTGCAGGCTGTGCTGGGGTGTTGGAGTCTGGCTTGGCTCCAAATGTAAATGCCGGTTTGGTTTCTTCTGGTTTCGAACCGAACGAGAATCCAGAGCTGCTGCCGAAGGAGAATGCTGGTTTCTGGTCAGCGGGTTTGGCCGGTTCAGGAGTGGCAGCACCCGGTTTGGCAGACGAAAAGGAAAATGTCGGGGTTGCTGCTTTTGTATCTGATTTCTCGGGTTGAGAGCCAAACGAAAGCACAGGTTTGGCAGCAGCTTCTGGTGCGGGTTCCTTCGAAGGTTTCTCCGGTTGCGAGAACGAGAATAGGGCAGGTTTCGGAGCTTCTGCTGGTTTGTCAGAGATTGGCGCAGAAAACGAGAACAGAGGCTTGGAAGCTTGTGTCTCTGCCTCTGGCTTGAATTCCAATTTCTCGGACTCCACGGCAGTCGGTCTCTTGCGTTTTGGCTCGTCTTCAGTTGCCGACTCGTCGTTAGTTGTCTTGAAAGAGAACTTAGGGGTGTCTGTCTTCCCGAAAGAAAATGTTGGAGCAGGTTTGGCAGGCTCAATTTTAGACTCTGTTGAGACTTGTTTCTGCTCGTCTTTAGGAGCACCACCAAAAGAGAATTTGGGTGTATCTGTCTGACCAAATGAGAACTTTGGAGCCTCCTTTTTAGGCTCTTGGGGCTTATCTTGAGCAAATGAGAACTTGGCAGCACCATTGACAGGCTTGTCTTCTGGCTCTGTCGACTTGAATGAGAATTGAGATACAGGTTTGGTCTCCTTTTCAATAGACGGTTGGTTGAATGCAAATGCAGGGGTTGGCCTCAAAGGTGCAGAGGCAACTGGAGAGTCTGATTTCTGTTCGGCCACAAATTTCGGTTTTGTTGCAGTATCGAAAGAGGAGTCTAGACGAGGAGGAGCGTATTCAGAGTCTTTTTTGAACCCGAATTTGATCTTCTCGGTGAGAGGTCTGGTCTCCACTTTTGGCACCTCTGGCTCTGGCTCAGTATCGTCGTAATCTAGCACGGCACGGAAAACACCATTCTGGTTCAACCTATCTGAGGGTATCTTGGCAACCGTTATAGCATTTGGTTTACTTTGCAATTCGGGCTTTGGCTCAATAGTTTCAACAGAAGTGTCGACATACTTGGAGTTTGTCGACAGGTTTGAAGACGTGTGCACGAGATTCCGAGTGTGTTCTCTCAGATAGGACATTCTGGATTTTCTGTATCTGTCAGATTGCATTCTTTTTTTAAGCAGCACCAACTGGGCCCGTTCTATAGGGTCGATAGAAAACGAAGGCGTTTGACGTTTTTGCAGTTTGGCAGGGGGTTCAGTCACAGACTCGGAAATCTTGCGTTTAGGCCCCACAACAGTGGAATTGAGAGCAGACTCGTTTGCAATACTAGTGGACTCTGCTTTGAGGCTGTCCTCAGGATCTCTCAGTTTCGAATGCAGCATACTATTCTCGCGTTTGATCGACTCATAGTACTCTGAAAGCTGGCGAACAGTGATTGGAGAGGACTGGGACCTAAAAGAGTCGTTGTTCAAGCTGAGGTTTGGGACCAGACTGGTATGTGGTCTAGAATTGTGGCGAGTCGACGTATCACCTGCAGAGGATTTAGGCGACTGAGTAGTGTCTGAGCGATGAAAGATATTACGGATACTGCTGGTGATTCTTTTGAGCTTGGACGAGCCTGGAGACACGTCGGAGGAGCCCGAAAACACTCTTTTCAACGAGTACTCCATTGAATGTTTCAAATTTGCTGAACGAAAGAGGCAACGGTTGGGACGGTTCTTGCAAATGAACTGGTAGACTTTCAAGCAGAGCAGATCGGACGTGTACCCAGAACGCAATTAGAGCACTAATTCAGACCGTTTGCTAGGGGTAGAAGTGTCTGTGTCTTGACAAGATATATTTTAAAATAATTTTCCAAATTGGCCGGGTAAACAAAATAATTCTGAAAAAAGACATGGCGACAGACGCTCTTCTGGACCGAATACGGGCAAGTCCCATAGCGTATGAGTGGTACAAGGCAGTTGAGGCTGAGACACAGGCCCAGCTGCGCTCTGAGAAAACTAGTGAGCTTGAAAAACTGGCGAACAGGCCCTTGGAGATCGCAAAAGCAGACAGACTCGAACTTCTGGACATCGTTTCCTGTTATTACGGTGAGTACCCCTGGTCTGGTGTGGAAGCGTTCAATGCCGCACGTCAAGTGATACAGCAAATGGACCCAACAGAGCCAGAATTAGGCGAATTGATGCGCCGTCAAATCCCAATGCTACGGGAATTCGGAAGAGCGCATAGACCAACCTCCAACGACAAACTGTTTACAAATGCATCACCCCTTGTGGGCCACATTGTGCAACACGAGCGGGACGAAGTACGGCAACGGTATATGACCAAGATAGGAACGCTAAGGTATCTGGCGGATCATATGGAAAATTCTGCGCTGGACGCCAACTCCAGTGTTGTGGTACCATTTCTGCTGCATTATTTGGACGATCACGAGCCATTGGTGAGAATTGCGGGCTGCGAAATCGTAAAACAATTGATTAGCAAGACGAAATTCATGGCCAGACCTGACATGGCCCAAATTATTTACGAGGCGTTGATCCCGTGCTTTCTGGCCCTCCCGTCCTTGACACCGTCAGACAAGTGTGCGAAAATCCTCCCAACTGCATATCACACAGCAGTGAATCTGCTATCAGTGATTTATCCTCATGAAGAAATATTTCGCGTGAAGCTGGCAGTGCTTCTTTCAGACTATGCGCTTCCCAGCTTAGCGAAGGTGGGCGATCATCCTGAATTGTGCAGCATACTGCTGCATCTTTTGCGCGAGATTTTCGTTCCCAGATTTGGCAAATTTGTGTCAATCGTATCGAACCAAATCTGCTATGCAGTACTATTTCTGCTCGAAAACCCGTACACCTGCTATTCCCCAAGCACCGCTGAGATGGCCCTGGATTTGCTGCTGTGCCTGGAGATACGAGGCACGATCTGCTATGACGTCCTCGCGTGTGTTCTGCACCTGCACCAGCGGTTGGACAGATTCTCCGTCAGGAACTGTGCGCACACCAAGGCCAGAATTCTAGACTTGGTGACAGCTCTCGGGATCCCCGAGGCAGACATCCGGCAGGCACAAACGCTAATTGTGGAGCAAAGGGCCGGGTAAGACCTGGAGTGTTTTTTTTAAAACTCTCTTGTTTAAGCAGATGCCATGCCCAAGTTCCTGACCCAATCGACAGAGGCCCTGCAGCGCAAGTATGCCGAGATCAACCGTCTCGAGAAAAATCGTCTGCTTGACGCGTTCCGCAATCCTGGCCAATCGCAGTGGTCCTATATGACGGCAACACAGAACCGGACTCGGAACAGATATTCAGACGTGGTTCCCTATGACAAGAACCGTGTCAAATTGCACAATTGCGACCAAAACTACATTAATGCGTCCTGGATCACGCTTCCTCACAGCAAATATATCTCGACCCAGGGTCCTACAGCTTCTACCTGGCAAGATTTCTGGCGAATGTGCAACGATCAGTGCCGATCGGAGGTGAGCGTTGTGATGCTGACGCCAATTTACGAAGGAGGGCGGGAAAAATGCTACAAATACTGGTCTGAAACAGACTTTTGTGTCGGGGACCTGGAGCTGAGTTTCTTGGAAAAAACCGAGACGGAGTACTTCCGCGTTCTGCGATGGAGCCTGAGGGACCGTAGCAGCGGGGAAGTGAAAAAAGTGAGCCACTATCACTATTTGGACTGGCAGGATTTCAGCGCACCCGACCAATTCTGCCCGATTATAGAAATGAGCGAACAAATACATCGTGACAGGAACGGCCAGGACCCAATTATTGCCCATTGCTCTGCAGGAGTGGGGCGGTCAGGCACGTTCATAGCAATTGACTATTTTCTGCACGAGTGTCTGGGGACCCTGAAAGAGGAGCTGGATCGCGAAGATCTGATTACGCCGGTGAACAACCACGAGGTGCGGGACCCCGTGTACGAGATTGTGCTGCAGCTGAGGAGCTCGAGGGTGCTGATGGTGCAGAAGTTCGAGCAATTTGTCTTCATCTACGATTGCATCAAGCGATATTACATCGACAGATTTCTGAACAAAAAATAATTTTGGGATATTTATGCCGCTGAAGCTTTGGCGAATTGTAACGAATTTTATTGTAGTTTTGCGTATACACAGAAAAAGTTTAAAAAGCAGCAGAAAAAGGCAGTCGCTTGCCAGAGCGACGATTAAACTGTAGTACTGTTGGTCTTGATCTCACGGAGCATCTGGATCTTGCGTCTTCTCGCATTGATGAACCAGTTGGAAAGCTGTTGATTCGTGAGTCCGGTCTTGGTCACCAGCTCCTGTTTCTCCTTGGAGTTGGGATATGGGTGTTCGAGATTCTCGTTCAACCAGTTGAGCAATATCACGGTGGTTTTCTTAGGAAGATTGGATCTCTTCTTCTTGGAACCCTTGGACTCTAAGGAGTCGGATGTTGGAGAAGGAGGATCGTATTCCTCGGAGTCAGACTTGACAGAAAGTCCAGGACTGGCTGGTTCGACTGGCGAGAGTCGTGGTAATGGTAAATGCGATTGGGAATTATGTCTGGATAGTGAGGCTGAAATTTGGTAGTCTATAGTTGATGAAAATGAGCTCGATCTAGATGAGAGCGGTGAATATGGATACTGTTGGATAGGGCTTGGTAGAATTGGCATTGAGGCAGGCTCGTACTTCATCTGGGGCCCTCTGTTGATGGACTCCAGCATTGAGGAGTCAAGAATGCGTTTGATGGAAGGCAACCGAATTCTTGGTGGTGGCAGTTGTGCAGCTGCGGCAGCGTACGGAGAAGCCGGGGGGGTGAGCCGGGAGGGAGCAGCGTAGTGTTTGTTGATCAACTGAGACACTTCCATAATTTTCAAATTGTCGCAAGATAGCTGGGAGCGATTGCTTTATATGGGAAATGGAGGATGTGAACAATAGCATCGGCAAATGCGTGAAGATTAGGAACCAAAACGGCCCACCAGGAGTAAATTCTATCAAAATGCTAAAAAGAAAATTTTTATTCACGCATGAGACAAAAGAGCTTTGCAGGATGCATAAATACAAGTAAAGCTCCGTCTTACACAGTTGGCGGGCATTCACGCTGAAATTCCTGGAGAGCGGGGATGCAGTGCCGCCAATGTGGGTACCTGAATTACCCAACACGAGAGAGAATCAGGAGACCTGTCTGTGGGATTTCTTAAGGGCGTCGGCAAGCCCCAAGTAGTGACGAGGGAGCATGTGGAAATCGGATTCGCAAGGATCAGTACTCGACTCACAGCAAAAATGCTCCCTGGATCAAACGCTATTGTTTGCCGCAGCTGGTACATGGATTTCATGTCGGCATCTCTTTACAGTAATTCGTTTAATTATAAGGAAGATTATATTGTTGGGAAGTATACACTCCACCAGAGTTCCTGACCCCAGGACGCCAAGAGCTACCCCAAGTCCCCCACTGCTGTTGTCCAGCCGGCACGTGGCAATCGACTCGCTTCGTCGAGCCAGACGGCACACGCTGCACACTGGTACTCGTAAAGTATCGGCGATCGCAACTCTGAGGGCCCGTCGGATATGCCGTCGGCTAGTGAAGTCCGACTCAGTCAAATATAATTCACTTCCTCGAAACAATAGGGCTACAGCGCGCTTTGCAATGCAAGGCAGCTGCCCCGCTAGAGGAGTGTGAACTAACTGAAGCGGATTTCCTAAATAGGAAATTGACGAACGCCCAAGATTAGCTAGTGGGCTGGTCACAATTATGCATATCGTGCGTGAATAATCGTTTGACAGCTGTCTCTCTTGATAGTGCTCGGAAAGCGCGCCGACTACCAATTCGGGACATCCGTGCAAAGTTTTCCCTTTTGGGACCCGTGCTTACATTTGGATCAAATGTATTCTGTGTTATCGTGTCACATTTATTGTTTCAGCCGGTTTTGCTGTCATGGGGGCTCCCCGAGACTGCGCTCCTTCATAAATTCGTCGTAACTGTGACCGTTTTGGCATTTATCAGTAACACTGGAGGAAGCCCTTCACACCACACATCAAGATCTGTAACGTAGTCCAAACAGCTCTTCTCGTCCTTGTGCAGTCCAACTTCTGGCGTGGGCAAGGTCGAAAAAATTAATGCACTTTCGCTCGGCCGAGACGTGGTGCTCATAATCTCGTTCAAAATGACATACTGGGCTGTGTTGCTCAATTCGTTGAAAGAAAAAGCAAGATTGTCGTATGCAGTAGACGTCAGTGCAGGTGAAAGGCTGCCTGTTGAGGCGACTGTCGTATTGTCGTCGGCCTCCTCCTGAACAAACATTATGGATGGCTCGTTGCCCTGTGCATTTTCAAGCACTTGCGAGTTCGGCATCGTGTCTGCAGAAAATGTCGAGATCTTCTGCCGCAGCAGCGACGAGGTCGACGCAAGGTTCTTGAGCTGCGGTCGCCGCAATCGATTGGCCGACGCCTGGTACACGGGGGGTGCGTGCGGCTCGAGCCGCGACGACGAGGACGACGACGCAATCGACTCGCTGTCAGAAATCGAGTACTCTTCCTCGTCCGACGAGGCGTCCGTCAGCGTCTTGCGCAAGTCCGTGTGCGAGATCCGGTTCGACACCATCGAGAACGCAATCCCGTGCTTGTGCAGGTAGCTTCCTGAGAACCGGTGCGGCGCGCTCTCGTGGAATTTCTTCACCACGCGCGAGTTCACCTGGATGTTTGGCACCGGCCGGCCGGTCCCTGGTGCCGCGGACCCCCGCATTTCCACCACCGACTGCCACCACGCGTCCCCACTGAGCACGCTGTTAATGCGCGCACTGCACACCGAGTCCTTCTCGCCCTTTGCAATGTAATTATACGAAGCGAACCTGCCGGAATCTAGACAGAGAACTAGCGGCTCTGCGTTTATGCGCAAAATCTCCAGCAACGACCGGAGCCGCTGCTCTTCCTCCTCAACATCGCGCTCGTATTCCACAAACACCACCACCCGCAGCCGATGTGTTTTCTTCCAGTTCGGCACTGTGTGCAAAATGGCTCCCAGTTGCAAGATCAACGTGTAGGTGTCGAAATTGTTCGTCATGATGCTCTTTCCCGACTTGTTGGTCACCTGCGACGACATCTGGATCGGGTACATGTCAATGTAGCGCTTTTCCGAGTCGCTGACTCGATGCTCATTATCACTTGGAATGTGTAATCTGGGGAATCCCTTGGCCACAGCAATATTGCTGTCCAGAAGCGACAGGTCCTCCAACACATGGACCCAGTCACAAAGCTCAATGTGCGGCTCCACAGTGCAGCTGTCAGTCGGGAGGTCCTGCATTGTGACGCCCACCTGGCGAGAATACTCTGGAGTCTGTGACTCGAACTTGATCCCTTTTGGTAATTTTTGACCCCTGTAACTTGACAGATCGTAAAAGCCAAGAATGGTAATGTTCGGCTTCATACCGCCCAGCCCGGAGCCTAGAAAAACATTACGCACGCCCCACGAAAACGAGGGGGCAATGGAAATCTGCACAAATGCTTTGATCTTGGTCAGGTCGCGCAGCTTGACCCATGCAGACCGATGTTTATTCAGATCGGCCAGACGATCCTGGAATGACTCAGCGACCAGAACGTGGCCTAGAACGTAAAGTCCGCCCTTTTTCAAGTGGTTGCAGAAATTGATGAGCTTCCAGCCTGTCCTGGGATTGTCCACCAACAACAAAATTTGGGGCCTCCAATATTTGACATTATCCTGGCGCAGCTTGAGCAGATATTTGCGGACTTGGTGGTAGATCAGCGACTGCGAGACATCCCCCCACTGTTTGGGTGGAGAAACGTAGTGGATGAACAAAACCAGGAAAATTAGCATCATGATGATGAACGTTGCCGATATTCCATCAACGATAAACATGGCAACTCCAGATGCTATTGTGCCCATCAGAGCTGTACCGGTGCCAAAATATCGGAAGCTCGGTCGGAAGTTCGGCGCGGATCCCAATTTGAGCAGGAAGCACGCAAGGTTCGTAACAATAAAAGTCATGAGAAAAGCCATTGTGATGAGAGTTGCAATCTGGTTAATGTCAGCAAAAAGAAACAACTGGCACAACAGCCATGTGAAAAGAATTCCATAAACTGGATCCTGCTGGCCACCAAACACACGCAGTCCTGGTAGGATCTCGTCTATGGCGATCGCCTGCAAAAGCTTGGCTGCTCCCACAATTCCCACAATAACTGAAAAGATCGACGTTGAGACCTCGCCAACGAGAATCAGAACCGGCGACAAATTCACAGTCTGGAGCACCTGGACGTCTCTATACAGTAGTTCGCGCGGGATCGAGGCGCCCATGAACACAATAACCATTAGATAGCACACAAATGTGATGAGAAGGCCGCTGAGTGTTCCTAAGGGAATAGATTTTGATGGATTTTTTAGATCTCCACTCATGGAAGCACCAGCAAAAATGCCTGCTGTGGCAGGGAAGAATATGCCGAAAATGTCTCTAAAGTCCTCAACGCGGTCCAGCTGCGATCCTGCAGCACCCTTGGTGAAGTTGGGGAGCAAATTATCTTTAAAAGTAGCCCAAGTGATGCCCGAATAAAATACTTGATTTTCGTCAGAATAAAACGGACGAACTAGCACCGACGAAACAGGCACCGACAATGTCGAGAGAATCAGCAGAAAACATAGTAATGTTCCTGCTCGCGAAACTGTCTGCGACCCAATCAGCGAAACGATCGTGCATGCAGCCAAAAAGACTGTACAGTAAAAAAACTGGTGCCAGTAATCCACAGGGAGTAGCCTCGAAACTACCCCATCTTGGTCGTTGAAATTGTACAGAAGCGGCTCGATCAGACCGGCTACGTTCAACGCTGCATTGAGGACTTGTCCAATGTAAAAGATGATGCCGATGGCTCCTCCAAACTCCACGCCAAGACTGCGGCTAATCATATAGTATGCGCCACCTCCCTTGACTGTCCCGTTGGTGGCGATTGCGCTGACACTAAGTGTGGTGAGTAGATCAATGCCGTAACTCATCAGCAGCAGGAGAAGAGTGCCTAAAATGCCCATTTGTCCCAGAACAAACCCAAATCTGAGAAACATCAGAATTGACAGGACGTTCAGGATCGTTGGCAAGGTGACTCCATCGAGTGTGCTTAGCTTGACAGTTCTTTCTTCTTCCTTGGGCTCAAATATCGACCCATAGTTGGGATGATCTCTGCGAAAGTTGGCCATTTTATACTTAAAAGCAAAGCATGGAGATAAAACAAAACGAATATTTTTGTGAGCCGACGCGACTATTTATTTTTTTTATATTCAGTTTTAATTTTCATGGTTTTGACAGGCGCATCTGTAAGTAGCCCAGAAGTAGCGGGCCAGGAATTAACCAATGCAGAGGAAAAGCGGCGGGCTCGGCTAGCCAAGCTGGCTGCTTGGAAGAAAAAAAAGGAAGCACAGATCGACAAGAAGAAGCCAGTCAAGTTCGCTGCGAAGGCCCGGCCAGTGGCGAAGAAACCCACTAAGCTGGTTAGGAACAATCTTCTAGATGCTGTTTCCGAGGCCTCTGTGAAGGAACATGTAGATGCAGCTTCCGATGATGTGGATCTCGACGATTTAATACAGAATATGGACAAAGATGTTCCTCAAAAAGACTCGGCAATCATGTTTGAAAGTGACGACGAGATGGGTTCGGAACCCGACTCAGAAATGGACCAGATTGATCCTGCTAGGCTTCTAGAGGCGATAAATGAGAAAAACCGCAAAAATGTTCCTGAACACCCTCCTAGCACTCTCCCATTCACTAGACAGTTATATTCTGAGCACAAATTTATTTCCGACCTTAGTCCCGAAGACGTTGCATCTTTACGTCTGAAAGACGCAATCACGGCACATGGCTCAAATGTCAAGCGACCTGTCCTTACGTGGGGACATCTCGGACTGCCATCTGCGCTTTCCGCAGCTCTCCAGTCGCTCAACTTTGACTCTCCTACTCCTATTCAATGTGAGGCCCTCCCAAATATCATGGCAGGCCATGATTTCATTGGAATAGCGAAGACGGGCTCGGGAAAGACGCTCGCGTTCTTGCTCCCACTATTCAGACACCTGATGGCGAACTCGGGGAACACCAAGAAAGTGCGCGCTCTCGTCATGACCCCCACCAGAGAACTGGCTATGCAAATTTACAAAGAATGCCAAATATTCCTGGAAGCAGCAAATCTGCGCGGAGTGTGCTGCTACGGCGGCCAGCCAATCAGCCACCAGATTTCAGAACTGAAAAAGGGCTGCGACCTCGTGATCGGGACCCCGGGCCGCATCATCGACCTGCTCTGCGCAAACAGCGGCCGCGTGCTCCAATTTAGTCACGTGACCTACCTGGTGCTGGACGAGGCGGACCGCATGTTTGACATGGGGTTTGAGCCCCAGGTGATGAAGATTCTGCGTGTGACGAGGCCGGACCGCCAGACGGTGTTGTTCTCGGCGACTTTCCCGCCAACAATGGAAGCCCTTGCGCGGAGGTGTCTGGCCAGTCCTGTGGAGATTCTGGTGGGGGCCAAGAATTTGGTGAACGAGCGCATCACGCAGAAGTTTGAGATTCTTGATGAGGACGCTAAGCTTGCGACGCTGGTTCAGATACTGGCGGAGTTTCGCGCTGGGTATTCGGGCAAGGTTCTTATTTTTGTGGATCGTCAGGACAATTGTGACAGTTTGACCAATCAGCTAATTATCAAAGGTTTTCCAGCTCTATCTTTACATGGGGGGAAGGAGCAGATTGATCGGGATGGGATTATTTCGGATTTCAAGAACAATGTGATCGACATTCTGGTCGCGACGTCAGTTGCTTCTAGAGGTTTGGACGTGAAGGATTTGAATCTTATTATCAATTACGACTCTCCGAGTCACATGGAGGACTATGTTCATCGCGTGGGCCGTACGGGCCGTGCCGGGAATTCGGGTACAAGTGTGACGTTCATCACTCGACAGCAGGAACGCAGTGCTAGCGACATTGTCAAGTTGCTTGATTTGTCAGAGCAGCCAGTTCCTGCGGAGCTTCGAAAAATAGCAGTGCGGTTCAGGGAGAAGCTAAGAAAGGGCCAAGTTAAGTACGGGTCTGGGTTTGGAGGCCGTGGACTTGAGAAGCTGGAGGAAATTAGGGAGCAGAAGAAACAGATCGATCGTGCTCTTTATGACGAGGAGGAAGAGCAGCCAGCAGCAGCAGACGAGGAAGCCAGTACTGATGCGGATCCTGTGCCCGAAAAGCTGGACAATTTCCAGGTGGTGTTCAGCAGTGTAAAGAGGGGAGACGTGACGATTTACAGCGCGAAGCTGAACATCAACGACCTGCCCCAGAACGCAAGATGGCAGGTGTCCAACAAGGACAGCATCCAGAAGGTGGTGGAGTACACGGGGACCTCGATCACTACAAAAGGACGGTACTACGGACCGGGCAGGGAGCCGGGTCCCAAAGAGGACCCGAAGCTGATGCTGCTGATCGAGGGCGACAACGAGATGGGGGTGCGCCAGGCTGTGGAGCAGTGCAAACGCAATCTTGTTGAGGGTCTAAAGGGAAGTCTAGAAGAGCGCAAGCGCAAGTTCAAGATTGTCTAGCTATGCGCCGACCTTCTCGAACGCGAACGCGAGATAGAACGAGCACGCGTCTCTGTCCTCGCCGCTGACGCCGTAGGACCCGTCCTCGCGACGGAGCGACTCGATCACCGGCGTCGGGAGCTTTCTGAAATAGTTTGGGATCTCCTTATTGAAGAGCTCGAAAAAATTCTTTTTGAACCGCAGCTCCAGGTTGTACGATTCGCACAGCCCGCGGAACGTCTCGAACGGCACCACGTACTCGGGAACGTTGTCGACTGCGTCCACGAGGAAGTAGTTGTACACGTTTCCAAAGGGGTGGGCGAATTTGGCGTCCTTTGGAGGCTCTGCAGGGAACTCGACAGAGTAGATGGAGTTGCCCCATTTCCGCTCGCCAGGCCCCAGCTTGTTGATTTTCCAGCGTATGAAGTCGGATGACGGAATGGTCCCCACAAACATCCCGCCCACCTTGAGCGACCGCGACACGTTTTCCAGCATGTTTCTCACCGTCTGTTCCGAGTCGAAGGCATAATGCATGCAAAACTGCATCGACACAGTATCGAACTCCAGATTCACTTCATCCTTGAAATTTTCCAGGATCTTGGGCACGGGCGCGTTGAACGCGTCGCCAGTGGCAAACACTGCGTGGAACTGGAACCGCGACCGCTTGTATCTCGAGACTGCTTCTTTCACAGACAGGTCCGACAAGTCAATCCCAACGTACGACCGGGTCTGCACAGCCTCCCATTTGGCCATGTCGCCCCCCTTGCCGCAGCCCAGATCCAGCACGTTCCCGTGAGGACGTGCGTACTTGTGTATTAGGATGTACTTGATGCAGTTGTTGAACGATCTCAACTTGTAGATTTTGGACTCTGTACGTTTGTTGCGGCGAGCATGGTGAGTCTGCTGGTTGTATTTTTGTCGGATAATCGCGTCCTTCTGTTCCTGGTTGAGTCCCACAAGGTTTTCGGCAACAGGCGTCGACGAGGGTGTTGGAACAGGCTCGGAAACCGGTGTAGGAGTAGGGTCCTGTCTTCTATTTGTGCGGAACTTCTTGATCCGTCTTTTCTTTATTGCTGGCTCTATGCTCGCAGAGCGTTCTGTTTGCACTGCTGTACTGTGCTTGGGCCCAATTTCTATTGGCTCTGCACCAGTGTGTGTGGTTTTTGACATTGGGGCAAAAAAAAAAGATAAATAATTTTATTTATTTCTCGTGGTCTGTTATGTCTTCTCGCAGAACAAGACGGCAACCAGAGCCGCAAAAAGGATACGACGAGTACGACGACAACCGCTCCTACGACGAAGACTCTGTCGAGGAGGTGACTCGCTGCGTGTGCGGGAACGACGAATTGGTCATCCCCCACAACGCAGGTCCGGAGTTTGACGACGTGGACCCAGGCTTCTTCATCCAGTGCGAGTCGTGCTCTGTGTGGCAGCACGGCTACTGCGTGGGCATCACCGACGAGGACAACTCGCCTGAGAAGTACTGGTGCGAGCAGTGTCGTCCCGAGCAGCACGAGCTGTTCACCGACAAGTACGGCGTGGGCAGAAGCAAGTACAGCCGGTACGCCGAGCACAAGCGCAACAAGCGCAGACATGCGGCCCAGGACGACCCAGTGCAGCATGTGCCGGCCAGTGCGACAACTGTGTCTGCGACCTCGAACCCAGAATCGCCCTCGACGTCTCTTGCCACGACGCCTACCAAGGTGGAGATGAAGCGAGAGAAATCGGGCGAGGAGAGCGACAAGCGCAAACGTGCGCGGCCGACGTTGAACTCGCGCGACGCAGAGTACGAGCAGATGCTCAAGAGGGCGCTCGAGGAGTCTGCCAAGGAAAGCGGCGTGCAGCCGGACGAGGTGAACGTTTCGTCGTCGAACGAGTCTGCGTCGCGCGAGACGCGCTCTCGCAAGAAGGTCAAGGACGAGAACTCGCAGGAGGACGACACCATCCAGACCAACACGAGCCAGCCGCAAAAAACGCCGCCCACGTCTGCTGCCTCGACGGTGTCAATTTCTGCGAAAAAGTCGAAAAAGAAGAAGGAGGAAGCTGACGAGACCAAGAAGCCTAAAGTAGAGATTTCGGACGAGAAACCGTTCAAGCCGAACCTGCCGAGCCAGCGGATCAGCATGAACGAAATGAAGAGACGGGTGTTCTCGATCATGGAGTTTGTGTCCAACATCCAGGCAGAACTGTCCAATGAAGAGGACTTTAAGCGCAGCCTGCTCAATTACAGCTCTGACGAGTCTTCCGAAGACATCTTGAAACTACAAAAGACACTCATCGAATGCTACAACAAGTCGGTGAACAAACTCGACTCGCTCACAGAAAAACTCAACGGATGGGAAAACGCATATAGCTGATTAAAGTCCCATATATGTGTCTGAATCAAGAATGTGAGTTCCGCCAATCACCAGCTTGATTCCCTTGTTCATGCTGTTCAGCTCGGCCACCAGCCGCGCCTCCTCGTACGTGACGCCGCCCACAATGAACACCACCACTTCCTGGTCCGGGACCTTGTCGTTGCCCGAGTACGACTCGAGTCCAATTGGCTTGAGCAGCGCATAGTTTTTCGGGCTCAGTCTGTTTCTGAACAGCTTCATCAGCACCTGTTTCAGTCGCGGACTGTGTTGCATGTACACGTTGCCCTCGTTGTTGCTCTTGAAGTTGACCCCGTTCACTGTCTGGCCGATGTTGGACACCTTTTCGAAAATCGAGTCCTCGTCCTCCTTGAGCCGTTGCGACGCTCCGCTGCTGTGCAGCAGACTCTTGAGCAGCTCAAGTTTGTGGGCCGGAAACCCGCCCTGTTGCAGTTGCCGTGTGAGCCGCGAGAGCTGGCTGTTGGGGTTCGACTCGTATCTCAGCGCATAGATGGCCAAAAGCTTGAGTTTCACGTTCTCGTGGAGCGGAGGCAGCGGCGCTCCGTTCTGCACTTTTCTATCAAAAAGCAGCTCCTCCAGCTCGGCCAGGTCGGCCGTGCTGTTGTCGTTGGTGGCCAGCGACTGCTGCAGCTCTCCGACCTCCCACATGCGCATCTGGCCGATTTTCTTGTCGATCTCGGTGGATAGCAGCATGTGTTTGGACAAATTAATGGACGTCTTTTTGAACTCTGGATAGTTTTCCAAGAAGAACTTCATATCCTGAATCGAATTGATGTTGGAGTTGGTCTTGGTCTTGCTTTTATACGTCTCAATGAACTTCTTCAGACTTTCAGACAGGTCTCCAAAATTGAGGTACATGGACTCCTTGTAAAACTGGTCCGTTTGCTCGTTGACCACCACTTCGCGTAGTTCCTCAGAGACATTGGGGACTGCAGACATGTCCACGGTGTTCTTGTGTATTCCCAGCAGCTCGTGGATCATTGACTGGTAGGTCCATGGGAAGAGCAGTGGAGTCAGCGGGTCGTTTTTGCGGTCAAGAATTAGCAGCGAGGGAGGCAGATCTCTGGCCGGAAGCTGGCTGAAGAGCATCTGGTTCGAGTTGATTTCCATGTTGATGGCGTTTGCGAGTTTGGCGCACATTTTCGAGTTGGTTTCGTATCGGATCACAGGTTTATACTTGAGAGATAAAAGCAGCGACATGACACTTTGGACAGACATGTCGAGGGCGGCAGGCTGCCAGGAATCGCGCATGAGCTCGCCAAACGGGGAGTGCAGCTCAGGCACAGCAAACAGCGCACGGTTCACCACCAAGTAGTCCAGGAACACTTCCACGACCTTGGATATCATTTCCATGTCGTCAGACTCTGCGAGTCTCTCCAGCTTGGAGTTGGAGACCAGATTGCTGAAGAAGACGTTGTATTTCTGGTAGTTTGGATTTGCGATCTCCTTGGCGAGATCCGAGATGGTCTCGTCGCTGGGGCTGACAAAACAGATGCATGTCAAATTGCGCAGGTTGTCTCTGTGGGTATTGTCCAGCTTGTCCACCAGAAACACGTCCTTCTTGAGCAATTCGGACTGTGTCGTCACCATTGAGATGACTGCGGAGGTGGTCTTGTCCAGGAGGAGGACCCGGATGCTGTCCTCGTGCTCGTTTTCCAGCAGTCTGTCTAAATAGTGTTGTGCAACAGTATAGAGGTCCATAGGCAAATAGAGATAAATTTAAAATTAAATTAAAAAAATATTTCATTTGTTTTGTCATGTCTCTCAATCTTCCCCGGGGCAAGTCGTCGAATTCGTTGAAAGACGAGCCGCGGAAGAAGACAGTGAAGAAGTTCACGGCCGGGAAGGTGTCGCGGAACTCGTCGTATGGCGCGCATCTCAATAAGCTGACGAAAATCAAGAGCAACGACTCCGCAACCTCCTCTATGCCCGAAGCAGAGCGACCCAACATCAACCGATCGCGGTCGAGCGGCGACGTGCTCAAGAACAAGTCGGCCAGCAAGCTTTCCGGGCTGGTGAACGCCAACGGCAGGACCAAGAGTCTGACCAATCTCAAGTCCCTGAACCCGAAGCCAGTGAGGCCCAGAATATTTGCAGATCTCAAGTACGACCCGGACGAGAGCGAGGACGAGGAGGAGGTCGAGACGTTTGACGACGACGCGCGCGTGGTGGAGGTGCAGTACGATAATCAGTTTGTGCTGTCGCAGTCGACGGGCCAGGAACGGCCAATGTACGAGGGCCCGAACCAGTCGCTGGAGAAGTCGACGCCGTCGCTGTTTTCGAACGAGAACCTGCCCCTGCTGGCGCCGAGCATCGCAGACACGCCGCCGAGCTCGTCGGCCCCCAAGTCGACCACCGAGACCCGGACGCAGCAGCGCCTGTGGCTGCAGCGGGAGAACGTGAACTCGCTCGTGGACATGGCCGGGTCGAACGGGGTGCTGGTGACCAACGTGACGCGACTGGAGTTCGAGCAGCTGTCGAGGGAGTTTCTCACTGTGCGCAGATACAGCAATCCGGTGACCAAGTCGCTGGCGCGGCTGAACGAGAGCTCATTGAGTGTGAGGAAGACGCGCGAGCAGCCGCCGCCCGCGCAGCCGGTGCAGCCTGCGCAGTTCCCCGGCGCCCTGACAGACTTCCACGAAGTGGTTTCGCAGATCTGGAAGAAGAACTGCACAGACTTCCAGCAGGAGCGCAAGTCCTCGTTCGACCAGGCTACAGACGCAAGGAAAACGGCCCGGCCGGCGGCCGTGCGCCAGCACGGCTACCCGCCGCCCACCACGCGCGCGCAGCAGCAGGCCAAGCGCTCCTCGCTCAACATAGTTAATCTCCAGAACTGATATTTATTAGGTCGGCACTTTGAACCGCGAGTACTGTCCCTCCATATATATCCGTTGTAGCGTGTCTTCGAGCTCGCCCGCGTGCTTGAGCTCCAGATACTTGCGGTACAGCCGCAGTGCCGAGTGTGCGTCCTCGATCGAGTCGTGGTTGCCGGTCTGCACTTTATCGTTGAACAGTTGGTAGATCAGGAACTTGAGCCCGAGCTTGCGCTTCTCGCGCTTGAGGTAGAAGAGCTCTGCGGTGTCGCGCACCTGCTGGGGCGGGATCTGGATGTTGATCGTGCGGAAGTCGCCGCTGAGCGAGTGGCCCACAAACACGCAGCCCAGGTTCAGCAGCAGCCAGATCTTGCGGTACGCGGTCTGCAGCGTGACGACGCTCTTGTCGGAGCGGCCCGGCGTCAGGTCGCCTGCCTCGATGCCCGAGAACGAGGTGATGTAGTCGTGGATCTTGGACTCGTCGGTGAGGATGTAGTCGTCGATGAAGCAGACGCCCTCCCTGGGCCCCTCGCCGCGGATGACGGACACGCGTGCGAGCGAGACTTTCTTGGGCCGCACCAGGCTCTTGGCGCCGCTGCCGTGGAACACGTACTCCTCGGGCGCGAGCTGGACGAACTCGGCGTCGATCGCGATCAGCGTGCCTGCGCGCGGCGCCTCCTCCCGCGTCAGCAGCGAGTACTCGATCCGCTTGCCCTCCCGGGTGCCCTGCGCGAAATGGTCTCTGTACAGGATGGAGTCGTCGATGCGGGACTTCCAGTCGTCGTAGTCGAACGCGACGCCGTCCTGGCGCTGGTACACCACGAGCACGGGCCGCTTCCACCAGTGCGTGAGGTCGAGGGCCTCGTCCTGGGGAACGCGGGTGACGAGGAAGTCGTTGAGCAGCAGCCAGTCGCCGGCCGGGGTCCGGGCGAGCGTGACCAGGTGGCTCGTGGCGTCGCGCGAGGTGATCTGCGCCACGTATCCCACGAGCTCGTACTTGTGGAACCCGTGCGCGCCGGCCACGACGTTGGTGCGCAGCACGGGCCGCCCCGTGGCCGAGGCCGCGGCGTAGAACTCGGGCACCAGCCAGCTCTTGAAGCTGCGCAGCTCGTTCAGCTGCTCGTTCGACAGGTCCACGTTCAGCGTCAGCACCTGCGGCAGCTCGCGCACGCACAGACTCGCCTCGATCGCGTGCGTGTTCTGGCACAGCTCGCAGCGGATGTTGTGCTGTATGTTTTTGTTCATGGACGCGTCCAGATAGTTGAGGATCGTGAACTGGGTGGGCATCAGGGGCGGCGGCGGCAGCACGTTGAGGTCGAGCGAGTAGATCAGCGTCGTGGTGGTGTGCTCGAGCGAGCAGTAGAAGGAGCGCAGCAGCGTGTGCGCGGGGATGCTGAGGATCGCGTTGAGGTGCTCGGGAGCGCTGGAGCGGTACAGGTCGAGCTCGTCCTTGGCGAGCCGCTCCATGAGGAACTTGTTGAACATCTGGACGAGCTTGCGCTGGCCGCGGTCGTCGCGGCACCGGCCGTCGGCGCAGACCAGACCGAGCTCGCGCGCCTGCGGCAGCGAACAGAACATCTTCTGGAAGTTGGCAGGCACCACGTTCTTGCCGTGCGCCTTGACCAGCATGTCCAGCAGGTACCCGAGCTCGGCCAGCACCGAGTCGTCGTACTGCACGTCCTGGGCGAGCGTGCGCACGACAAAGTTGAACAGCGGCGCGCTGAAGCGGTACAGCTGCAGCACCGCGTTGGTGTACGCGTTGTCGACGTGGGACTCGAGCCCCGAGTACGCGGTCGCGTTGTAGAAGGTGAAGTCGAAGTCGTCGACGCCGAACTTGCTGTACAGGATGTCTGGCTGTCGGTACGCGTTGGGCACGTTGTTGTCGGGCGCCGTGTACAGGAACGCGGTGGACATCATCTGCTGCTTCAGCCGCACCTTTTCCATGTCCTCCTCGTCGTCCTCGTCGCGCTCGCTGATGAACTTGGGGACCAGGGTCTCGCTGGTCTTTTTCGCAGGCAGCCGCTCGTGTCTGCGGTGCACGTGGCGCGCGCCGTACTTGGCGCTGTCGTAGCGTGCGATCGTGAACCCGTCCACGGTCTTGGAGCTGCGCAGCAGCTCGGGGTCGGTCTGCGGGGGCAGCTTGCCCACCTCGAACTTCATTTCCGGTGGCCACGCAGACAGCAGCGGCGCGTCGTAGTGCGGCAGCTTGACCAGGTTGAACGGCGCGTCGGACTCGAACGCGAGCGTGTTCTCGGCCGGCACGGGCTCCACGTCGAGCGTCGCGCGCACGGGCTCCTGGCTGAGCACGGCAAAGCTCGGCGGCCGCAGCAGCTGGTCCGACCACACGTGCACGTTCTGCATCGCGTCCACAAACACCAGCGCCTCGCCCGAGCTGGAGATGTCGAACATGGTCAGAAACGAGGACACGTCTGCCTGGTACAGGTGGATTTTGGAGGGGTCGAAGATGTCGATGAAATTGATCTGGCCCATGCTGGACACGATCACCGCCACGTTCGGCAGCTTGGGGTGGAAGTGCACCTGCAGCGCGCCTGCCGGGAACGCGACCGGCGGGCCGGGCGCCATTTTGGACAGGTCGAACACGTGCACGAGCGGGTCCAGCACGTACTGGTCCTTGCGCAGCGAATAGCCAGACGTGACAAGAATGTTGTCGCGCAGCGACAGCGACGAGAGCGCCGCCGCGTGCGCCCGGAACGTGTGCACCACCTGGCCCTGTCTCGGGTCGAGAATATCAACAGCGCCGTCCACACGGCCCAGCACCACAAATCGCAGGTTCGACTGCATGTATTGCACAGAATTCGAGTACTGCAGCTGGCCAGACACGCACCCGGCAGTCAGATCCACTTTGAACAGACTCGCGTTGGTCCCCACCAGCAGCTCGGTCTGCGTGTTGGACGTGTACGTCATGCACGCAAACTGGGCCTCGTCCGGAGCACGCACAGTGTACTTGGCCAGACCCTGTCTGGAGCCGAACCTGACACCGTCGCTCGCCAGAGACACGATTCCCTTCTTGTGGTTGAGAATCTGCAGCACAGGGCCATTGTGCGCCCGGAACGACGAGTACAGGCTCAGCTTGACGCCCTCGTACGAGTATATATACCCCTCGGAGTCTCCCAGCCAAACAAACTCGTGCGAGTCGTCAAACAGTAGCGCAGTGATGATCTTGTTGCCCGCGTCCGGCGCCACAAATGGAAGAGCCTTGGGAATTCGCACTCCCGGAGCATAAAACAGCTATCATTAGTCGCCTCCGGCCTCAATTACTCACCTCTTGCCAGCCATCCATTATATGATGTTTTCGTAAATTAAACAACACCTCGAGCCAAAAAAATTTATCGTTTTAAATTATGTTGGCCAAACTGGGTCTGGGACTCAAGTCGCTGCGTCCGTTCGTCGCCGGCCTTGTCAGAACCTACAAGGTGCGCACCTCGGTCAAGAAGTTCTGCTCCGAGTGCTACATGGCCAAGAGAAAGGGCAGACTCTACGTGCTGTGCAAGGCCAACCCCAAGCACAAGCAGAGACAGCCATAAACATCATCCCTGTGTATACTCAATATTACTGCTTACTCTAGTCTAAACGTCTCGAGCCCCGCTCCGCCGGCCAGCACCAGCGCTCCTGCCACCACGACGCACCCGGTGTCTGCAACCGTCGTGTACTGTTCGCGCACGAGTGCGAGCTCCGGAACGCCCCACACACGCACCACCTGGTCGACCGAGGTGGCCACCACGCGGCCCCGCCCGCAGAACGCGACCCCGGTGATCGTGGCAGCGGCCGCGTCCGGCACAAACTGGCTCGAGACGCGGGCGTCCGCAAAGCTCAACTCCGACACCGCGAGCCCGTTGTCGTCGCCGCCCGTCACCACGAGCGCCCGGCCGCCCGCCAGCTGCAGGTCGAACGATTTGATCGACGACTGGTGCACCGGCTGGCTCGCCAGCAGCTCCGCCAGCCGCGCGGGCGGCTGGTCACGTGCTGGCGGCACGTGCAGCGACAGCCGGCCCGCGCCGCAGCCACCACGCCGGAACCACTGCTGCAGCTCGCGGGCCCGGTACACTGCGAGGTGGCCGTTCGTCGCGCTCGCCACCACGTACACCTGCTCGTGCACCACCACCAGCCGCACGCCCAGCACGCAGCAGCTCGCGTACGTCTCCTGCACGAGCAGTATGAATGTGTTTGCTGCGTAGTCGTAGTACCACAGCCGGATGCTCGAGTCGGAATAAACGGTCGCCAGCACAAATCCCACTGTGTCCCCGTCGCGTTCGACCTCGATCGAGTCGAAGTCCATCACGCGCGTGTCGGGGTTGCTGCTCTGAGGTTTAATAGTTCTGTGTAGTCTGACGTATTTTTCGTGGGAGATCTTCCAGAGATACACCTCTTCGCGAGCAGACGAGGACACAAAGTAGTCGCTGTTGACGAACTTGACCGACTGGAGGCCCGACCCGTGCTGTCGCTCGCACCACAGAGGCTGCACTGTGCCGTCGGTGTGGAGTTTGGAAAGACGCACACTGGTGTCTTCAGAGCCAGTCACGAGCAGATGGCCATCGGACACGGGCGTCACCGCCATCGCGCGCACCTCGCGGCCATGGAGACCGGTCTTGAGCACGTCGGGAGCTGCAGAGGGGCCTGTCTGGCGTAGATGCACCTTTGAGCTTCGGGTGTAGTATAGACGCATTCCGTCGAGGTCGTGCTGGAAACTCCATTGGCGATGCGGGCCGCCGCACACCTCGCGCAGAATCTCGTACTGTTTGGTCTCGTTCCACACAAAAAACGTGTCGGACTTGAACCCGTACAAAATCAGATCCTGGTTGGAAAAATAGCCACCTTCCAAAAATCCGCGCTGTACGCGGTTGGTTTGCAGGAACTCAAGGGTATCGCGGCATTGTATCACGGCGTACTCGCGATCTTTCATGGTCACAAGTACCTCCAAGTTGGTGTTGTCCAGAATTGTCACGCTCGAGACAGTATCTCCTTTAAGGAAGTTACGCCAGACCTGGCACTCCGATCCTTTGACAACGGCCAGAGTGGCGTATCGCGACCCGACAACCAGTGTGTCTGAGTGGAGGTCAAATGCACTGATTGCGAATTTTCCTTCGGGTTTGGGGACTCTTCCGGAGGAAACTATATTGAGCTGCATATCGAGCTCCAACAGTACTAATGGCTCAGGAAGAACACTTTCCGCGAGCAAGAACAATCTTCCATCTTTAGACCGCGTGAGCACATTGCTGATCACACTGCTGGGCGCAAAATCGAGCGTGTGTTCGCGCTGGTGGCCGTTTCCGAAAACCAGCAGCTGGCCCGTTTTGTTGCTCACCACCACCACTCCTTCACTGAACCCGCGAACAAGCGAGAACTTGGCAAACCGCGGGTCCTGTGCAACAAGGTCCCAGTGGCCATTCGCCAGACGCAAAATCTTGCCCCCACTGGACACAGCCAGCAGTCCCTGTTTGTAGTCGTAATATTCTTTGATAATTTCGCCAGGTGCAAAAGCAACACCAAGGTCGTGCGCAATGTCGTCCAGACTCCAGCTCGAGCAGCGGCGGGCTTCCAAATTGCTCACAGTCACTGCCCCGTCTGCTCCTCCACTGAACCCGAGCCGCAGCTTGTCACTGACAGCTCCACTCCAGACATTGCGACCGGTGTGCGTCTCAAACACGTCTTGTGATTCCAGCTCGGGCTGGCCCTTGTGGAACAGCCATGTCCGACAGGTGCAGTCCTCGGACCCGCTGAAGATCGAGAACTGGTTGTCGCTGTAGGCGAAAATACGCAGCCACCAAATACGAGACCCGTGGCCCCAGCCAGTGGCAGCGAGCTGGCCGGACGCCAGATCCCAGACCCGGATCGAGCGATCGTCCGAGCAGGAGACCAGCCAGCGCGCGTCGGCGCTCGTGGTCAGACCGAAAATCGACCCCATGTGCCCCCGAAGCCGATGCAGCACTTTTCTGTCGTGGTAGCTCCAGATCAAAATGCCGTCCATGACAGTGCCAGCGCAGACCAGGATGCGGTCGGGCAGCACACGCAGACTCCCCGAGTACAGAATGCTCTTCTCGCCGCAGTCGACAGTCTCGACCAGCGTGCGCGACACCACGTCGACGGTGACCACCACGTTGTGCGAGTGCAGACAGTAGAGGAGCGTGCCGTCTAGCGAGAATTGGGCGTCCTTGACCCAGTCGCCGACTGCCAGCTGCGGAGCGGTAGCCGCGCGCAGGTCTGCAAGACGCAGAACAGACAGCGACCGGCCTCCCCAGACGCAGAACAGCGCAGACTCGAGATCGGCGCCGTGCACACAGATGCCGTGGATCTTGTTGCGCGGGAACACGGGGGCGCGCACAAGCAGCCGCCCAGACGCAATCTCGTACACGGCAAGCTCGGGCCCCTCGCCACACAGCAGGTACGCGTCGCCAAGCACGGCAAGCGCACAAACAGGCCCCACCTGACTCAGACTCTCCATCGCGCAAAAAAAATTCTGAAAAATATTTTTCGGCAGCACAGCCCGGCAACTTCAAACCCGCACCTGGGGGAGGGGATCTTTTTTCTGTTTTCGGAACCCGCTTCTTATCAGCACACCAATAGAAATCCTGTCAAATACAAATTTGACCGAATGTTGACCGTCCCGCCCGGCTCTGTAGCAGCAATGTCTTCGAACCTCGACAAGGCCAAGCGGTCCAAGTCCAGAAACGGGTGTCTCACGTGCAAGAAGAAGCGGCTCAAGTGCGGCGAGGAAAAGCCTGCGTGTCTCAACTGCACCCGCAAGAAGCTCGTTTGTGGAGGGTACCAGACCCGGTTCAAGTGGAAGGGCTTCACGCAGACTGTCCGGCCCGCGCTCCCGCTCCAGCGCACGCCCTCCACGCCGCGCACAGACTCCTCCAGCACCGCGAGCCTGCCCGAGATGCCGGCCGGCATCCAGAAGGCCCTGGAGGCCGCAACGCTGTCTGTGACTGGCAAGTCGGCGCAGGAGATCGCCATTGCCAATTCGCTCATGGCCAGTGGCAAGAATCCAGACCTGGCGTCCTCAATCGCGTCCACGCTCACCGGCATTGCGGCCAAGACTCCGCCCTCTGTTTCGTCGGACAACTCCGAGCGATCTCCAGAAATCAAGCGAGAACCCGCCCCAATGGACATCTCCTCGATCCTGCCCCCCATCGACACCCCGGCGTCCACCTCGGGGCTGTCGCCGTTCCCAATGCCGAGTCCCCAGCTGCACTCGTCTGTGTCGTCGCCGCTCAATTTGTTCAAGGACTCGGGGCCCAAGTCGCCCCTGCTGTTTGGCCCAGGCAACATTCTGTACGAGATCCTCAACAACTCCACCACGGCAGACGGAAAAGTCGACTCGCCGCGCCTGCTGACCGAGCTCGAGAGAAACCCCATGGCCATGGAACAGTACCAGATGCTGGCCGCCAGCCCCGCGTACAGCTCGTTCTTCAAAGCGGCCGCCTCGCCCAGCGTCCCGATCTCGCCGCTGCCCAGCTCGGACGTGCTGGAACGCTCGGCGCCGTCGCCGTCGATCTCCAACATCATCCAGGCATTCACCAGCTTCGAAAACCACGACCTCGCATCCCTGGGCCGCCACACGCCAGTAGTGATGCCCCACAACCTGCTGGACCACCCCTCGCCCAAGGTGGTCGCCCTGTCGCCCTCCGACTCCTCAGTCCTGGGCCCCGTGCCGAAATTCCTGCACCCGAACGACCAGGCCCTGAAAATGCTCAGCGCGTTCGACAGGTACACCTGCGGGATCATGTCCATCAAAAACGGGCCCACCGAGAACCCCTGGCGCACGCTGTTCCTGCCGCTCTCGAAGGAGTACCCCGTCGTGCTCAACGCGGTCTCCGCGATGGCCTGCTTCCACGTCGCCAGGGGAGACGCGCAGCTGCGCTCGCAGGGCATGAAACACATGAAAAACGCCATCGTCGACCTCGTCCACGGCCTCAGCGAAAAGACCATCCCGCCAGACGTGGCCCTCGCCGCCTGTCTCGCCCTCGCGATGGGCGAGGCATGGGACCGTCACGTGACCACCGGGATCGGGCACCTGCGCGGGGCACGCACGATGATTATGCAGGTCCTGAGCAATCTGGCCTCGAACCAGCGCGGCAACTACATCACCGACGGCAAGGGCCGGGCCGCGAGCTCGAGTCCCGGCTCGGGCGGCAGTGTGTCGGAGCGCCGCGTGCCTGCAGACCTGCGCTTTCTGTTCAACACCTGGGTGTACTTCGACGTGCTCGCACGCATGACGAGCGACCCGGACGGCGACGAGGACCAGCTCGGGCTGTCGCTGGACGGGAACGACGACTCGGACAAGGCGCGCAAGAACCGCAAGGTCAGCAGCGACCCGGGACTCATCATGGACAAGTTCCAGTCGTCGTACATGAACACGGCCGACGACATCGACCCGCTGCTCGGCGTGGGGCAGACGCTGTTCCCGATCATCGGCCGGGTGGCTGCGCTGATTGCCAAGGTGCGCAAGGAGTCGAAAAACTCGCTGAGCATCATCACCGAGGCTGTGAGTCTGAAAACAGAGCTGGAGGCCTGGCGGCCCCCGCAGGTGCGCAATCTGCAGATCGAGGACCCGCTGTTCGACCTGGCCTCGACCGTCGCCACGGCAGAGACGTACAGGTACGCCACGTTGGTGTATCTGCACCAGGCGGTGCCGGAGGTGCCGTCGAAGTCGTCGCACAAGCTGGCCGAGAAGGTGCTGATGCTGCTGGCGTCGATTCCGACCTCGTCGCGCACGTGTGTGACGCACATCTTCCCGCTGCTGGTGGCGTCGTGCGAGGCCAGGCCGGGCGAGGAGCGCGAGTGGGTCAAGCAGCGCTGGGAGCTGCTGAGCTCGAAAATGTGGCTCGGCAGCATCGAGCGGTCGCTGGAGGTGGTGAAGGAGGTGTGGTCGCGCAAAGACCTGGTCCGGCGCCAGAAGAGCCAGGAGACGCGCAAGGAGAGCCCCGCGGAGGAGGAGGAGGACGACTCGTTCTTCAGTCTGAGCAAGAAGATCAACGAGGCAGTGAACGGCGAGGACGAGCTCGACGAGGAGGACGACCGCATCAAAAGCTGGACGCACTGGACTACAGTGATGAAGGAGTGGGGGTGGGAGGTGTTGCTAGCGTGAAGTATATAATTCTACCATACTATTCTTCCTGGAACTTGCACTTGTCGTAGAAAGACTCCCACAGCTCGATGAGCTCTTTCTGGCTCTCGATCAGGCCCTCCCAGTAGATCTCGATGGTGCTGCGGAACTCGTGGATTTTTTCGAACTCGAACTTGTCGAGCTCGCGCTTAAAGTTCCTGTTGAAGTCGATCTTGAACTTCTCCTGCTTCGCGATGGTGTTCTCCATGTTGACGAGGTCGTTCTCGTACCGTCTGATCTTCTCGATCTGGTTGTGGTTCTTGGACTTGAACTTGATCAGGTTCTTCTGTTTTTTCGAGTGCTGGCTCTGCAGAGTCACTATGCTCGTGCACAGCTTGAACCGCATCTCGAAACAGTTGCGGATCGAGCCGATCGTGCGGATGTACTCGTCGATCGTCGAGCCCAGCACCAGGATCTGCTGCATGTTGGTTCTCTCGAGCAGCTCCTTCACCTTGGTCTGCAGCTCCTCGTAGTTGGCAAACAGCTCGCTCAGCTCGCCGTTGATCTCCAGCTCCGTGAGCTGTTGCACTATCACAATCATCTCGTTCATCGACACAATCACGTCCTCGCGCTTCTCCAGGATGGCGTCCAAGATCTTCGACAACGACCGCAGCTGCTGGTCCAGGTTCTCGACGTATGTCTGTTTTTCCAAAATGAACTGGTCGTTCTCCACGTACTTCGGAGTGCTTATGCTCATGAGCGAGCTCAGGAAACCCGTGTTCGAGCTCGTGTTGCCGGAGTTGATGATCGACGAGGCAGAAAAGTCCTGTGCTCCCTCGTCCAGCATAGACTGGTCGTCGCCCACTGTGCCGTGGTAATGGATGAACTCCCGCTCTTTCGATTCGGCCGCAAACCGCTCGCTCTGCAAAAACACAATAAAGTCGTAGTCCTTCTGCAGAACAGCCACTTTCGAGATTTTGGTGAGCATCTTCTCCAGCGAGAGCCGCCGGTTCTCGATGAACTTATCGTCAAAACGGCCATACACCTGCTTCTCAGGTGGAGGAGGAATAATGTAGCCAGGATGGTTGTTCATTAGCTGGTTGTACAGCCACAGGAAATCGCTGTATCTGCGCGTCACGTTGGTTATTTCGCTCTTGAGAAGACTCGACTTGGACTTCGTCGTGATCGTGTACACGATGTGCGCGTTAGTGAGCTCTCCAACCTTCACAGGGTCCCCGACAATGATCTCGAACTCGTCTGCCGGCTCGGGCGTCTCTGGAGGCTCGACCGGATTCTTGGAAGGCCGCACAGGCGACTTTATATCAAACAACGGCTTGTCCACAGCAGCAATCAACGACTCCTTCTTCGTTTCTAGTGTCGCCGTCTTTGGCTCTTCCTCCCTTAAGGAAAGCGGGTCCAGGGGACTGGCAGTGTCTGTGCTCTTGGGCTGGCCCCTACGCGGTCTGAACACTCTGGTCTTCTTGTTCGGAGACGTGACAGTGTCGACTTTGGACCGGTCGTCGCCGCTGATGCGTGGAGGAGACGCTGGCGCATTGAAGTCCAACACAGAGTCCAGAGGGCCCTCGTTGCCCGCCGTGAACAGCTTCTCGTCAGAATTGGGCGTGTCGGTCAGAATGGAGTGCGACAGAAGCGGGTCCTGCTGCTCGCTGGCCACCAGCGACGACAAAAGCTGCTTGTTCTTCTGCTTGACTTGCTCAAGCTGTTCGGGCTGTTCGGGCTCCTCGGTCTCAGTGGGCTCGCTGACCGGCTTCTGCTCGTCAATGTCGTCCTCCGGAGCGTCTTCCTCCTCGTTCTCGGGCTTCAAATGGATCGATTGCATCGTATCGGACAGCTCGCTATAGATTTTCGACTCGGTACGGAAATCCACCTCCTCGAGGTCGCCCTGCTCGAATTGGCTCGCATACGGATTGTCCTCCGGGTTATACAGCACGCTGACGCTGGGGTTCACGCGCGAGGTCGCGTCGTCGTCCCAGACGTTCTGATCGTCTTCAAAATGGTTCATATTTTAGAGAAAAAACACTTTGCCACTTTTAGGAGCGAGGTGTACCAAATATTTAATTATGTTTGACCATACACCTTTCTTCAGGAAATGTGTCTCGATCTACGAGCAGGAACTGGGAACGAGGCCTGTTGGGGCCGAGAAGGGCGCCAAGCCGCGGGAGAGCAAGCTGACGGCCAACAACACGTTTCTAAAGGACTCGGTCCAGCTCAATAATATGATCAACCAGCTTGGCTTGTTCATTGCAGAGATCCAAACAGATTATCTTCTGAGCAGCTCCAAAAAGCTGTCAGAGACAGACAAAGACCAAATTGACACCAATTTCAAAATGCAGCTACAGGTGCTCAATAGAAAGCTCGAGAACCTGCGCACCTATGCCGGCGTGCTCGACAAGCAATTGGAGTCGTCCAAAAGCGTTCAAGAGCTACGCAAAAACCTGCTCACCATGGGAGAATATGGCCAGCACGTCACGATCGAGAACAACACAGTCATGGAGATCCGCGCAAACATTCTCAAGTCGTTAGGACTGCGACTGACCGAAATCTCTACTAATTTCATTGCCATTAACAGCACCAGAATGGAACGCAAAAAGGAGCTCAACAAGTCATCCCTCAATACCAGCAGGTACGTCCAGCCTGCCACATACGACCCGGCGGCCGAGGAGTCCGCACAGAGCGCAGTCTCGCCCGAGTACGCCGAACTCACACAGCATCTGGACCAGCAACAGCTGCAACAGCTGTCGCAGGAAAACGAAACAATTCTCCTGGAACTCAAGTCTGCACAACTGGACTCTGTGGCGCAGATCGAGGAGTCGCTGGTGGACATCTCCAGCGTGATCAACGAGATCAACCTCCAGCTCCACCTGCAAAACGACTCCATCTCTGTGCTCACCTCCCACCAGGAAGACACCATCGCCAACCTCAAGATGGGAAATACCCAGCTGCTCAAGGCAAACGAACGCGCCAAGCGCTCGGGCCAGAACCTCAGCTACCTCATTCTCGTGCTCAGCGTCCTGCTGCTCACCGTAGACTACATACTCTAGCCTCTACTAACGTCGATTCTATGTTTACGTAAGCAGCTCCGCGATGGTGCCTGCGCCGATGCTGAGTCCGTCTTTGCGCAGCACGAGCCGGCCGAGTTTGTGGTGCTGTGCGAACGTCACCAGCGGCAGCTCTCGCTCGAGCAGCTCCACGGTGACCACGGCGCGGTTGTTCGAGCTGAGGTGGCGGCGTTTCTTCGCCCTGCCGTCTTTGGTGATGATAGACTCGATCGAGCTCAGCCGCGAGGGCACAGAGATCCCGTTTTTGAACAGAACAAACGGAGTGCCCACCAGCAGCGGTCTCTCGATGTTGAACAGGCTCACCTCGCACTTGAACTTTTTCGCAGGCTTCAGAACGTTCGTCGACAGAGTCGCAACGTCTCCAACCTTTATATTTTCTGTTGCTCCAACCTTTTTGAGTTTGAGCTCTACAAACTCGCCCTCCTGCGCCAGTTTTTGCACAGCAGCCTTTGTTGCCGACGAGCCCACGTTCGACGACGTGATAGAAATGGAATCCACAAGCGCGGTCTCCTGGCTGGGAGAAATGCTGATGGTCTGGCCAGGCTGCAGAATGCCAGAGTTGATACGACCACTGATCGTCAGCTCGTCGTTCTTGTTGGACTCCTGGATGTCGCTGACCACCATGATGAACGGTGCGCTGGAGTTCGCGCTGCTGGACAAGAGTTTGCTCTCTGTCTCGAGGATCTCCATCAGAGTCGGCCCGCTGTACCAGGACACGTTTTTGCTCTTTTTCACAACGAGATCGCCCAAAAACCCAGACGTTGGAACAAACACAACGTTCTCGGCCTTGTACATCAGCTCGTCCACCAGATACTGCAGAATCTGCTCGCGAATCGAGTCGAATCCCAGCTGTGACCACTGAATAGTGTCCATTTTATTAATTGCAACCACACACTTCTCAATGCCCAGACTCTTGGCTATTGTCAAATGTTCCTTGGTCTGACCCTGGTTGCTGAATCCACCTTCAAACGAGTTTGCATCGATGATCATCACTGCCAGATCTGCCTGGCTCACCCCATTGATCATCTGCGGAACGTAGTCCTTGTGGCCTGGAGAGTCGATGATCGTGAATTTGGACGTCGGGGTCTCTATCTGTGTTTGGCATATGTCCACTGTGACGCCTCGTTCCCTCTCCTCCTGGGTCTGGTCCATGATCCACGCGAGCGAAAACGACGACTTGCCAATAGCATCGCTCTCTTTTGTCAATTTGTGCAGCGTTTTCGAGTCGACGATCTGCAAATCGTACAACATCCTTCCGATCATTGTCGACTTGCCCGAATCCACATGGCCAATGACCACGAAGGACAAATTAGGCTTTGCGTTCTTTTTCGCGAGCTCGACATCGACGTTGATTTTCTGTTTGGGTTTCGAAACCACAGGCTTGGCCTCCTTGATCTTCAGCTCGCTTACCTTCTCGGTCAGCTTTGAAACCTTGCGGTCGTCAGGACTGGGCTTCACAAAATTGGCTGCGGCCTTTTTAGCTATATCAGAGTTAGTATGCAGACTAATATCCGGGACGGTGGCTGGCGATTCAGTGTGGCTCGTGAATAGAGACGTGATGCAATGGGTGGACCGGGAGGTGATGATGCTAAACGAGGAAGCCGACGGCAAGGCCGCCAGAAGCTGGATCTTGAAAGGAACAGACTCTTCAGGAACAGACTCTGTCTCCGGAACAGGGGCCGCTTGTTCGCTCACCGGCGACACCTGCACAGACACTTTCTTGACATCCAGCTTCTCTGGCCGCTTACTTAGCAGGGCAGACAGCCCCTTGCCGCGCTCGGCAGGCGCAGTGCCCCCCAGTCCACGCAGTCCAGTACGCTCTTTGCGTTTCTGTGCCAAAAGCTCCAGTTTCGATAACGCCCTCACTACCGCTGTTAGAATCATTAGAATCGCTCACACGTACGCAGAATACTCACGCTTGTAGTTTTCCTTGACTTCGGCAAGAGAGTCGTCCACGCTGAAATAGTTGTTCCAAAGGATCTCTTTCAACGCCCTCTCGTCGACCTGATAGTTCTTGCACAGGGCCTGGAGTTTCGGGAGCGACTCGTGCAATTGATCGTACTCGTCGTCATTGAGCGCGTCCTCGTCGAACCCCATGTCCTCGTTCTCATAGTCGCGATACTCGTCGTCATCGAACCCGGCCATTTCAAAAACGGAATAAATTAAATTAAATGTAATAAATAAAATCGTGTGCCATTCAAAAAAAAATTGCACGTACAGCGTAGCCCGCGCGAGCCGTCATTTGTTGAGCAGGTCGCTAAGCCGGGCCTTTATACAGTAAGGACACATCATGTGGCTGCAGCGTTTGCAGTCGAAGCGAGTGATGGTTTGTTGGAGGAGAAGCTGGACGGTGCGATCCCAAAATTGTTCATCCAGAACAGCGTGCTCATAATTTTCTATTTGACGTATTTTTTCCAGTTGCTCTGGACTGAGCATAAAATGATCTAGATTTCCGTAGCTTTTGCCGCACTGGCAGCAATACCATTGAATAATTTTCATCTGGTTCAGGTCCCGGAGCTGCCGTGGCGGAACTCGGCTCAGCACGCTTATCGAGGCCCTGTCTTGGCGCGACTGGTCGAGCCCGTCTTCGGAGCACGTCTCACGTTTTCCATGTATTTCTTCTATGAGTTCTTTGATCTGCTCTCTGGAAATGTAACAGTCTGGCGCAGTGCATTCCGAGGGGGTGAGCGTTTGCCGGTGCGTAGAATCGTGAAATTCGCGTGCCGGAGACGAAAGTGCTGTGCTGGATTTGTAGAGGCCGAACTGGGGAAGTTGCAAATTGGCCAACGTGACCGACTGCGTGCGCCTTTCAAGGTCGCCGCTCATAAAAGTGTAACTTTCTTCGTCTAGCGGAGTTTTCAGAGGTGATTCTGCTCCCGAAACAGAATCGTCAGAGGAGAGGACTGTGTCTGGCTCTGAGTGGAGGTCTAGAGACTGGTCCAGCAGCTGATCGAGCGTCGGATGGATCTGGAGAGGCGAGAACTCGAGTCTCGGGAGCTTCACACGCTTGCGGACGGGATCAGAGGAAAGTCGTCTGGATTGTAAATCATCAGGCCGCGAGCACTTAGTGTAAGTGTTCATAAAGAATAAGGATTGGAAGGGAGTAGGGTGAAGAAAAGGCGATTGCTATTATTTTATAGTTTCCCAAGCTGGGGTCGAAGAGAGTAATAAAAGAAAAATGATCACCTGTCAGGAAGTGCTATGCTGAGCCGTGGAGAAATTCGCCTGCAAGCAAGTATTCGTGGGCTGGGCAGGAGTCAGGAGGTCTGGGCCTAGACCTGTGCGGCACAGGGGCTTAACCCAGGGAAGGGAAAAAAAAGCCAGCCCGCAACATCCTTACACAGGGGTGGCAGGTGAGGAGTACCGATTTCGGCAAAGTAGCAATACGCTTGGCCAGCCAGGGGTGGCACCAATAATAACGAAAAGTAGCTCAAAGCAAATACAAAAGACGGCAATAAATAATGTAAACCAGTAACGCGACGACATGACTTCAATAGTTCTTGGATTTGCGCTTCCAAGACAAATCTCCGTTTTTCTTCTTTTCCAATCGTCTCTCTCTTCTCAGCCGGCCCTGCATCAGGTAGTAGCTGGCCCGTCTGATAACGATGGCCAGTGTCTCCTTCGAGTAGCCATACTGGTATTTCATTTCCACCAATCTCCACAGTCTGTCGATCAGCATCTGTCGTTCCTCTGCAGGAGTGTCTCTAATCCAAGTCTTCTCGCCCAGCGGGAAGTTCAGATCCTTTTTAAAGATATTCAGTATCTGTTTCTCGCGCCTGGCAGTTTCCTGAATGTCATTTGGCAATTGCAATACGTGTGACAATTGCGATAGTGACAGTCTGGAGTCACTAATTTTTTTATACTTGTCCTTCTTGCGGTCGTCATAGTCGAGCAGCAAGTTCTTTGGCGACTCCATTGGGAGCTCACTAAACTCATCAAGATCCTCATCCTTTTGAGACTTCAGAATTGGCGAAGGAACAATGAAGTTTTGTGAGGCGAATGGCTTTGTCAGCTCCACTGTATTGATAGTCTTGACGTTGTCGTATTCGCTGTTGGTATGAAAGACATGCTCTATGTCGTGCTTTTTAGTGTCATTGAAATTGATGAATTTGTAGTCTTCTAAAGGAGGAAGGGAGAAGTCGGAGAATCCCGCAGTGTCCAATAGTGACGAGGAGGACGAGGAAACAGGGGACCCCATCGCAGGCTGGGCGTCCCTTGGGTCGAACTCCAATCCAGGCTGGGGAGCTTTGCTGCTAGAGACCAGCTCTGGCATGAGCTCATAAGGAAATGGGTCTATATATTCTGGATTGTAAGAAAAGACAGGCTCAGAGGTCCGGATGTCCACATTCTCGTGACGATAGTCCAATTCCGGACGATAATCATAAACGTTGGCCATTGAGAGTGATAAAGGAGAATCCATACGATTCAAGGATAAGTTTTTAAAAATGAAGGCTTATCGGCATGTTGATATAATGTCACCTCTGTTATTCAAATAACCGAATTACGATAATAACTTTGGACGAAGATACAGGAAATTCATTGGTCAAAACTACAATAAGAATATTGTCCAGAAATCCTATTGTTTCGGTTCACCTTATTCCAGTTGCTATTATTATTACATGAAAAACAATGAAATCTCTCTTCGGCTTCTTGTCATGCTTATCTGTGGCGTACATGTCGTAGAAAGTTGCACGACTTTTTATTTCCAATTTGGGCAATAACTTCATCACTCACAGAGGAATTCGAACTTCCTTCTAAAGGAATTGTGGACCTTTCAAGCGGCTCGATAGTCTTATCAGATAAGTATCGGAACATAATTTTTAGTCAGCCAAACCAGCGACGATCCAAATGATATATCTTGATAAACTCCGATAATAAGGGGACAATATTGAATGTTTGGTAGACCTGTTTAGAAAATTCAATTAGTTTAGAATTTAGTATGCAAACTTTCCCTAGTTCTGCCGCAAATCCCACGTTCTGCCAATCCAGAGAGCAATTTGTTAGGCATAAATTATCCAAATGTCTGGGGAGACCTATTGTGAACAATTTTGAAGATTCGGAAGCAAACATGCAGTTGGAAAACGTCAAGGTTTTGAGACTCGTCAAATCCCGGAATCCAGTCCCGGGCTTGGTGAACAGCATACCACTCAATGTCAAGGTCACTAACGATGTACTTTCTAGCCCCAGAACGTAGTTACAATGCTGCACCTTGTCACCAATTACTTTAATAGTGAGGTTCTTGAGGCAGTGCATTTTCCCGATCCAGCTAAGATCAGAGTGTGTTGTGTCAATTTCCTCTTTGAGGGACAGGTCTAGCTCGTAGATGTTATCCAGGCCTATTGTCGTCACTGCAGATGATATACTTTTGAAAATTGTGTCGTGATAGTTGACTGTGTTCAGTCCCATTAGTGTGCAATCCTTCATATTTATGCTAATCTGTTTTTTAATTTTCATTTGGCTCACCGTTTGCAGGTACGACGGTAGCGGCGTGGATATTAGGGTATCGATACGCAGCTTGACCGTTTCGATATGTGAGTTGATCCGTATGATGTTTTCTAGAATTCTCTCGTATTCACGTGAGTGGTACATTGTGGAGCTAGTGCAAACGTCGATTTCTGATAGATGGGTCAATCTCGATAGAATCTCCTTGCTTGTATTGAGTTTCGACAGACCAAAACACAGGATCAGACCTTTGAGTGATCGTACCTTGTCCAGATATTTCCCGTTGCGGAACAAATAGAGCTCTTCCAAATACGAGCACCCGATTTTGATCCCCCCGGCATTCTCCAGCATGTATTCTACCCTGTCCATGTCTAGCTTCCAGTAGATTTCCACAAACAGCAGCTGCGAATTAGTTCTCTTCAAGTATTTCTCTAGTCTCCAATACTCTGCAGAACCACTCAGAACAGATCGGTCGATCTTGTTTGTCTCAGATCGCTTAATTTCCTGGGGGACTAAGATGATCCCCTTGCGGAGCACCTGAAACGCTGGACTGTGTAGTTTGGAGTCATCCAGCAGCTGAATTAGAGTGCTGGAGCTCACGTACTCTAGAACTTCCTGCTGTATCTCGAACGGGAGCTGAAGAGAGAGGACTCGTGACATAAAGGACAAAGAATCTAGCGCGGAGAAATTTATAGGGGTCAGAATGCTACTTATTTAGGCTGGCAGATAGATCGTCTGGACCGCCGGGACAGAGACCGCGTGCACCTAGCGGTGACGGTCCCCACGCACTCAGATCAGGCCCCCCACCGGAAACGGGTGCCAAGGACTGCCCCGGAATGTAGGTGGTGTACGGGTGTCTCACATGAACAATTCTGATAGCACATCAAAAAGTCTGCGGTATGTCTTTGCAAACAATTGTCGCGTCGATGATCGACGACGCCCCACCGGGCAGCAATGCGAACCTCGTGAACGACATTAAGGTTCTGTTGAACAAGGAGGACTCTCGGAGGCTGATTGCGGAGAACCTGGAGCAATTTCATCTGAACAAGTCGTTCAAGCTGGTGAAGGTCAGCGACGATGAATTCGCGCTGGTGTCGAAATACAACAAGAGTGGTGTCAAGTTCTACGACCCGAGTTTGAAACTCAAGTTTGACTACGATTTCGATGCCCTCAAGGTGATAGATGTCGAGTCAGGAGAGGTCCAAATTCCGCAACAGGTGGCCGAGTACAACACGCAATTGGCCGAGTACTGCGCGCAGCATTATCCCAGCTTCTACAAGTCGATGGTGGTGGCGGACGAGAGTGATTCGGACGTGTACTACTTTGTGATTGTGGACGAGAACCTGAACGACCCAAACTTCTATAACGGCAGATGGCAGTCGTTCTACCAGTTCAACGCGGGCACAAAACAGCTGACAGGAGAGATCAAGGTCAAGATCCACTATTACGAGGAGGGTAACGTTGTTCTGAATTCTGGTACAAAAGTGAGCGAGACAGTGAGCTCGTCGGTGGTGGATGCGATTGCCAAGGCCGAGACCAAGTTCGAGACAGCGATGCTGACGAAGTTTGCCAATCTGAACGAGGAGCTGTTCAAGAACCTCAGAAGACAGCTGCCAATCAACAGATCGAAGGTCAGATGGGGAGATGCTATTGGAAATTATAAGCTGGGCCAAGACGTGGTTGGAGGAAGACACTGAGTGCATTCATATAAATTTCAATAACGAGTAGATGATAAAGAACGCGAGCACGCCAATGGCGACCATGCGGAGAGTGTGCGGGTTTGCGGACATGACGCGGGTCAATTTGGAGGCTGTTGTTTTGACGTTTTCGAAGAGCGCATTCATCGTGTCGGACACGTTGGACAGCATTGTAGAATCCTCCTGAGCGTACGTGTTGATCTCGTTCGCCACGTTGCGGAAGGAGGAGATCTTACTGGCTAGCAGATTGAACTGGGAGTCGTTTTCCAACTCGATTCCAGCAGCACGGGACATGTTGCGTTTTTAAAAAGAATGATTAGCTAATCTGTAATTTTACATACAAGATCTAGAGGTTAGCACAAGCTCAGACATGGAATTGTCGCATGGTATATAGAATCCCTTTGCGGAACTAGGCGTGTCCCAGGATGTCTATTTCTAGAACGCAAATTATACATCATCATCTTTGTACTTACCGTAAACAACTTGGCTGAGATATTCGGGACCCACACGGCTGGAAAGTATACACATGGGTTTGAGTTTTTTGCGTCACGTGGTTTGTTAAAGGGTTTTGCCGGGCCACACCTCGCACCTCCCCGTGGGTGCGACGGGTCGCAGGTAAATTTTTGGTCCCGTCGCAGTCCCGCCGCGCACCTCGTCTGCAAACTTTTTGAAAAATTTGAAAACAATTTTAGTATTCACATACTATACCTAACGATGTCTAGTGAAACCAGCGTCAAAGCATCCAACTGGAGACTCGTCCAAGTCGGCAGAATCGTTCTTGTGAACAACAAGCTTGCCACCATCGTGGAAATCATTGACCAGAAGAGAGTTCTCATTGACGGTCCAGCCATCCAAAGACAATCCATCTCTCTCGGAAAGACCGTTTTGACCCCACTGCTCTTGGAGTCCCTCCCAAGAGGTTCTAGAACCGCCACTGTTACCAAGAAGTGGGCTGCTGCCGACATCGACGCCAAATGGGCCAAGACCTCGTGGGCTAAGAAGATCGCTCAAAGAGAAAGAAGATCGCAACTTACAGACTTTGAGAGATTCCAGGTCATGGTGTTGAAGAAGCAGAGAAACTACGCTGTCAAGAAGGCTATTGCCAAGGCTTAAGACAGCTGATCATTCGAATAGAAACAGGAGTGGCCTTGAACAGAGAGAAGGCCTTGATGTACAACGGTTTCATTAATTAAATAACTGAAGCAATTGATATTGATTACAAAGGTAGTTTACAGTGTAGTATGCCCACCACCGAGCAAGTAGTGCTCCTGGTGTGCCGGTTTTCTTTGGTCGTCACGTGATCACGCCGCGAGGCTGCTGAGGATCTGATCCAGGTTGGCGCCCGGGCTGGTGCTTGGACTCAGGTCTTTCTTCGCCACGAACACCGCAAAGAGCCGCTCTCGCGTGCCGTACAGGCTGGTCATGTTGAAGTGGCTGAAGTACTTGGGCAGTCCCTCTTTTTGTGTCTTTGTCGTGTCGACTGCGACCAGATAGCTATCCTTAATGTAGGCCGGTTTACCCGCAATCACTCCGTACTTGTTGCGCGAGCTGAAGTACTCCCACAGTTTCTTGAACTGTTCTGTGCTGTCTGTACTGTCCTCGAACGGAACCAGTTCCACGAGATATAGGTCCCTGGATTGGATGATATCGTACAGATAGCCAACAGCCTTGTGAGCGTCGAGTCTGCCCTCGATCTCGAGTCCGCCGTGTCTGGCAGCAAAGTCGGACACGATTTTCCGCGACTTGGCCACGTTGTTGTCGGTGCTGTCGCGCGACGAGGTGGCGTGGAACTGCGCCGTGATCTGGACGTCTGTCACAGGAGCAAAGCTCAGGACTCCCGACCACAGTGTCTCGTCAGCATCGAAGTTCCGAGCAGGGTCGTAGTCGTCCTCAGCGTCGTCCAGCAGGACGGCCTGCGACTCGGGCGGCGTCGGGACAGGGCCCTTGGCGCCGTTCAAGATCTGGTCGAACTCGTCGTCGTTGTCGAACGCCTGCTGGTCCGAGTGGTCGTGCTCGTCCTCGCCAAAGTCGTTCGCAATAGTCGTCATCAGGTTCGCGTTCAGATTGGCTGTTGGCAGCGGCGACTTCGAGCCCGAGTCCGAGTCCTCGTCTCTCTGGTGCATTCTTTTTTCCTCCTGCAACTTTTCGATCTCCTTGAGTCGCGACTCGTCCGCAGTCCGCGACTGTATATCGTCGAACTGGTAGTCCTCCTCGACGATCTCCTCGCCCTTGTGTGTACGCTTGATCTTCACCTTCTCCACCGTGTTGGTGATGACCGTCTGGTTGATGCTCTGTTTTCTCACCGCATCGGCAAACTCCTTATAATCGTCTCTCATCATCTCCTCGGGAGTCAGATGCACAATCTGCTCGTACGTATACTGTCCAGAAACAATCTTCTCGCCGAGATTGGACTTGTCCAGGTTGAACAGCAACGTGCGCGACTTGCTCAGATACTCAGGAGACATGGACTCGGACTTTCTGCTGGCCGGAGGAAACGCTTCAAACAGAGCCGTCTCCAGCGCCGTCGCCACCTCGGCAGCCGCGCTCTGCAGATCCATCTCCTGCAGCAGCTCAAAGTCCTCGGGGATCTTGGTCTCCAGCCTTTTTGAAAACTGCTTCACCACACTCTCCCGCGTCTTATTCCCGTCAACGCTCTTTTTCTTCACCACGGCCTTCTTAGCCTTGCGAACAGGCTTCACAATCTCCTCCTCGGGCTCCTCCTCCATCTCCTCCTCCTCCTCATCCTCCTCTTCTGGCTCGTCCTCCTCCTCGTCCTCCTCCTTGCCCTGTCCGTCAAAGTCCTCGTCGCTCTCGTCGTCCACTGCACCCGCGTCTTCTAGATCCTCCTCAAACTCCTCAAACTCCTCCTCAGCCTCCTCCTCAGGGAACCGCTCCTTCACATACTCGTCGTAGCTCAACGCAAGCTCCAAATCCGGATACCTGTCAGGGTCACAAACATTGCAAACATAGTGCTTGGGGATCACCTTCTGACTCTCGCTGCCAAACATACATTTGGCATGCTGCCAAGTCGAACACTTTTCGCACTCAATCATGGTCCCCATCTCGTCCTCGTCCTCGTTGTAGTTCAGATCGTGAGCACCGCACCCCAAACAGCGAACTTCCTCGTGCTTAGTGGCTTTCACGGCCTTCTTGCGCTGCTTTTTCTTCTGCCCAGCCCCTGCAACAGCACTGCGCTTCTTGGGCCGCACAGCCTGCTCCTCCATATCCTTCAGCTCTGTAAGACGCGAATTGACTCCCTTTGTCGTCCGGGACGACCGCCGAATCTCGTTTGACATGGCTACTATATTGGAAGTTCACGCCTTTAAAAGTTTTTGTGCATCTGTGGCGCAGGAGGCGGTGAAAAGAGGTTTATTTTATTATTTATTTATTTAGTCCCATGGCTTTCAACGAGCTCGCGCCATTGTACAGTTTGGACGCTCCAAACTACCTGTCCGTTGAGTATCCGCTCAAGGTCAAGAACGTCGATAAGGCCATTGATATGGTGGGCGGCACAGACAAGATTTCCAAGTGTTTCATTGAGCCCGACATGAGACTCGAGCTCAAGCTGCGACCAGACGACGTGTACTCGCACCCGGTCTCGTCTGAGAGCTGTGATACTGTTGAGAACGTCCTGATGCGTGTCTCAGTGCCTAAACGGATCTTGAAAAAGCACAACTACAACATTCAGGCAGCCTTGCAGGACTGCGAGCAGAACAATATTGCCTACAGGCCAACAGTGCAGGGGGTTCTGAACAAGACGTACAAGTTCCGACAGCTTGCAGACTTCCAGATGGTGCACAAGAACTCCGAGTTTGCGTCCAAATTTCTAAAATCGGTGGGGAATGCCGACTTGGCACAAATCAAGAACCTCGCAGACGACATTGAGACAGAACACCAGCAGCACTCGAAATTCGAAAACAAGGACCTCGATATCCCTCCTTTGGTTCGATACGCAAGAGTCGACATACCGTACAACTACAAGTATGTGGGGAATTTGCTGATCAACGAGAACGGAGAGCTGACACGAGACAGTGTCAAGCTGCACACTATATTTGTGGATTGGGGCGAAAGGCCTCCCCAGACGTTTGATCCGGCGCTGCAGAAGGAGCTGGACAGGTGTAACCAGGAGGTGGCCAGTCTGCGGGAGCGCGGGCTGGAGCGGATCATCAAAGATTCGCCCGCTTACAGTCTGCTCCGCTGCATAGAGATTCTCGAGAAGCTGTTCAGCATGAAGCCGATCTGGCTGCGCAGACACATCAGCTGGATGCTGCCTGTGCGGCTGCGGCCCCAGCTGCGGTTTGCCCTGCCGTACGTGGCGTACACGACGAAGAAGGGGCCCTGGAGACAATCGTATATTAAATTGGGCTACGATCCGGTCAGCGACCCAGGGGCTGTGAAATACCAAGTTGAGGCGTTCCGGATGGGCGTGCGGTCGCTCAAGGATGCAGACCTGGAGAAAATGATCCAGGCAGGAGACGAGTCGGTCATTGTGCCGCCAACGTTGGCATCTTATGCACAAGAATTTGCCGATCCTTCGTCTCAGCTCAACTCGCTGCAGATTGGCAAGATTCCACGCCAATTATTTTACGATGGACTCAGTGCGACCTGCGCAGTGTCGTTCCAGATCGGCGACATGATGGACGCCGACATCGAGACGATCCTCAAAGACGCGCAGATCAAAGATCAATGTTTTGAGGCTACTGGTTGGCTCGATTGGGTGACTGTTTGTCGGATTCGAGGAGTGATCAAGTACAAGCTGGAATGCATCGATAAGGGCCAGCCCGTGGACGCAGACAGGGTGCGCGCGATCACAGCAAAGACCTCGTTCCCTTTCAATGACTACAAAGGTCTGGTCCCCAGAGAGGACGAGGACAACGAGGAAGAACAGAGTCAGGTGGTGGCCGTGGACACCAATATCGCCAAGGACGACCTGATCACGCGTCTCAAGGTGTTCAACTCGCAGAACAGCCACGTTCTGGAGGAGCTGGATGGGCTGCTGAAACAGGAAACCTTTATGAATGCCCAAAAATAAAATGCTATCGTAACTCGTTGAATAGATCTATATGAATATTTCAGGCTTCGATTTTCACCATAGAAGAGGGCGAACTGTCTGAGCGCGTTTCAGTATCAGAGCCCTTCAGAATATAGTTGAACGTTTGCGCATAGGTGTCGCCCAAAGAGCGTCTCCAATTGTAGATTCGGATCACCTGGTATCCAGCAACCGAACCCAGGAAAAAATTCACAGAGGCAAGAAGCATATTTCTCGGGCGAATAACAAAGGACCATCTGGTCCAGATGACACCAGTGGCCATCAGGGCCAGCTGCTGAGTCCCCGAGACCTTCTCGACTGGTCTGATAAGATCACTAGCACCAGCAATAACTAAACTCCACTATTGACAGTTAGTATTTCGCAATTGTATTTGCGAACCGCAAAAGATCTCACTCACTTTCATAACAGGAGCCTACGGACAAACGGAAGTGTTAGTACCTTAAACATATGCAACAATGGATGTCAAACTTACCCAAAAGTGGACCGTTTTAGGACCCGTTGGACTATTGAGAAACCTGGCAAAGGCTGACGACATATTTTCAACAATTTGCACTCTTTCTAGTTTTGTAGTTTCCCCCTCATTTATGTGCAGCGCGGGATGCAATTTTTTTCGGAGACCTGACATCCAGCGTGACTTGGTGTAAGGGTGCCCCGGGTCGACGCACTCGGACAGGCGACAACAATACACCGTCAACAATATCTATTATCTACAGATGGGTTCGATTTCTACGTTTCTCCGGTTCAGGTCTCGTCCTGTTGCGCGCTCGAGACCTCCGGGCCAGGGCTCTGCAGTTGGTCTAGCTGCTCTTCTAGCCCTTCGATCAGGGCCAGCGTCGACTCCAGCTCGGCCTTTTTATTCTTCAGCTGGAAGTCCAGTTTCAGGATATTTTCATTCAGAGCCAGTGCTGTTCGATTCGCCGCATTCAGCTGTTTGCGCAGACCCTCAATGCCGTTGCTCTTCCCGCTCCGTCGACTCTCCAGCTCCCGTATGTACTCCCGCATCCGCTGTATTTCTGCCTCCTTGCTCTGTAGCTGTTCGGGCTCCTTCTCGGGCTCCGTTTCCTCGCAGTCGCTCACCTCTATCACCAGCTCGCTCACCCACGCGCTGTCGTGGAACGCCCGCGTCGTACGTGATTGTTTCAGGGGGATTCTCAGTGTCTGGAAAACTCCTTCTAAGAACGCACGGTCGCACTCGGACTGCGCCAGGATCTCGCCAAACCCATATCCAAGTCGTAGAAGCTCGCTCACAGCCTCAAAAACGGCGTGTCCCTGATGCTGCTCAAATAAATCCCCCTCATACTCACCTTCTGGTATTACTATATCCATAAAAAAATTAATTTATTTTATATTTGAAATATATCTTATTTATTTCACATGACGCAGCAAGACTCTGTGATTCCTCTGGAATCGAATCCCGAAATATTCACCCAATTCGGTCGCAAGCTGGGGATGTCGCCATTGGTTTCCTTCTTCGACATCTACTCTGTCACAGACCCTGATCTTGTCTCGTTTCTGCCAAGACCTATATATTCGCTGATCTTGCTGTTCCCCGTGACAGAGCAGTACGAAGAGCTCAAGAACAGCGAAGAAGCTGCCCGCGACCTCGAGAAAGACGACCATTTTGAACAGATCGTCTGGTTCAAGCAATTGCTCAGAAACGGCTGCGGACTGTACGGCCTTCTGCATACCTTGTGCAATCTGCCTCAGGGTCTCCTGGTCGGACAGTCCCAAATCACCAATTTCGTGCACGAGGTCAAAACCTTGCCAGAAGTCACCAATAGCAACAATCACGCTGAGAAGAGCCAACTAGTCAAAGATTTGTCGCTGTCGCTGTACGAAACGTTCAGTAGACAGGGCCAGACCGAGGCCCCAAATGCGGAGGACGAGGTTAATTTGCACTTTATATGCTTTACAAAAGGCTCAGATGGACACTTCTACGAGCTCGATGGTCGCAGAAACGGGCCTGTGGATTTGGGCGAGGCCCCGGCCGACGAAGATCCAGTGAGCTGTCCCGCAGTGCTGCAGCGCGTGCAACAATATATGGATCTTGCAGACCAGGAAAATAGTTTGAATTTCGCCATGATCGGGCTCGGACCGGACCTGGGCTAGCTCAGATCTGTCCCTTGATGTCTATTTTTCGATTCTGGCTCCTGAGAAGCTCGATCGATGGCCTACTCTGAACACAATCAAACATTCCCTGCTCCACAAACGGGCTCAGTTGGTGAGCTGTGAGATACTCATCCAGCTCCCCATTACGGAAATTAAGCAATTCCTCGATCGCAGTCACCGACAGTTTGCGGTACGACTTGCTTATTGTAGCTAGACTGCTAATTCGTACTTTGGCTATGATTGGTCGCAGAAGCTGGAGAAAAAAGAACCACTTGGTGTGGTTGAGTTGCAAGGCGGTCTGGTCTGTTAGTACGTCAATGTGTGTGACTGGCTGGACAAGCTCCTGGTCCTGGTCCTGCTTTTGTTGCAGTTTTTTCACCAGATCAAAAAATTGGTAGTAGTCATTAAGCATGGAGCATTGCAAAATATTGTATGCAGATTCAAGGTACTCGTCAAACTCCAGCTCCTGTTCCAGTATCTGGGATTTGAGCTCAAACGCTTCGTTGAAATTGTTGGTGATCACGTAGTACAACACACGATATGAGTAGAGTTCTGTAGATGGGCATTTGAGCTCGTTGTACAGTAACTTTAGCTGGGACTGGCACTGGTTGAACTCTCCCAGATCCTGGAACTGGATCGCCAGCTTGCAGTGAAACTCGTAGACCTTCACTGTAAAGGCGTTCTTGATGTGCTGGACAGTCAAGTCCTGGCGCATCGACTTGAACTGGTCGCACAAGTAATTATACGTTGCACCACTGTAATATTTGTCGATAAGAAGCTGTAGCGTTTTCTTCAGAACCGGGAGAGGTCTCACTGTAGCTGGATTTGGCTGAGACGTTAATCGCAAATATCGTTTTTCCAGTTCTTTGCACGTGCCGATCAGTGGGGCGTTCGAGCTGACAGCAACTGTCGCGGTATTAAAATCTGGAGGAGGCGTGCTGAGCTCGCGCTCAAACCGCTGTGAGCGCAGCTTCTTGCGCCGCTCTGAACTTATCACATCTTCTGCTCTGCTCTTCTTCGTTACGCGCACCTTCGGAGCCTCGTCAGAGTCAGAATCCTCAAACACATTGATCCGCTTGATGGACGGCTTTCCGGGCTGTGCAACGGTAGGAGGCTCCTTGGTCTTTTGTTTTCGGGTCTCTTCTACGAGGTTTGTGTAGAGCTCCAGTTTTGCTGTCCCGCCCAGAGTTGGTAGTGTCTGGCATTCCCATTTGTTTGATTCTATTTTCCCCTGGTCGATGGCCAAGTTGATCAGCTCTTTTAATTCGGCCTGGAATTTCTTCTTCTTGTCGGGGGCGAGCTTTAGGTCTGCCGCTTTCTTGAAAGATGCTGAGATAAAGCCGTGCAGCGATTTCGGCCAATTGGCAGGGTCCTTGTAGTTCTTCTTGAGCGACGTTCGTGGCGCCACAGCATTGTAGGACATACTTACGGAAATGTTTATAGAGAAATTATTTTAAAATAAATTTTTGATTATCTAATAATAATTGTTCTGTACATTAATGGCCCAGTTATTCGAATTTGATGAGGAGCGGCTGGTGACCAAGACCGCGCAACTGGACTTGAATGAGGAACCAGAACCATTTTTTGGCGATGATCAACAAAGCAGCAGCGAGGTGGAAAATCGATTAGGCAAGTCGTTCGAAGTGCCCATCAATCTCCCATTTCGCACAGGCAATCGCAAGAACGTGACCGATTTCCAGCCTATCAAGGTGCTGGGAAAGGGGAGCTACGGAAAAGTGATACTTGTGAAAGACAAGATTTCGGGAAAGTTGTATGCTCAGAAACAACTGAAAAAGGCGTCCATGATTGTTAACGCGAAAAACTACGAACGCACACTGACCGAGAGAACCATTTTGGAGCGCGTGAAACATCCCAACGTTGTCAAATTGTTCTACGCCCTCCAGGACTTTGATAAGCTCTATTTAATTCTTGAGTTTCTTGAAGGAGGAGAGCTGTTTCACCATCTGTCCCAAGAAAGAATACTGTCTGAGAAAGTGGCCTGTTTCTATGTTGCCGAGATCGTGTTGGCTCTGAGACATTTACACCTTCATGCGGGAGTCATATATAGGGATCTCAAGCCCGAGAACTGTATGCTGAATCGACGGGGCCATCTAGTGTTGACGGACTTCGGGCTCAGTAAGGTCTCCACAGAAAGCAGTTCGCTATTTGGAACTGCACAATACATGGCTCCCGAGGTCATTCAGGGTCAGTTATACGATGGACAGTGTGACTGGTGGTCTCTGGGGGCAGTTCTATTCGACTTCCTTACAGGTTCTCCTCCATTTACTGGCAACAATAATAAAAAGATAATGGACAAGATTTTGACTCAAAAAGTCAAGTATCCGTTCTATCTCTCGCAAGATGCCAACGATATCCTGCACAAGCTACTCAACAAAAACCCGCAGAAACGTATCAATTGTGATGTCGATTTCGAAAAAGTCAAATCCCATAGATTTTTCAGATACATCAACTGGCAGCATATAATAGACCAGAACGACGAATTGCAGCCTCCGCCAATCGTGCCTGTTGTTACTGATCCTGAACAGGCAGAAAACTTTGATTTCGAGTTCACCAGCATGAAAATCACGCCGCCTAGCTCGCCGATAGCACACTCGGTGTTTGAGCGGATCGAGGAGGAGTCCAGATCCAACAGCACCACGTCATTCATTGCAATCAAAAAGCCAATTGCTGACAACCAGTTTGAGGAGTCTGTCTATTTCAACAACTTCTCGTATACTCACGAGGATCACCTCAAAACCTAATTTATTGTTCCCGACTATTAATTTATTTTCTTCTTCCCTTGCGAGCAGGCTTGGTGACAATTTTGCCTTGCTTGACCTCGTCCGGCGCGTCTTTGAACTTTTCCTGGGACTCCAAATAAAACATAATATCATTCACTTGCTCTTGTAATTCTGTGTTGAGCGTCTTGATCTCCTGATTCTCCTTAGTCAAGTACTCGATCTTCTCAGACAGAGCCTCGTTAAGCGATACTTCTTCACGATACTTCTTTTCGAGCTCGGGATCTTTCTTGGTCTGTTGTTTTATCGTCTGTAGCTTAATGAGCTCGTCCCTTAATTCGCCTATTTGTCTCTTCATCGACTGCAGATTCTCGTTTGCAAGCACCACTTTATTATTGGCCTCGTCGAACTTCATCTCATAAAACTCCCGCTGCGACTCCAGCTGAGCAATGAGCATCTTGGAATACTCAAATCCAACTTTCTCGATCTTCTCCTCGTTGCTTGTGGTGCTGCCAATTCCCTTATCGCTCCGAATTGGTAGCTCCACCAGCTTTCCATCGGCCTCATTTTGGACTAACCGGTGCACATAATTATCTCCGGCATAGTCCCAGACACGCTGGGATGTGGCGTCCATTGCAAAACAGTGGCTGGTCTCTTTGAAATGGTCAATTGCGTGCTTCAGATCATATCTCCCGCATCCGACATGGCCGCAAATAAGGCAAATCCAGAGATTTTCAGTTGCTCCACAAACTTGGCATTTTTCCTCCTGGTCAGCATCGTTTTTCTTGCGCACATCAAACTTAGCCGAATATCGACACACTGGACATGAGTCATCCTGCCATTTGGAAAGACATTGGCAGTGGAAAGTGTGCTGACAGGGAATAGTAAGCAGTCCAGTCACTGTAGAGTCCAAACGTTCGAGACAAACAGGACAGGAGGCCAGCTCTATCAAAGAGGAAGACGGATTGGGTATCGATCGAGTCGTTGTGAACGGATCGTCCAGCAGATAAGGAATCGTGCTCAGGGTGTCAGGGTCGTGCTTGTTGGGCCGGAAGAGAATCTCCTTGACAAAAATGGTCTGACACGTCTCGGGTTCCATCGAATTGAATGGTCGTCCATTATACAATTCAACAAATTCGGCAGCATATGCAGAGGTCTTGAATTTCATCAAAACCATGAACCGGTTCGGAACCTGAGTCCTCACCAGTCTGAAGTGAGACACATGGTCTCGCACTTTGGCATCAAAAAACCCCAACAGCAGGTCGCTTGCAGTAAAGTAAAATGGCACTCCCAAAAGAGCAACAACTGTATCGTTGCCATTAATATGGATCTCCTCTTCTTGGGACTCGTCGCGGCTCCTAAACAGCCGAATCACACCATATCCTAGTAATTTTGCCTTCAATGGCTCGTTGGATGAGTTCATGTCTGCAACTTCAACCTCAATTCTGGTAAATCGATAATCTATGTTTTCTGCCTCTCGCAACTTGAGCTCCTTTATTTTGCGCTCAATAAGACTCTGGCTTGGAATTATATTCGAAAGCTCAGTCACTAAATTCCCACTGGTCGTTGACTTCTTCGGAAGGTCAGTGAAGATATTCTTGTTGGAAAATACAAGATTGGTCCAAGGATCAGAAAACAAGTCCTCTGTAAAGCTCACGAGATGCTTTTTATCCAAGACTCCCAAATACTCAGTCGCAATCACGCTCTCTTCGCCGTGCAAAAATGCCTCTCCTATCAATTGATCGGGCTTAAAAATATCAAAAACAATTGTATATGACGAATAGCAGACACCATCCATCACAATTGAGGTGCTATAATTTAAAGCTAACTTCAATTATATAAGAGAAAGAAAAACTTGAAAACATCCGTGCACCACAAAGCCGCACTTCAGTCAGGCTATAGATTGCAGCTCCTGCTGCAGCTTGCGCGACGAGACCCAGCCCCTGTTGGGCACAAAGATCCGGCGAAACGGTTTTCCGGAGTCGTCAGTCATTTTGAGGCTTTTCAGGTCGACAGGAGGGGACTGAGTAATGGTCTCATTCTCGGCATCCTGATCCGGCTTTTTGTTGATGCTCTGGTGTACAAACGTCTTCCATTCATCCAGTCCTGCCTTTGTGGCTATGTTGAATATTTTGTCTCCCACTTTGATTGACTTATCTTCTGCTATTGGTGGCTTGCAATTCTCGTCCACTTGGCCGCATGCGAGTGGGAATTGGGGATCGGCCACCACAGGTGTACTTCTGTTACGATTCTGGCACGCTTGCAGCACAAGCTCGAGTTTCTGGGTGACGCTTTTCTCCGAACCCGTATAGTTGTTGGCAAGGAGCTCGAGATTGCAAATTGATTTTTCGAGTCCAAATACCCTGTCCTTCAAGACGGTCACGTCGTTCAGCTTGTTCTCCATGTTTTTTACCAGCAGGTCACTGAATTGTTCCAATTGCAGTTTGCTGTTTTTCTGCGACTCAGACCACTTTACAAAAAGCAGTCGGGACAGTCCTGCCAGCAGAAGCATAAATATTATGAGGTCTCTGAAAAAATGGGTATTTGGAGCTGGAAGACCAGATTTTCCACTTTCAAAAGCAGCATTTAGCTTGTCGGCGCGATGCAAACACGATTGAGCTCCCATCATGACGCCGACCTCGGAGTCGGAGGACTGCAAGTCTGTCAGACATAACTTCAGCTCAGCGTGAACGGCAGGAATAAGCACGCTGGTGAACTCCCGCAAAATGTCGTTCTGGTATAATTTGAGACATTGGCTGCTCTTATAAGATGAGCAGCACTTGAGAAACGAGCTCAGCTGCTGGGAGGCTGTCAATTGGCCCATCACTTTATTTGGAGATCCAGCCTCTCTTATGCTAGCGCTTATCACAAGAAATGCAATAACGGCCAAACCAAGCGCCCAGATCGGGCTCCATTGGTAGTTCACCTTTCCAGACACCGGATATGAGACCATTGACGTTTGTAGAGCTGGGATATCACTATTTTTTTAAACACAACAAAATCTTTTGCAACGTACAATTTTTGGGGATCCGGGTGCCCTTTTCCAATTTTTTAAATATCACTTTATTAAATATCTATCTATTCGAGTCTTTTTTTACTGTTTGCCCAGATTTTCCGCATACTCCACAGCCTTGGCCTTCACATAGTCGCACGCCTTGTCGTCGTCCTGCTTCTCTTCATACTCCAGCCACTTGCCAAAGAAGAACTTGGCCTGTTTACGGCTCAGCTTGCGAACAACCACTCTCTCAAACAGGGCCTCCACCTTCTTTCTGTCGCCAGCCTTGATTTCCTGGTCGATGTACACGTTCCAAAGGTCGATCTTCTTTGGCACGTCTGACAACAGACCTTCAAACAGCGAACGGCCATGCTCAGGGTCTCCCTTATTGAACTCGAGCTGGGCAAACTTCTTCACCACGTCCACATGGTTACGTTTCTCCAAAACTTGCAGGGCCTTGGCAAGCACCTGGCGGGCACGGTCGCCCTCCTGCTGCAGCAGCAAAAACGATCCGTACGCAACCCACACGGAATTATGCTGTGAGCCAAATTTCTTGCACATCTCCGTGTACAGCTCGTCCACCTTGTGTGTCTTCTCAGACGCAATATAAATGGCAGCAAGCTTCTGGTACATCACAAATGGCTCCATGTACTGACACGAACGCTTGAAAGTGGCCTCCAGCGACTCTTCCGAGCCAAACATGTTCTCCAAATTCAACAGAGCAATCCAGATGTTGAGCTTCTCCTGCTCCTCTCTGTAGTTGATGGTCTTGAGAGCGCGTTCTCCAATTTCGCGCGCCTTGTCGATCTCGCTCAACTGGATCTGGAACGACATGTAGTTCATCCACAGCACCGAGGAGTCTGGGTTTCCAACAATCATTCTCTCAAAGTCCGAGACAGACTGCGGAACCCGCGTGTTGAGATCTCCAGTCTGGTCCTCCACCACGACTCTCCGCTTCTTCTTCTTTGGCTTGTCCTGCTCCTCGTCGTCCGACTCCTCGTCCTTGGCCTGCTCCAGAATTGAGGCTGTCCAGTCGAATCCAGCAGACAGTCCGTCTCCAGCATCTGCCTCAGAGTCCTGCGAGTACTCGGACTCGTTGTCACTGGCGAGTTCTGGACCATAGGCGTTGTCGACAAAACTGTCCTCAGACATCACCTCGTCCTCGTCCTCGTCAACAGAGTGCGTCTCGGCGTCTGTGGTGAAGTATGAAGCCTTCATTCCAAGAGAGAGCTGCTTTTTCTCAAGATCAACAGCCAAAATTTTCACCTTGACACGATCCCCTTCGCTGAAGAGAGACTCCACATTGCTGATTGGATTGTCCGCAATCTGGGAGTGGTGGCACAGCCCAGTCACGTTCAGCGTGCCGTCAAGCTTGACAAACACACCAAAGTCGGTGGCCCGTCTCACAGTTCCCTGATAGATCTCGTCCTTTTGGATCTCATCAATGCGTTTCAAAAGATTCAGGTCTCCATTGACCTCACTGTCCTTCAATGTCAACAGCACCTGATTTTCTCCCTCTGCCTTGGTGATCTTTCCCATGACCGGCTGATGGACTTTGTAGAACTGCTTCCACTCTTTCAAATACGAGTCCGAAAGATCACTCACACGAACAAGAGCGTGCACGGTTCTCCCCAGAGCCACATAGACTCCGTTATTGGCAACGTTCTTGACAAACCCGCGCACAATAGCACCCTTCTCCAAGTCGGAATACTCGACCACACGCTTGTCCTTGACGTCCTTGGTGCGCAACGAAACGTACACTTTTTGGTTCGAGTGATCAACGTCCAGAACAGTGGCAGCACAGATATCGTTAGTTGAGAAAATGTCGTCCAACTTGTCTGTGTAGTCGTTCAGAGCGTCGGTGATAAACGAGATAGCAGTCACGTTCTTGCCCAGCTCAACAACCACATAGCTCTCTCTGGTCTTGAGAACCTTGGCAGGAACCACAGACCCCACTTGAACGTCGTCCAAGGACTTAATGGTCTGGGTTCTGGCACTCAGCGTGACGAGATTGTTCTCGGTGTCAAGACCAGTGACCCGCACAGCTAGCGCACAGCCAACAGGATACTCCTTCTCGAGGTTCTCGAACTTGGAGGCATCCTCAGAAAGGTCCATCAGAGAAATGCGGCCCCTCAGGTTTGGAGACAGACTGACCCACAAAAATCCTCTGGCAAAGTTGTTGATGTAGCCGACACACTGGTCACCGACATGGAGGTCGCCAATGGAGGTTGGAATGGTGGTTTTCGAGGACGAGAGACTGCTCTTCTTGGCAGTGAGCTCCAGAACGGTCTGGTTGGTGCGCTTGTGGCTGATCGGCAAGAACCGGTGGTTTCTGGAGTCGTGGAAGCCGATCACTTTCACGTCGAGAACCTGGCCCTGCTGGAACTGGGCCAGAGGCCGCTGCAGGGCCGGAATCTCCTCGAGACTGTCGTACAGCTCGGAAACGTCGATGCGGCCCTGCAGATTGTCGGCGAGCTGCACGTTGAGCTGCGTGCTCTTGACAGCCTTGATCTGCGCCTTGGTGATCTTGCCGACCACAAACTCGTCGAGCGAGGCCACGCCCGCGTCCACCGGGTTCACAGCCGGCTCCGCAGCGCGCGCCTGCTCCTTCTTCAGCGACAGCAGGAACCGCTTGTTCGCGTCGTCGACGCGGATCACGTGACACGCGACCGACTGGTTGGCGACGAAGGCCGTCTGGAGGTCGTCGGCGGGCCGGTCGAGGGCGTAGCGCGGGAGCACGAGGCCCGTGAGGCCGTTGGCAAAGCTCACGAACACCCCATTCGCGGTCACCGACTTGACGTAGCCGTGCAGGAACCGGCTGCCAACTTCGATGTCTCTGTACTGCACAGGCAGCAGGCCGGCCTCAGCGTCCTTGATGAGCGACTCCTTGGCTGTGAGCTTGACAAGGCGCGAGCGCACGTCCTTCTCGAGCACGAGCGCGCGCAGCTTGGCGCCGATCTGCACCCGCTTGAGCTGGGCACGTGACTGCTCGTAGTTGCCGTCGCCCAGATGGCCGGCGTAGAGCACGCCGCGCAGGCCGGACTCGGCGAGCTCGACGACGACCGAGTCCTTCTCCTTCTCGACGACGAGCGCCTCCACGAGCGATCTTCCTGGCAGCAGCGAGGCGAGCTCCTTTTTCTGGGAGTCCGACAGGGCGTCCGAGATGCGGCAGCTCACCTTGACGCGCTTTCTGTCTGTGTCCACGCTGAGCACGCGCACGCGCACCGTCTGGCCGAGCTTGACGTGGTCCTCCGGCTTTTTGACAAAAGTCTCGCTAATCTCTGCGTTGGGCAGGAACGCCTTGACAAAGCCAAAGAAACTCACAATACAGCCGCCTGGCAGCAGCTTGTCGATCGTGGCATACGACTTCTGGCCCACCTGGACAGAGCTGATGTCGCTGATGACGTCCTCGTCGTCGATGTTGACGAGCGACTTTTTGAGCGTCACGTAGATGCGGGTCTTGCCGCCCTGCGAGAGCACGCGCAGCACACGGCCCTTGATCTGGGAGCCAATCTTGAATTTTCTCTCGGGGTAGATCAGCTTGACGTCGCTCATGTACGCTGGTGGCACAATACCCTCGAACTGGTCCTCAAACACAACCACAATGCCCTTGTCGGCGTCGACAGAGCGGATCTGGCACGTGACCAGCTCGCCCGCAGGGATGTCCTCGACACGCAGGTATTTGCGCTCTATTTGCTGCTTGTCGAGAGTCAAAATGTACATGTTGTCGGCAGGCGAGAACCCAAGGACTCTGGCGCGGTGTGTCGAGCCGATCTTGAAGTCCATGTCCATGTCCTTGTTGGCGCTGACTCGCGAGATGTGGGCCTGGCCCAGCGCAAAACTGCTGCCCACGTCCACATAAATGTAGCTCGAGTCTTTTCCCTTGACTGCGACCGACTCGAAAACATGGCCGATCGGGAACGCCTCGAGAGCGCTCGAGTCCTCGAACGTGCTGGCGGCCAGCGTCTTGACGTGCGGCAGCACAGAAACCAGATACCTCTTGTCGCCGGCCTTTTGGTACGAGGCCAGAACTCTGGCCTTGATTTTGCTGCCCAGTGCAAATTTGTGCTTGAGCTCGGAATACTCAAACACTCCGAGATGTGACAGCGGAACAACACCATCGGCCACGCCAAACAGCTTGCACACCAGTCCCTCCTTGGAAGTGTCTGAAACCAAGGCCTCCACAGGCATTCCTGGAAGAACAGCGTCGATGGAGCTGATGGTGGACACAGCAGTCAGTTTCCCAGCAGGAACGCACATCAGCGTTCTGCCGTCTCTCTTGGCCACGCCCAGCAGCAACACCGACCCCACCTCGACGTGGGTGTCGATGTTTTTCTTTGACACAAACCCGCCAATCTTGTCTTTGCCGAGATTCAAGATAAGACCGTGGTCCTCCACAGACTTGACAGAGGCCTGGATCACAGTGTTGGCCACCAAATCGTCCTTCTCCATCGCGTCGTTCACCTTCACAGGCTCGATGCTCAGCTCGATACGTCTTTTCTTGGTCTTTGTGTTCTCGACCACAACGGCTCTGAGCCATTGGCCAACATAAAACCGCTCCTTCAGCTGCGGGAAATCCTTTTCTGGCTTGGCAGACACTGTGCCATTCACCACGGCATCCTCTTCTTCAGCGTACACAGGCTCGTCCTCAGACTCGCTATCGTCGTCGTATCTCTGCAACTGCTCTGTCAATTCGTCGCTGATGTTGGTTATCGGGACATATCCGTCCAAGTTGTCGGCCAGAGACAAGATGAGCTCCATGCGATTCACCTGCCGAACCTGGCCCAGAACCATGCTTCCCGGGATCAGCGTCTTCAGACTAAGATGCTCGACACTGATTCCCTCTGTCTTGGCAGCCTCGACCTTCTGCTTCTTGCCCCTCTTGGCCTGTTTGGCCTCGGAAAGGGCGTCCCTGACAGCCTCGTTCGCAACCTCCTTCACCTCGAGCGGGGTCAGCACAGACCCGCCCCCTCTAGGAAAAGATATCTCGGCGCTTCGCGAGAGCAGAGACTGCTTCTCTGCGCCGCCGTCGTCCGTTTCGGTTCTCTTTCTCTTTTGTCTTTCAACCATGGCAAGACAATAAGATCTAAAATTTTTTTTTTGGAAAATTTTGAAATATTTTTTTCACGGCTGTGCCCTCTCTTTTATTCAAGTTGTTTAGACGATTGTCCTCGAAACCTGGAATGAGATTCCAACTAGTAGTCACAAACCACCCCACGGCCGACCTTGCCAGACCGTCGGTGTTTGTGGCAGACACGCTCAACGGAAAACGGCACATTATTGGCCAGTTCCCTGAAGGTCTGCAGCGTCAGTGCAATCAGATGGGCTTCCGCACCTCACGAGTCGAGACCATCTTCCTCACAGGCACAGCCACCTGGAGAAGTCTCAGCGGCCTGCCTGGGTTCATTCTGACTGTGGGCGACCAGGGACTCCAGGCGCTCCAGGTGTTCCATGCCGGGAATAAGGTCTTGGAGTACATGGTGGCATCTTGGAGATACTTTGTGTTCCGGTTCGGTCTCAACCTGACTTTTGACGACATCACTCACCACAAGGCCGAGTCGTACGAAATCCGGGCCGTGTGTGTTCCTGGGTCCAATGCCAGCTCCAATGTCCAAAGCAGCTCTGTAAATAGAATCAAGGAGCTGGTGCAGTACATCTTCCCAGTGAATAATAGCGAGGCTACAGGACGTCCGCTGCTGAACGTGTCGATCCCGACAGACGTGCACAACCCGAAAGTTGCTGCAAACTACATCATGACAGGCAATTCCATACGAGGTCGTTTTTTGGTGGAAAAGGCCAAACAGCTGGGCTGTCCGAAACAGCAGTATCGCGATTTGTGCAATTTCAAAAGCGTGACGCTGGAAAACGGCAGCACCATCACTCCAGACCAGGTCTTGGAACCAAACAAAGATTTCGACAGTGTTTTATTCATCGATATTCCGGGCCCTGAATATTTGCAAAATACTATTACGCATAATTGGCAAGCCGACTTACCGCACGGAAAATACTCACTGGTGTACCATTTTATCGACGATTCGATCCCCAACGTCCTGGAGCGTGAAGACTACCAGGATTTCATCAACTCGTTTGGCCCTGAAACGCTGCATTTCGTGTCCCACAAACAGTACGTCCCTGATTCTCTTAATTTCATTGCATCCTATGTGGTGTCGCTCAAATGGCACATGCTGCTTCCAGACATGTTCCCGTTGTTCAGATGGACCGACCGCCCCGAGCTGGACATCCCAGACAGCCTCCCAAACGTGCGGCCGATGCTGTGCGGCCAGACGGTCGGCCTGGCTCCAGATGCGGAGCCTGTTCTGGTGCGCGACACGTGCACGAGCGAGACCGAAATTGTGCAGCAGCTCAAACAGGTGTACCAGGAAGAGATCGAGCCTCTGGGACTGGCCGAGTTCGCGTCTGAGGAAACGTTTATCGAGACTGCACTGAACGGTGCTCCCAGAAGACTGAATCAGAGACCCGACCAATCGCGACCTCTCAAGGAGCAAACCGAGGTGCTGGTGTTCGGGACCGGGTCTGCGCTGCCGTCCAAGCTGCGGAACGTGATCTCCAACGCGGTGCGGGTCCCCACAGAGGACGGGTATCGCACTGTCTTCCTGGACGCTGGCGAAAACACGCTCGGCAGCATCTGCAAGCTGTACAGGCCCGAGGACGTGGACCTGCTGTTCCGCGAGCTCAAGCTCGTGTATTTGTCGCATCTGCACGCAGACCACCACATCGGGATCGGGTCGTTGCTGCAGAAATGGATGCAGGTGTGCGACTCGCGCGACAAACTTTTTGTGGTGGGCCCCTGGCAGTTTGAGAAATTTTTGGCCGAGCTGGCCAGAGTGGACGCTGCTCTGGACATGTCGCGGGTCGAGTATTTGAGCTGCGACGAGTTCAATAGTGGACGCCGGGCTGCGGAGTACGAGCAGGTGCCGATCGAGACAATTGCGGAAGGAGCGTTGATGCAGGTGAAGGCTGCTACGAGAGAGCTGGTGCAGAACGAGCAGCGGCAGCAGCAGCTGTATGCGCACGCCGGACTCGAGTACATGCGGACGTGCTATGCGCACCACTGCGAATATGCGTACAGCTGTGTGCTGAGCTTCAAAATGGGCGCGGAAACGGTGCGGGTTGCGTACTCCGGAGATACCAGGCCCAAGGAGCAGTTTGCCCGGATTGCGCGGGGCTGCGACCTGCTGATCCACGAGTCGACGCTGGAGGACGACAAGTACACTGACGCGTTCGAGAAGCGGCACAGCACGACGTCAGAGGCCGTGCAGGTGGGCATTCTGATGGAAGCTAGAAACATCCTGCTGACGCACTTCAGCCAGCGATACCGGTACTTTTCGAGCTCGCACGAGGTGTACGAGCGGCTGGCGCGGCCCGGGCTGCGCGGGCTGGACGTGGAGGGGCTGTCTGGGATTTTCCAGGTGCCTGTGACTGCGCAGGCGGCTAAAAATGCGCCTCGCACGGAAACCGTTTTCGCGTTCGACAACATGCACGTGGAGCTGGGGAAATTCCACCTGCAAAAACCGGTGTTCCTGCGGCTGGGCGCTGCGCTGGAACGGCTGTTCAACGCGGACGAGAAGGAAGAGCCCGACCAGCAGCCCGAACGTGCAAACGCAAAAAAGCGCCGTGCAACCTAGTCGCTTGCTCACAGAAAAGCCGGCTGTGCAGCCGCGCGATTGTCTCCACATATTTTTGACGTCATTGCACAAAAGCCCTATATATTTGCGGATTTGCAACATCTGTCCTCATGAGCGTGCACAAAGTAAACTCGTGCTCGTTTGTCGAGAACATCGACGAGCACCCGGTGCTGCTGTCGTCGAGCGCGTCTGTGCTGTCGGCGCTCAGCTCCGACTCCGGCCAGGAGACCCGTCTCCCCCAGCTGTCCAGAGACTCAGAGCGCACAGTCTCGGCGATGTTTTTCTCCGACGACGTGGAAGACCACCACCTGGAGGACGAATACAACCACGTGCCGCTGCCCACGAGCTCCAGCGCCTCGTCCGACGACCTTGCCGACGACCTGGGCTACCTCAACATCTCCACTGCCAGCCTGGCCACCGACGAGTACACCACAGAGATCCCTGCGTTCTACCTCCCCGAGCGCATCCTGTACCCGTACCGCTCGCCGTACGACTTCTCGGACGCGGAGTTTGAGAAAATGAACCACTTTGAGTTTCTGCACTCGCTCAACTTCAAGGAGCCGCCCCTGCTGCCGCCGTACCTCAACTCGAACCTGCTCAACGACTCGGGCTCGCACAACTACCGCACGTACCCGTACCAGTACCAGTACTCGAACCACATCTACATCAACGACCAGTGCCGCTACAACATTAACGACCTGAATTTAATGGACAAGTACAGCCGGCAGCCGCAGCCGCGCAAGATCCGGCAGACGCTGCGCAAGCGCGCGAGCGACCAGGGCGTGCCGACCGCGGCGACGCTGCGCCACGCGGACTACGTCGACAACGTCGACCACGCCGACGTGCCGAACCACGTGATGCTCAACCACCTGATCACGTGCAACTCGAAGGTGGACAACGTGCTGACGGGCTCGTGCATCCACCGGTACGGGGGCAAGTTCATCACGCAGATAGTCTACTTCCCGATCGGGTAGCGGGCGTGGGCGACGCGCTTGCGGTGCGGTCGCTGTCGAACGCGCGCGTGCTCTCGTTGCCCTGGAACAGCCCCCCGTACTCGCTGGACGCGGAGCCGTACAGCAGCAGCATGTTGTAGTTGCTGGGCGTGAGCAGGCCGAGCGGGTTGCGCTGGGTCTCGTGCGCGAACGGCTCGTGCAGCAGCTCGGGCGTGAACGCCTTGCGCGGCGACGGCGTCTTGGCCTGCGGCCGCACGTTCTCGCGCTGGTCCATCTCGAGGCGCCGCTGCTCCACTTTTTTTGCGTACACTTTGCTCGAGTACTTCTTGCCCGGCTTGCTGACGCGGACCGGCGCGCTGCCCGGCCCGGCGTTGAGCACCTTGAACATCTCCACGAGAATGTCCAGCTTGCGTCTGCTGAGACGGCCCATTTTTGTTGGCTCCCCGTGCAGGATGCTGAAATCGCCCACAGACTCGGCAGCAGCAATCAGCTCCTTGGCCTGGAACTTGAACGTCTTGGTGATGCACACCAGCAGGTCGATGCGCTCCTCCTTGCGCAGATGGTCGGGCTCCTTGTGGCGACACGTCTCGGGCCACCACAGCGGCCGGGTGCGGTCTCCCAGCTTGTACGGGTACCTGCTCTGTTTCTTGGGCTCGATCAGCCGGATCCACGCCTTGGCCAGCAGCTTGCACGGGATCTGCTGGAACTCGTCGAAACACTGCACCAGATACTCGTCCACGCTGTCTGCGTCGTGCGGGTCCAGGTCGATCGTCCGGTACGTGGCCTCGAGAACCGAGACCTCGTCGGAGCTGGCAGAGCTGTCGGCCAGCACCCCTTCCGGGTCCGCCACGCTCACCTCGCACCGGACCCCGTGCTCGCGATAGATCTCGTCGGCCAGCTGTCTCACGTGTCTGAGCTTCTCGTGTATTCCAGACATGCTGATGAGTCTGCTGCGACGCGTGCCCCGGTATATATAACAGCGCGCTGGCGCACCCCCGCGACAGCCCTCGCGCACCGCTGCCGCTGCGACACTGCGCAGACACCTCTGAAACACCTGTGGTATATATGCTTATGTAATGCAATATTTTGTCAATGTCTGGAGAAAGTCTGGAGGAGTCTCTGAAACAGCTGACGCTGGCGTCGATCGACGAGCACCCGACCAAGACCCGGGCGCAGATCGCGCTGGACTTCTTCGAGCTCGGCAGCAGCAAGGAGCTGGAGGGCTCGCTGAGCGAGGCTGTCGAGTACTACCGCAAGGCGTACAAGCTGGACGAGCAGGTCGACCAGCGGTACCGCGAGAAGCTGATACGCAGTCTGCCGGTGCCCGAGCGGCGCAAGGACGGGTCCAGCTACGACGGCATCAAGAAGCTCGACCTCAGCAAGGTCCAGGTGTGGCCGCTGCTGCGCTCGTTTGCAGACTCGGCCCTGCATCCATTGGACCAGGACCAGCCCATTCTGCTGGACGCGTTGCCGGACGAGGTGCTGACCAACATTCTGGACGTGCTGGTGTGCTCCGACACCCCGTCGTGGTTCAATTTCGCCATGACGTGTCGCAAGCTCGCGTTCCTTGGGTTTGTGCAGGCTGCGTGCTGGAGACGGCTGTGCACGCTGATATATCCGCGCCAGAGCTACGGCAGTGCCGTGCCGGCCGACCAGTGGGCGATGGTGCAGCTGTGGGGCCACGACTGGCGCCGGATGCTGCGCGAGCGGCCGTTTGTCAAGTTCCACGGGGTGTACATCAGCGCAGTCAACTACACTCGCGAGGGGGGCCGGGCCGAGTTCTCGAGCCAGTGGAACCTGCCGTTCCGGATGATTACGTACTACAGGTACTACCGGTTCTTCGAGGACGGCACGTGCCAGAAGCTGCTCACGGTGCTGCCGCCGCAGCAGGTGGTGCCGCTGTTCCGCAAGGACTGGCAGCAGCGGCTCGGGACGAGCGAGTGGGAGCGCGTGTACGAGGGCACGTGGACGGTGAACCTGGACGGGGAGGTGCGGTGTGTGACTGCGGGGCCTGTGGCGTGGTACCGGTTTGTGGACGAGTACAAAATTGTGCACGGGGGGCGGTTTGCGCGACACCACAAGCTGGAGTGGGTGCGGATGGGGTTCGAGAACAAGGAGACCGGGGAGGGCGGCGACCTGGACACGTCGAACGAGCGCAGCTTTGCGTTTTCCAGGGTCAGATCGTATACAGAGCACGTAGAGCACGTAGAGCAAGAGGACTAATTCCGGAGACCCGAAGTCTGGGGTCAGCTTGCCCGGCACTTTTTTTTTTTTCGCTGTGCGGCTCACAGAGTGGGATGGAGGATGAATGGAATGGGATGGCCGCAGGTATAAATAGCGAGCCTTGCGCTCGACACAGCAGCAAAATGGCACAATTGTATTCGTCGCCCCTGGACAACGTCAAGATTCTCGGCGAGGTCTCGGACCAGCCGCTGTTCTCGCAGGCCACGCCGCGCGACATCCTCACCAAGGACGCTCTCAAGTTCATTGTTCTCTTGCACAGAAGCTTCAATGGCACCAGAAAACAGTTGCTTGAAAACAGACAAGAGGTGCAGAAACAGCTCGACGCAGGCCAGCAGCTGCACTTCCTGCCCGAAACCAAACACATCAGAGACGATCCTAACTGGAAGTGTCTGCCTTCCCACCCAAAGTTGCAGTGTCGCAAGATCGAGATTACCGGCCCCCCAGACGCCAAGATGATCGTCAATGCGTTCAACACAGACGTGTTCACGTACATGACCGACTTCGAGGACTCGTGCTCGCCCACCTGGAACAACATGGTGTACGGCCAGGTCAACTTGTACGACGCCCTCAGAGACAAGATGGATTTCACCAACCCTGACACCGGCAAGAGGTACAAGATCAACAAGGAGGGCAGACGGGTCCCGGTGCTGATTGTGAGACCAAGGGGCTGGCACATGGTCGACAAGCACATTCTCGTGGACGGCGAGCCGATCTCGGCCTCGTTGATGGACTTTGGCCTGTTCTTCTTCCACAACGCCAAATATCTGCTCTCGCAGGGCCTGGCTCCGTTTTTCTACCTGCCCAAGATGGAGCACTACAAAGAGGCCCAGCTGTGGAACGACGTGTTCTGCGTGGCCCAGGACTGTCTCGAGATCCCGCGCGGAACCATCAAGGCCACCGTTCTGATCGAGACGCTGCCGATCTCGTACCAGCTCGACGAGGTGCTGTATGCTCTTCGCGACCACTCTGCAGGCCTCAACTGCGGAAGATGGGACTACATGTTCTCGACAATCAAGCGGCTCAGAAACCAGAAGCAGCACGTGCTCCCAGACAGACACCAGGTCACCATGAAGGTCTCGTTCATGACCAACTACGTCAAGCAGCTCATCAAGACCTGCCACAAGCGTGGAGTCCACGCCATGGGCGGGATGGCAGCCACAATCCCAATCAAAAACGACGAGGCCAAGAACGCTGTCGCCATGGACGCAGTCAGACAGGACAAACTCAGAGAGGTGCTGGCTGGCCACGACGGAACCTGGATCGCACACCCGGGCCTGCTCTCGACAGCACTGCCTGTTTTCGAGGAGCACATGCCTACTCCTAACCAGATCCACGTCCAGAAAACAGACGAGATCTCGGAGGCCGACCTCGTGGACACACATATTCCTGGAGGCCAGATTACAATGAAGGGAGTGAGTGCTAACATTTACATCGGGCTCAACTATATGGAGAGCTGGCTGCGCGGGCTGGGCTGCGTGCCGATCAACAACCTGATGGAGGACGCGGCCACAGCAGAGGTGTCGCGGCTGCAGCTGTACTCGTGGTGCAAGCACAGCGTCAAGATGGACGACACCGGCAAGACCATCACGCCCGAGTTCATCTGCGGCCTGATCGACGAGGAGGTGGCCAAGTGTGCGTCGAAGCCAGGCAACAAGTTTGCCACTGCGGCCGAGTGTCTCAAGAGAGAGATCAGCGGCCAGGTCGAGGTGGCCGAGTTCCTGACCACGCTGCTGTACGACGACATTGTCACCACGGGCCCAGAGGTGGACCTCAGCACCCTGAAATGAGAGATGTTTATTTGCGTTTATAGCCTGTTTGAATGTCCATGTGTTGCTCTACCAGACCGTCCACCGTGTCGAGCATGGCCTGCAGACACCGTTTCAGCCGCTTCGCGTTCCCAGCGCTGTACTCGTGCAGGTTGTTGGAAATGAGTAGCCGCGAGTCCATTGCCGACTCGTTGTACAGTATCAGGTGCAGGTTCACTGCAAACTGCTCGTAGTAGTCGAACGAGCGTCGCAGAAACTGGAAGTACGGCCGCAGGTTCTGGTACCGGATGCCAAACAGGTCTAGTAGGTTCTTGATGTTGTTGGACAGCTCCACGAACGTCATTTCGTTCACTTCGTCCAGCTGGAGCAGGTCGTAGTGCGCCAGGTCCTTGCTTGTGAAATGGACGCCCGGGTCGCCTTGCTTTGCTCTCAGAGCCTCGTTGTCTGTCCGCAGTGACTCGACAAGACACTCGTACTGGTTCAGCTTGTTGAGCAGCTCTTTCTTGTCCTCTGCGAGCTGCGCTGCCTCGAACTCCGACTCGGCGATCTTTTCGACAGTCTGCTTGATCTCCACACTCATCTGCGACTTGAAAGACTCAAACACTGTCTCTGTCTTCAGTTTCGACGCCTCCGACAGCGCCATCTCTCTTTGGACGCTTTCCAGCTCGCGTCTGAGCTCCTCTAGACCCAGCTCTGTGGTCTTCCGCGTCTCACCCGAGGCTGCCAGCAGATCTCTCGTGTTCTGGAGCTCAACGCGCACAGTCTCCAGTTCCACAACGTCGGACTTGAGCCGAGCCAACTCAGTCTCTAGTTCTCGCACCCTGCTGTCCTTCTGCTCCAAAAGCCGACCCTGCTCCTCATTGGCGGCTCGCAGATCATTGCAGTCTCCTTCCAGCTCGACCAGCGAGTTCTTGAGACCAGCTTCGCTCTGCTGAAGCTTCTCAACCTGTGCTTTTAAATCTCCATTCTCCTGAATCATATCACCAACCTGCTTCAACTGCTTGCTGATATCCTCCGAAGGCCCATCATTGCAGACCCTGGCCTCGGCACGCTCTAGCTTCTCGCCCAGATCCAGCTTCTCGGCCTCCAACTGGTCGATGCGCTCCCCAAGACCACTATTCTCAGTCTCTAGCTTAACGATGCGCTCCTTCCAATAGTCGACAGCTGAATTATTGAACTGGCTTACCATGCCCTTGACACGGCCCGACTTGGGAGCCTGAATATTCCCATCAAGCTTGACAAGATGCCTCTTGCCTGCCTCGTGACGCTGATCGAGTCGCGGCGTAGAAGCGGCTATGGAATCGCTCATGTCGGAATACGAGTCGGGATCGGCATTCTCATTGGAAACCTCCACGCGCTGGTTGAACGCTCTGCCAAACTCTGTGGTGTGCGACTTGTTGTTGGAAAATTGCATAATCATGTCGATATACTCATTCTCATCCACCTGATCGTGGATTTCCCTGTTGTCAAAAGTGAGATTTAAATCGGAACTTTCTACAAGATGGTCCAAATCCACCGAATGCGCGGAAAATGAATGGCGGTGCATCGCGTTGGGCGTCTGAAGGTTTATTTCAAAGCGCCAGGTAGGGGTGGTAAACAAATACTTTATAAGAAAAGGTAAATAAATATGTACTCCTGACGCCGCGTCGATCGACGCGGCGCTCTGCCGGCAAGTCGTTATCGTTATCGTTGGTTTCGTAGTGGTCTATTGGATTAGCTCTTGGAGCCTGCGGTTGACGTCTTCGAGACGCTTGATTTCCTCGATCGCCTGCACCATGACGTTGTATTTTGACAGGCTTTTACGCTTGCTTTTGGATGCACTTGATTTGACGTGGTTCTGGTGAGTTGGCGAGGCCATGATGATCTCGCACAGCTCGTCGAACGAGCGCTTGATGGTCGCTCGCCGTTTCTGTTCGGACGAGGTGTGGTTGAGTTTTTTTTCTTCTTGGGTCAGCAGTCTTTTCGACGCCGATAAGCTGCGCTGTCTTTTGATTCCTGCTTCCAGGTCGTCCAGGTCGACCGACTCGCGTTCTCTCTTGACGAGGGGCTGGCTTTTGGCGAGCGGGTCAATCGAGTGCCAGTGTTTTGAGAGATTGTTGAGGCTCTGGTCGTTGGCGATCGAGTCGAGGAAGTTTTCCAGTGCCGACGTTTCAGAGACCGAGAGCAGCTCGGCGGAGTTCTGGCGATTCAGACCAAGCACGTTGGCAGTATAGTTGAGGTTGTTGAACGTGGTGAGCAGGTTCCGGGTGTTGGGAGACACGGGGGAGCTCGGCTGGACTGGCGTGGCACTGCCGAAACTGCGGAACACAGGTTTGGAGTTGTCGGGAGTTTCTGGCCTCGAGAGCTGCTCGTGGACTATGCGCGGCGACCGGTAGAACGGCGACAGTCCCGTGGACATGGACGTGTTGAGCGGCGGCGTCTGGGGCGCTGCGGTGGAAGTGAGGGTCGAGTTGGAACTGGGCGAGATGGTCTGGGAGGCCGACTCGAGGGAGGTCTGCGCGGAGGGGGGAACCGAGTGGAGCTCGTTGGTCATGAGCATGTAAGCAGTGTCGAAGTCGAGATCTGCGGAAAAATAGTCAACAGGGTCTGGAGCGTGGGGGTGATGGCTGGGGTCATGGTGGTTCCAGGTGGGCGGATTTGGCTCGTGGGCGGAGGGCAGACCGAGCGGAGAGGTGAACAGCCCCGGGGTGGGGCTTTTCGTGCCGCTTGGAAGGTCTTTCAGCGACATGAGACTGGAATTTGCGAGCGAACAAAAACAAAAGGCAGTTTCGAGTTTCTGATCTTTTTTAAGTGTTGGAGAATCACATGCGAACCCCGAAATAAATATACTCGAGGCCCGGATGCCGAAATGGCAGATTTTAAATACGGGTCTATATAGCCGTCAGTGCAGGACTCCTTTTTGCAGCCTGTGCAGGACCAGGTCATCGGTTTCTGTAGCCAGAGTTTGGATCACGCCCGCTGTTTTCAGTACCGACTTGGTGCCGAGAATGTCCTTCTCGAAGTCAACGTGGCTCACCTTGTCTGCGAACTTGACCGTCTTCTGCCACTCGAGCGCGTCCTCCAGACTGTAGTCCAGGTTGCTGGCAATATACTCGGCACCTTCCTGCTCGTGTTGCCTGTAGTACTCCACGCCTTTCTGGACCGCGGCTAAAAACCGGGCCACTGCGTCACTATCGCCTGATTGTGCTGCCACAATCACCCAAGACGACCACGGAGTGTAAATTTCTCCGATTTTCTTTATTTCCCCGCTGTCGTAGTACTTCTTGCTCGTAAAATGCTCCCACATGAACGCGTCCGAAGCTGCTGTGCCTGGCACCTGGTTCACTGAGTCCCGCATCTTTTTAAAGTTGTCCAGCACCTGGAACTTATTGAAAAACGGCTCCGCAAACTGCTGCTGCAGTCCCAGCACAAAAGACATCACAAACGAGCCCGACCCGATCCTGCTGACCCCAATGGTCTTGCCCTGGAGCTGGGCCTCCGACGTGAGGTCTGTGCGGCCTGCGCCTGTCGAGATCGCCCAGCACAGCGGCGACTCCACGTAGGTGCCCACGATCTTGTAGTGTTCGTGGTCGCCGCTGCAGATTCCGCGCACAAAGGCCTCGGTCAGGCCCACGGCGATGTCGATCTCCTTGTTTTTCAGCGACTGGATCAGATGGCCCGAGCCAGAAGGATACTCGAGCAGCTCGCACTCAATTCCGTGCTCCGCAAAGAACCCTTTGGTCTGCGCAAATTGCAGAGGCGTGGAAAAATGTTCAGGAATAAAGCCCACCTTCATTTAATTAATTAAATAAAAAAACTTTGTGAAATTAACGTCTTTTATAAATACACGGTTTTAGGAGCCACTCGCCCTCGGGCTGCTGCTGCCGTTTCGTCTCCAGCGTCTCGCGACGGTCCTCCTTCTCCACAAACTTGCGCTTCCTCTCCTCCTTGGCCTGTCTCTCGGCCAAGATCTCGGGTGGAGGCTTGAAAAACTCAAACCTCGTAAACATCTTGTTCGTGTCGTCTGTGGACTTGTGGAAAAAGCCCAGACTCTTGAGTGTGTTGATAAACTCGTCGCCCTTCTCGTCGCTGAACCGCGACTTGATCTCGGCAATCCACAGCTCGCCCCGGGGAGCAAGCAGTCGGTAGGCCTCCTGGATGAAATCGAGGAAATTCGTGCCCATCAGCGCCAGACAGAACACCACGACCGTGCACGAGCCGTCCTCCATCGGCACGTGCTTGATATCTGCCACGGTGACGCGCTCGTTCGCCTTTTTCAGGTCGAAAGAATGAACTTCGATATTGATCTTCTTGGGCTTCTTCTGCTTCATGAACTTCGAAACGTCGCGCGCAAGCTGAGCCTCGCCACACCCCATGTCGGCCACCACCACCCGCTTGTCTGCGAGCCCCGGTAGCCCCCCTGGCGCGTTCACATAGCGCGTGGTGGCTCGCGTGCGGATCTGCTTCACAAACACGTCCACCGGGTTTTCAGGCCACGACTGCACCTGCGACCGGAACCCCTGGTGGTACTCCTCAAACAGCTCAGGCTGGTCCTGGATCATCTTGAGCGCGTCCTCTGATCTGATCGTGTACAGTCGCTCGTTGATCCATCTGAAGCGCGAGCCTGTGAGTTTGGCCATCATCTTGCGCTGGAGCGGCGTGAGCTCGACTTTGCGTGGCACAGGAGCAGGCGGGTCCACCACAGCGCTGGCCTGCTTCTTTTTAGAGGTCCGCACCTCGTTCTGCTCAGCAGCCCTTTTCTGGGGCCCGTCCGAAACAGCCCCGTTTCTGGCAACCTTCTCCTTTGCAGGCCTCTCCCGCTTCTTGTCCGCCTTCTTCTCCTTCGGCTTCACCTTAGCCTCAGCCACCTTCCTTCCCTCAAGCCCCCATCCTTCGACCTCAAATAAACTCATTGTCCTAAAATTTTCTCGGGAAAAAAAATATATTGATACAAAAAATAAATGAGAATATAAAGATCACAACTCTAAAATAAGATACAATCAAACTGAATTCTTTTTGGAGGAGACCTCTGAAATGTCAGTAGCCGAGGTGTTGGACGGCTGGAAAGAGTAACCATAGCTGGCTGCTGTGCCCTGGGAAACGGCGGACTGCCCCGCGGACGAGTGGGGCTGCGCAGAGTGCACCGACTGTCTCGAGCCGGAGGCGGACTGTGCGTACCCCTGGTAGGCATTAGAGTACCCGGATTGTGGCTGCGGCTGCGGCTGCGGCTGTGGCTTGTAGCCATAGTAGAAATCGGACTTGCTCTTGGCCTTCTCGGGAGTCACGCTGACCACGCTCTTCTTGTCCTCCACGGGCTCTGAGACGCCCACCTGCGGCTGAGGCACATAGTACGAGTACGGCGGAACAGACTGGACCTTGTTCATCTGCGTGGTCGGGGTGCCCTGCTGGATGACCTTCTTGATATCCTTGACAAACAGCGGGTACAGAATGTCCACTATTCCCTCGCGCTGGGCCATAGCCAGCCCACGCTCGAACGGGATCCACACGCCCTTGAGGTGCATCGACCCGATTTTGACCACATGTCGCGTTTTCTCAGCCTTGAGAATCCCGTCTCTGCGGCCACGAGTCATTTTGGCAACGTTCAACAGTTTGGTGCCATTGATCATGTCGTTGTCTGCCCGGCGCACCACCGCCACCCCATTGGCCTCCACCTGGTAGCACAGCGTCTTCTCGTCTTCCCACATGGTGGTGGTGATTTTGGGACGCAGACCGGGCGTCTGGACAGGACTGTCGAAAGAATTGGCACTGCCTTGGCCGTTGTAATGGTACTGCGGCTGGCCTTTGTAGGACTGCGAGTAGTTTGGATACTGGCTGTAGCGCGTGTAGTATGTGCCTGGGAGGGGCTGGGGGTAGTAGTAGGCCATTTGTTGAGGCTGTTGGGATTGGGAAGGTGGATGCTGGGGAAGATAAGAGTACTGGGAGTATTGGGACTGGGAGGTTGGATAGTAAGGGTATGCTTGCGGGTCGTTGGATGCAGGGATGACTGCTGCGGGCTGTGAGGAGGGCGCGGCGGAGGCGTCCACAGAGGGGCCTGTGCTCTGGTACGGCTGGTAGTTATAGTTCTGAGATACAGGCGCAGACGGTACCATTCCCTGCTGGTAGGACTGGTAAGCCTGATAGGGCTGATAGGGCTGTTGATATTGTGAATACTGTTGAGACATTAGCGAAAGGATCTAAGCTGCATCAATTGTTTGGTTTGTTTGTTCAGCTGCTAGTCAAAGAAAAACTTTCATTACATACATAACCTCAAAAAAGTGGCAAGTATCTTTGCAGCACTCCTGCACGCCGGAAGCATGCCAGATCCGCTCCCGCGTGGTGCATGCAGTGCAGCAGGCGAGAAAAACCTCGCACCGCGAGAAAAACTTTCGCGGTATTTCCCCGCAACCCCCAGAGACCACCGCGGGCACAAGCCACACACATCGCATGATCATCGTTCCCCTGGCATGAGCTTCGACAGGCATGAATTTCATGTACACGCCAGTCCTCTGCCGCTTAGCCCTCTCGCAGCACGCGTGCACCCGGTTCCGACCGCACCCCGCGTCCTGGCCCGCCCGCCAGCCCCGGCCTGAGTATGCCCAGGTCACACTCGATGGTGCAGCTTTTGGGGGCAGGGCACATACCCGCATTGCCTCGCTCACCGATCTGCAAATCTCGCCGGTCCTGGTGCACGGGTGTCCTTCCGCCTGCTCGCCCGTGCAAAAAAAAAATTTCAGCGTCCTCGACCTGCACTCCAAATGACTGTCCAAGACAGCCCGTCGGCTTTCGTTCTTCTGCACATCATCGCCACCGGCGACGACCAGTACACTGCCCGCGACCCGGGCGAGATTCTCGAGGTCGCGTGGGCCCTGCTCGACGCCGAATCCCTCGCTCAGATCACCGCCAACTCGTGTCTCGTGAAGCCTCTCAGCACCCCGGTCACCCAGTATTGCACCTCCCAGACCTCGCTCACGTGGGACAGCGTGAAAAACGCGTCCTCGCTGAAAGATTGCGTTGCGAGTCTGCGCTCCGACATCGACCACTACCTGGTGCAGAAAAACACTCCTTTCGTCTTTGTCACCTTCAACAGCTGGGACCTGAGAATGCGGCTGCCCAAAGAGTGTCGCGAGAAGGGCGTCCCGCTCCCGGCGTACCTGGAGCGGTCGCGGCACTTCGACCTGCGCAAGGAGTACCTCAAACACCTGCAACACACCAGTCCCGAGCAGGACCCGCCGCTGCTGCTCAGCATGAGCCAGATCCTCGCGAATCTCGAGCTCGAGATCTCGGACATTGTGCCGGTGAACGAGACGTACGGTGGCGCGCTGACGTGGGCGATGCCGCGTCGCGCGGGCGACGAGGTCCAGCTTTTGGCCAAGCTTCTGAGCCATCTGCAAAAAAGCGCACCTGCTGCTGCTGCGGCGCATATTCTGCAGAATCCCCACGACATGGCGCTGGACCACGCGCAGTTTGCCGCAGAGCAGTCCCGGATCCTGTATCTGAGCAACCTGCCTGCCGACACCACCCACGGCGAGCTGGAGGCCTGGTTCACGCAGTTTGGGGGCCGTCCGGTCGCGTTCTGGACGCTGAAAAATTCCCACGCCCCAGAATCCCACCCTGCCAGCCGCACAGGGTCCTCGGCCAGCAGCAGCCGCAGCAACAGCGCGTCCTCGCAGTGCGCCCCGCCCCGCGGCACCTGCTCCGGCTTCGCGGTGTTTGGCTGCCACCCCGACGCGGTCGACTCGCTCGCAATGACCGGCCGCGTGCTCAACGACCGCATCGTCGAGGTCCAGCCTTCCTCGGCCGCAGTCCTCGAAAAGGCACAGGACATTCTCGCGCAGTTCCCGGCCTCCAAAAACCGGCCCCGCCCGGGCGACTGGACGTGTCCGTCGTGCTCCTTCTCCAACTTCCAGCGCCGCACAGCCTGCTTCCGCTGCTCGTTCCCGCTCGCGTCCGCGGCCGCAGTCCAGGACGTGGTGGCCGCCACGGGGCCGTACTACCGCCCGCCGACTGCGGCCGGAACGCCCTCCGCAGGCTCCAACGTGCCCTTCCGCGCAGGAGACTGGAAATGCCCCACGGAAAATTGTGCCTACCATAATTTCGCCAAAAACATCACCTGCCTCAAGTGCGGCGCCCCAAAACCCGCCGCCCCCACAACATACACAAACTACCAGTACGCCCCGGACGCGTACCACCAGGCCGGCCTGCTGCAGCGCAGACAGTACCAGGCCGCCGGGCGGCCCCACGCGCCCCAGCAGGTCGCCCTGCACGGCCTCTCGTCGCGCATCGGCGGCCTCAGCCTCAGCGCACACGCCCTGCCCCCGCTCGACCTCGACCTCGACCTGCAAAACTAGCATCAGATCTGCACCGCCACGCTCTGCGCCGGCCGCGCCAAAAAAATAATTAATAAATTGCTACAATTCCTGCCTCATTGTAGATGGATAAGTCAGACGACCCCTACGACCCCAGAAACCAGCCACAGACCCTCTTCAAGGTCCAGCTGTATGTGTGCTCCATTCTGGGCGTGCTCGTCTTTCTCGCCTTCTGTCTCGCACGCTACAAGTTCCCCATTGTTTACTCCGTCAGACCCTTCAGAAACAAGGTCATCCGCAGACTCCCCGACAACGTGTGGGGGTGGCTCAAAGTGCTGCACTCGATCCCGGGCGACGAGATCCTCCAGGTCGCAGGCCTCGACTCGTACGTGTTTCTGTGCTTCTTCCGCATGGGCATCCGCATCTTCCTCGCCCTCTCCATAGCAGGCCTGCTGATTCTCAGCCCCCTCCGATACCTGCTCACCGGCAAGTTCGACAGAGAGGCCACGGGGCTGCAATTGTTCTACCGCGTCGTAGCAGGCACTGCCAAAAGCCCTGCCAAGCACGACGACTCAGACCCCGCCAGCTATCTCATCGTCTGCACCATCTTCACCTACGTCTTCACTGCCATCGTCTACTTCTTCCTGTTCAAGGAGACCGCACACGTCATCAAGACCAGACAGAGGTATCTCGGGTCCCAGCGCTCGCTCACCGACCGCACCATCGCCATTTCCAACATCCCCGACTCGCTGCTCGACGAGAACGCACTCAAGACCCACATCGAGACTCTGGGCGTGGGAACGGTCGAGCACGTCAACTTCGTGCACGACTACTCCAAGCTCAAGGCGCTGTTCGACCAGCGCACCACGCTGGTGTCGAAACTCGAGCAGCTGTACTCCAGCTACTACGGCCTCGAGATCCGCATTCTCAAGAAACTCGAGGTCCCAGCCACCAAACTCCGCGTCGGCCATCTCCAGGAGTGGGACTCGAGCGAGTGTCTGTCTGTGGTGAAGGCGTACGACTCAAGAAAACGCCCCAAACCCAGACCAACAGGCCGCCTCAGCTGGTTCGGCCCCCGGATCGACCTGTTCGACTACTACTGCAAACAGCTGGTCCAGCTCGACGAGGAAATCGTCCAGCTCCGCGACAGGGCCCCCTTCCGCCTCCTCCCGTACGCCTTCGTCACCATGACCTCGGTCACCGACGCCCAGATGGCCGCCCAGGCGGTGTTCTCGCCCAAAGTGTTCCAGCTCATCACGTGTCTGGCCCCGGCCCCGCTTGACGTCAACTGGGGAAACCTCCAGCTCAGCTCCCGCGCCGTGTTTCTGCGCAAGAACTTCTTCGAGCTCGTCATCATCGCCTCCAGCATTTTGCTCATTATACCTATCCGCTACCTCTCCTCGCTGCTGAACGTCAACTCCATCAAGAAGATCTGGCCCGAGTTCGGCGAGTATCTGCTCAAGCACGACTTCTTCAGAACCATCGTGACCGGTCTGGTGCCCACCTACTTGTTCACCCTCATCAACATCGTGCTCCCCTACATCATCTCTTTCCTGTCCAATCTGCAGGGTCTCGTGTCCAAAGGCGACGTCGACCTCTCGGTGATCCGCAAAAACTTCACCTACATCTTCTTCAACCTGTTTTTGGTGTTCACCCTGTTCGGAACGCTCTCCAGCTACAAGGCCCTTCTCTCAGACACCACCAAAATAGCCCCCCTGCTGGCCACCTCAATCAAGGGTCTCTCGCTGTTCTACGCCGATCTGATTCTTCTCCAGGGCCTCGTCATGTTCCCTGTCAAGCTCCTGCAAATGGGCGATCTCGCCATCATTTTCTGGCAGTCTGTCATCTGCAGAGCATGGCAGACTCCTCGCTCCTACAGAGACCTCTTCTACAAACCTGCCATCTTCGAGGTCGGCCTCATTCTGCCCCAACACCTGCTCATATTCATCATCACCATCATCTACTCGGTCATCTCCACCAAGATCCTCACCTCCGGCCTGGTCTATTTCGTCCTGGGCTACTACGTCTACAAGTACCAGCTGGTCTACTCGATGGTGCACCCGTACCACAGCACCGGCAAGCTGTGGCCGCTGGTGTTCCGCCGCGTGTGTCTGGGCATGTTCTTCTTCCATCTGCAAATGTTCGGAACGCTCGCTCTGGAACAGTCGTTTGTGCTGGCCGGCCTGGTTTTCCCGCTGCTGCCAACAACCATCGTTGTTCTGGTGTTTTTCAACAGAAACTACCTGCCGCTGCTGTTCTACATTGCGCTGGATGCGATCAAGACCTCGGGCGACTCGGTGGAGTCCGACGACGTGGACGAGATCGGGTCTCTGCTGAGTCCGCGCGAGCCAGACTCGGGACGCAAGTCGGTCATGATCCGGACCCCGTCTGTGTCGCCAAGCCCGTCCGCCGCCAACCTCGAGGCCCAGACACTGCACACGCTGCGCAAACGCCGCAGCACGATCGACGAGACCCGCGAGGCGCTCCAGAACTACACGTATCCGCTGCTGACAGAGGAGCTGGACGGGCCCTGGATCGGGTTCCAGGGAGACGAGGTCGAGCTCGTCAAGTACTTTGCAGACAGCACGCGGGTCTCGTCGGTGGTGGTGCGCAAACACAACACCTCGATCGAGTACGATTAGCCTTTCTGGCGCGGCTTAACTCCGGGATCTCGGCGATCAAAAAATATTTGTTGTGTCGCGTTTTAAAACAGGGCGAAGCAAAATTTAAATATAGAACAATATATATAATTAGACAAAGGTCCCCATTTGATCTGCAATGAGTTCCCACGAAAATCCGTTCAATCTGGACGACGACTCGCTCGACGAGGCCTCTGTTCGCGACAATCCGTTTTCTGCGTACGACGCGTACCAAACTCGCAGTCCCAGCCCCGCTCCTCTTCCTCCCAGAGGAGCCTTTGATCTGGATGATTACACTGAGCCGTACGAAGAAGTCGCCTCGCCAGTGCGCCAGTCCATTCTGCGGCCGCCGTCCAATGTGTACGACGCGACCCAATCCAGTTTCTCGTCCAACAGTTCCTTTCTCGATGTCGAAAAGGCTCCCCCAATGGCTGCATACCCGGCCGCGTACACGCCGTTCTCACAGCCCGCTCTGCCTCCCATGCCGTACCAGCAGGGCTTCCCCATGTTCCAGACGTTTCTGCGAGACGAGGACGAGCCTGTGATTGGCGATCTTTCGCTTTCCAACAATGCAGAGAACGCGATCGAGACGCTCAACGTTGCCGCAACAGGAGACACCAAGGTGCAGCTTTTGGACGACAAACACTACAGTTTCGACTATCCTGTGCCCAAACAGCTGATTGCGCGTGTCCCGTTCGAGGACGCAAGGTCGTTGACCGAGTTCACGCACCTGCGTTACCACGCAATCACTGCAGACCCCAAAGATTTCACCTCGGGGGACCCCGAGAAACGCAGCGACATTGTCAACTACCCGCTGCGTCCGAATCTGTACGGCGTGCGTCGCGAGACCGAACTGATGATCGTCTGCACGATGTACAACGAGGATGAAGTGTTGCTGGGCCGCACGCTTAAGGGAGTGTTTAAAAACATCAAGCACATGTATAACATGAAAGAGGACAGCCAGGTGCATCCGTTTGGCAAGGACGCGTGGAAGAAGATTGTGGTGGTCGTTGTGAGCGACGGACGGACCAAGATCCACGAGCGTTCCAAGGCGCTGCTGACTCTGCTGGGCTGTTTCCAGGAAGGAGTGATCCAGGAGAAGGTGAACGGGGACGACGTGAACGCGCATTTGTTCGAGTACACCACCACGTTTGGAATCGGGCAGTTCGACTTCCACCACGGCGACGACGGCAAGGGCTTTACCGTCCCGCTGGTCACGGAACAGACGGTGCCTGTGCAGATGATGTTCTTGCTCAAGGAGCAGAATAAACAGAAGATCAACTCGCACAGATGGGCGTTCAACTTTCTGTGTCCGAACCTGAACCCCAAGGTGGTGTGTCTGCTGGACGTGGGCACGGAGCCGGGGCCAGACTCGATCTACAAGCTGTGGGCGTCGTTCAAGGACCCGCAGGTGGGCGGCTCGTGCGGCGAGATCCGCGCCATGCTGGGCAAGAAAATGAGCCCAAACGACGAGGGCACCTTTTTCGAGAAGCTGGGCCGCCGCGTGGTCAAGACGGCAGCCGACATGCGCTCTGTGATCTGCAACCCGCTCATTGCAGCCCAGAACTTCGAGTACAAGATCTCCAACATCCTCGACAAGCCTATGGAGTCGGCGTTCGGCTTCGTCACAGTGCTGCCGGGCGCCTTCAGCGCGTACCGGTACGAGGCCCTGCAGGGCGACCCGCTCAGGGCCTACTTCCACGGCGAGGACATGAAAACCAACACCGAGAAGCCCGCAGGCACCCTCGAGTCCAACATGTATCTGGCCGAGGACAGAATCCTGTGTTTCGAGCTGGTGGCCAAGCGCGACGCGGCGTACGTGCTGCGCTACGTGCACGACGCGTTCGGCGTCACCGACGTGCCCTCGGGAATCAGCGAGTTCATCAACCAGCGCCGTCGGTGGCTGAACGGCTCCTTTTTCGCGGCCCTCTACTCGGTGCTCCATTTCTACAGGGTTTTCCGCTCCAGACACTCGTTCGCGCGCAAACTGGTCCTGCTGCTCGAGGTCGTCTACCAGACTATCAACATCGGCCTCTCGTGGCTGTCGCTGTCGTTCTACTTCCTCGTGTTCCGGATCCTCACGCTCGGCCTTGCCGACACCTCTGTCGGGTTCAAGGCCGGAAACGTGCTCGCAGTGGTGTTTCTGTGGCTCTACATCGCCTCGCTCGCCCTCACGTTCATCATCTCGTTCGGAAACAAGCCCAACGACGCGCGCAGACTGTACCAGCTGGTGTTTGGGCTCTTTTCGGTCGTCATGTGCTACATGATCTTCTGTGTCATCATGCTCACGATCGCGTCCATCAACACCATCAAGGAGGAGGTCAGCGCGTCCACAAGCTCCACGGTGGTGGCATACTTCGAGAACTCGCAGTTCCGCAACCTGACTGTCGCACTCTCGTCCACCTATGCTCTGTACATTGTTGGCTCCATTCTGTTCCTGGACCTGTTCCATCTGTTTGGCTGCTCGCTCCAGTACATCTTCCTGAGTCCGGCGTACATCAACGTGCTCAGTGTTTTTGCGTTCTGCAACATCCACGACATCTCGTGGGGAACCAAGGGTGCTCTCAAGGTGGACGACTCCGCCAAGAAACAGGCCAACAGAAACGAGGGCACCAACGAGCTGATTCTGTCTGAGGCCCTGCAGGACCCGGACGAGCTGTACCTGCTTGCCAACAGCAACATTTCGAAGCCGGAAGCCACTAAAAAAGAAAACACGCTAAAGACCTCGGAACGGAACTACGCTCTCGGAAGAACCTACACGGTGATTATTTGGCTGGCGTCGAATTTCGTGATTCTGGTGCTGGTGCTGCGCACAGGCGGTCTCGACGACTACGAAGACTACAAGGACTCCACCTCCACCACCACCACTACCACCCTGGTCAGGAGAGACGCAGACAGCCAGAGCACCAACATCTTCATGACCGTCGTGCTCTGGTCCGTGTTTGGACTCGCAGTGTTCCGCTTCTTCGGCGCAGTCATCTACCGCATAGACACTGTCTTCAGAAAACGGCGCTACCACAAGCATCCGGTTCTGTAGCGAGCCATTTATTTAATTCTGCGCATATTATTTGACGTGAATTACGTAATATGAATAGTATCTCATAACATCGTTAGATTAAATTCGTCTTTGAACAGTGGCGATCCCAGGATGGACTCGATCGTGTTGCTGCTGGGTTTCTGTTTGTAAGGGTGTGGGTGCTGAGAATACGAATGGTGCGTGTGGCCGTGGGTGCTGCCGTGCTTTTTGGTAGCACTGTCTGAGGACCGCACCGAAGCGGAGCGTGTCAAATTCGAGGGCGGATGCACTGACTCCACGTACGAGTCGTCGCCCACGAGGGAGGACGAGAACGAGTTTTCGGTGCGCGAAAGGTACGACGAGTTCAGCGCGAAGGGTCTGGCAATGGTGGCCGAGTCTGGCGACGTACCCAGGAGCGAGCCAGAGGTGGGCGAGGTGAGGTCGAAGTCGGACATGGTGAACCCGGACCCGGCGTGGAGCGCTTCCTTGACTGCGGTGGCTGCTGCGAGGCTGGCTCCCGGACGAAAGCCGTTCAGGTCGAACGTCTCTGGCGAAAAGCTGGACCCGTCCTCGGCAGCCAGGCCCGGGCCGTTGAACAGGATCTGCGAGGAGACCGGGCTGAGCGGGCTCGGGACCAGGGTGTCCTTCTTCTCCTCCTCGATGTCGTCGAGCTGGGTCATGCGGGTCATGAAGAAGGGCTCCGAGAAGTCCTGGGGCGGAGAAATGTGCCCCTCGGACCTGGACAGGTTGGAGTCAGGCGACGAGACCAGATCCTCGTTTTTGGCAGCGTGCGGGCTCAGCTCGTTGTCGGAAGAGCCCTCGTGCAAGTCGTTCTGATCGACCAGCAGAGAGATCGCCTGGTTGATCGAGATCGGGACAGACTCGTCGTCCGGGTTGTATGCGAGACTGGCTGCGAATTTTTGTAGCTCTGCGCTCTTGTGCAGCTTCACCAGCTCTGACAGCTTGGTGAGCGCCTTGTTGACCAGCTTGAGCCGCGTCTCCATCAGCTCGACATAGTCGTACGAGTACACCTTGTCTTTGCTCTTTTTGCGCTCGGTGTAAATACAGATCTTGTTGTCAGCCTGACATTTTTCGCAGGGCTGTTTTCCCGAACATTTGGTCTTTTTCAGCCTACACGAATCACACGCTTTTCCAACCCGTTTTTTCTTCTGATGCGACTTTCTCTCGCCAAATCGATCTGGCGAAAACGGCATGGTGGAATAAGCTCCAGGGTTCGGCATTTCCTACATATTTAAATTGCTACGAAAAACCGCTCAGTCGGTAACTACATAAAAAGCCGAGGCCGAGCAATATTTTTTAAACATTACTAATATCTCCAGCTCCGTGCACTAATGCTATAATTTTACGCGAGAATTACAAACGCTCCGTTCCGGCTCAGTAATTATATTGGCTGTGTCTGTTCTATCACCTTCTGCCACCTTCTGCGCCATCAAACCCCGCGCCTAACCTCGGATTGCCCATTATCTCGCAACATCTAGCATTTCTTGGCACCTCCCAAAGGGAGATAGATGATGTAATCGTATTATATTCTTAACTCCGTCAGGACTATCTCCGCGAGACGGCACATTTGCATGTCCTCTTTTTTTTTACTAGACGGCTACAGGTGCTACGTTATGTTGTGTCAATCCTTGCAGTAGACCCCATACGGAGGCACGAAGGCTGGTCCTTAGAAACACATGTGCTTCAGATGGTCCACTGCACCCAAGATCGGCAGCGTTGTTCTCCAGTACAAGCTCCAAGACCGAGGCCTGACACCGTATCCGTGATGTCCTGGGTCAGAACGCTCCCGGGGGAGGTTCAACCTCGAAAGGATGCGATAGTGGTGCCGGCTTGTCTGTGTTTTTGCGTTAAAAAAAATTTCTCTCGCTACAACGTTTTATACTCGACCCTGCAGCCGGGTAACTGCCGCGTCGAGACTGGCCTGCACAGCCTGCTGCTGCGTCGGTGCCAGTGCCGCGCTGGATGGCCATTGCCAAGCGTCCGTGGCTGCGTGTGTGCGCGCGTCTCAAAATTCCCGGACGCCGACTCGGGTGATCGCTCTCCATTGGCCCTTAGCAAAAATGATGCGGATGACTCAAGAAAAAATTACACCCCGGATTTTTGTTAGCCCACAATGATAATATCAGCCTCTGCTGTTCTAGCGCCCTGCCGTCGATATTTCGCCTCTTCTGCTCGGTGCCAGCTTGAAAACGTTGCTATCCAGTCCGTGAACCAGCTCAAGTCCCGCCAGATCCCCCAATATGTCGATAATCCGCACTCTTTCTTCAAGACTCTTGTCTGGCAAAGCCCGCCATCTAATATACTTGTCATCAAAAAACCCTGGAAAGCAGAGGTCACCCAGGCCACGGCAACGTTCATAGACCATATTCACTCCTCGTACCCTAATTGCACTGTTATTGTCACTCAGGAGGTTGCCAAGGAGCTAAAAGAGACCCCCGATATTTTTAAAGGCTCTCAGAAGCATGTTCTGTACACGGGCACCGAGGAGGAGATCACCTCGAAAACAGATCTGATCGTGTCCCTAGGTGGCGACGGGACGATTCTGCGCGGGGTGTCGCTGTTTTCCAACACCATAGTGCCGCCCGTGCTCTCATACAGTCTGGGGACTCTGGGCTTCTTGTTGCCCTTCGACTTCAGCGACTTCAAACAGGCGTTCGAGGAGGTGTTCCAAAGCAGGGCCATGATGCTACATCGCGAAAGACTGGAATGTCACATTGTTAAAAAATCTACATTTAAGGACTCTGACCCCAAGTCCATCTATAAGAGCGACTCTGGAGAACTCACACAGATACACGCTATGAACGACATTGTTCTCCATCGCGGATCCCTACCGAGTCTCATCAGTCTGGACGTCCACGTGAACGGACACTTCCTGACCACCACCACGGCAGACGGCCTCATCTTTGCGACGCCTAGCGGCTCCACGGCATACTCTCTTTCGGCCGGAGGCTCCATGGTGCATCCCATTGTGCCCTGCATCTTGCTGACGCCTGTGTGTCCTCGGTCGCTCTCGTTCCGGCCCCTGATCCTGCCTTCTATCTCTCACATCAAGGTGGTGGTCCGCACCAAGAGCCTCCAGGGCCAGGAGTGTTCTGCCAAGCTGTCCATCGACGGGATCCCGCAGCTCAAGCTCATGGCAGGAGACGAGATCCACGTGGTGTCCGAGACCGGGTCGATTCTGGATCCCTCCTGGAACCTGCCCAGCTCCATAGCCCTGCGACAGAGACAGTCCGGGGACCTCGACAAGACCGGAATCTGGTGCGTCGCAAGAACCAAGGGCGACTGGGTCACCGGAATCAACAATCTCCTGGGCTTCAACTCCGGCTTCAAGAGCATCAACGAGGACCGCCTCCACTAATGACATAATTCGATCGTACAATATAAGTTTCAACTAGTTGGTCTCATCTTCCACCACCGTTGTGTTGTGCGTCTCCTCTGCAGTCTCGTCCTGCTTCTCCTTCTGGGCCTCCTCCTCGAGCTCCTTCACCATCTCGTCGGCCATCTCGTTGTAGTAGTTGGCAGGGATTATCGACACCTTCGACTCGGCTTCATTGTGGTCGGTCGAGTCCTTAGTCCGGGTCACATCCTCGTCTCTGTTGTAGAACTCGTTGTCTGGCACAACTCTCTCGTCGCGTGCCTTTTGCGAGCCGCCCCGAGTGTCGATGGCCTCCTTGGTGTCCTCTTCGGGATCGTCGTCAAAGTCAGCAAGGTCGGGTGGAACATCGTGCATCTGCACAGACGGAGCATGTTTGGTGCTCTCCAGATTCGTCAAGATTTGCGTCAGAATACGGTTCAGATACTCTGGAGAGTTGGCATTGTGCATGTTCGAAGGCCGCACGTCCAGCTTGTAGTCGGGCCCAAAGTACTCGTAGTAGTCGTTGAAAGGCAGCTCTGCGTCCAGAAGGGTCTCGTTCAAGAGTCCGGTCTCGTAAGCCCAGGTCCTGGCAACGTTTCTCATCGTGTATCCGCCTCCTCCGAGAACCATCGTTGGCACGCCGAACGACTTCACAAAGTTGACACAGTTGGCGTGGCCCCGCATCGAGAGGTTGAAACATCCCAGTCGGTCGCCGGAAAGCGAGTCTCCTCCACATTGCAGAACAACCGCAGAAGGCTGGTACCAATCCATGATCTTCTGGATAACCGGCTCAAAGATCGACTTGTACGTGCGGTCGTCGATTCCGTCCCTCAGCGGAACGTTCACAGAGTAGCATTTACCCTTGCCAACCCCCACATCTCTGAGCTCTCCTGTACCAGGGAAAAATTCTCCATATTTGTGGAACGAGCACGTCATCACACGATCGGTGGTGTAGAAGGCCTCCTCAACACCATCTCCATGATGGACGTCGATGTCGATGTACAGAACACGTGGATGGTACCTCAGAAGCTCGATAATTCCCAAAACAATGTCGTTGACATAACAGAACCCAGAGGCCTCGGATTTCTTCGCGTGGTGCAAACCTCCTGCATAATTGATCGCAATGTCGCACTTTCCCCTGTTCAGTCGCGCCGCGCCCTCCATGGACCCTCCGCCCGAGATCCCGCAGTACTCAAACAGACCGTCAAACACAGGACAATCGTCTCCAACGTTGAACTTGGCCTGCTCCTTTGAAAACAGCTCCAGGTTGTCAGGAGTCACTCTGGCAAGGAAATCGATGTACTCGTCAGTGTGAAATTGACACATCTCCTGTCTGGTGGCCGGCTTGGCACGGTAGATCTCCATCTTCTTGTACAGCCCGTAGTTCATTATGAGCGAGTGCGCCATCCTTATTCTGTGAGGCTTCATTGGATGACCCGCTCCGTAGGCATAATTGCCCACGTCCGAGTCGTAGAAGTACGCAACCCGCTTCTTGCTACTGGTGCTCACGGCCAGGTCGTCAAACGGCTTCAGTTCAAAGACCATAACACAAGCTTAAAAAAGAATACTTGGAGGGTGACGAAAATGAAAATTACAGTTTATTTTGTCCGGTGCGAGGTGTATGTTGTGAATTATGCGATCGAAAGGGCAGACTGGTGCACCTGTTTCTGGAACGACCTGTAGTTGGTGATCTCCTGCGACAGCCGTTCCTGCAGCTCGGTCTCCTGTTGCATTTTCTGGTACACCAGCTCGTTCACTTCGAATGTCAGGCCTGTGCCGTATTTGCTCGTGGTCCGGATTGGTAGCAGCCACTCAGCCCAGGTGCTTCCCATCGTAACACACCAGTTGCGTTTGTATCCGAGATCGAAGATGTTGCCGATTTGGTGAGAATTTTTGTTAGAGCGGTATCCCTGGGTCTCGTATGTCTCGAGAGTCGTCCTGTTAATAAGGAGCTGGTAGATGCTGAAGACGCAGAAAACGTTCACACAGAGCCCGAACACCAGACCCAGCACGAACAGAAACATCGTATGCAGTGAGAACTTGCTCAGATCCACCTCGTCTGCAATGTAGATCTTGTGCAGGCCATAGCCTGCCAGAGTTGTCACGAAAGATATGTACAACGATGTGTATATCAAGAATTGGATGAAGAATTTATAGTTGCGGAATCCTATGCAGTCAGCGAACCAGGGACAATGGTGGTCCATTCGCAGCACACACTTGTCGCACGATGAGCAATGGTGGCATCTGTCTGGCTTCCAGACTTTGCATTTGCTGCAAAACCTGTATCCTCCGTCGCGTTTCACTGTGACAGAGTGGTCTTTGAGGAACTCCGGGGGCTCTCCAGGTTCTCCATTCAGTACTAGCAGCTCGTCAAATTCAGCTGGGGATCCCGGCCCAACAGAAAACACAAGATAGTACGAAACCAGACACAATGCCTCCAATACACTCACCAGAACAAAGATCACCACTTGGCTCACGGTTCCATCTATAATCACCAAGTCGGTCTTCCAAATTGCCGCAAAATAAGACCAGACTAAGAGAACCGTGCAGATGAACTTCGGGATGGTGGAAGCAATGACACAAAAGATCTGCCCCACGCTCACCATCGGAATAAATAATGCTTCGCGTATTTTTTTTTTTAATTTTATTCTGGGAGAACCGTTTAATTGCATGCTATATTTTCCTCTAAATATCTCTAGGCATTGGTGCCTTCCACCTCGTAGAACTTGCGGAAAATGAACGACACCAGATTGTCGGTATCGAACAGGACAGTGCCGTCAAACAGTTTGAGAGTCTGTTTGTGCTCGTATTGTAAGTTCAGCAGATCGTCCATGGTAACTCTCTCGTGACCGCTCACTCCTAAAGAATTCTTGGAAATGTCAAAAGTAAACTCGCCCTGGCGTTCACAGCTGATCAACAGATTTATTCTGCTCAAGGCGAACGCAGTGATTTTGGCATTGGAGACTTCGAGGAGAATACGATGGTCCATCAAATGCTTGGCCGAATACTTGAAAGAACCGAATTTCGGAAGATATCCCTTCTTCTTCTTCATTTCTCTCTCGTGATAGTATTGCTTGGAGAAGTACTTGAACAAAGTAGGCTTCTTCTTCTGCAAAGTCTGGTGCTGCATCCGCATCATCACCCGATCGATGTCCTTGATGTAGTCTGCATGAATCTTGGAACATGTTCTCTCCTTCTTTTTGAGCTTGGTTAGAGTTTCAATCACCAGTTTCAGTCGTCTTTCCCTCTCCTCCTTCTTGGACTTGTTGGTCTTAATATCGTGCGCAATCTCGTTCAAGATCGCCTGATAACCGTCCTCACGAGTGATATATCCGTTGATTTCAAGCTCTAAAAGCAACTCAATGGCTTTCTTCTTAACTTGAGGAAATGTAGAGTTATGGATCTTCCTCAAAGTCCTTCTTTCCATTCCAAACTCAAGACTGTCAGAGCCACCGCGCTCTTCTTTGACAATCTCCTTGAAACGTAATTCGTCGCGAGGAGTGATCTCACTCAAAAGCATATCCAACAAATCTGTTCCATCTTGGACCTTGATGATGTAAATCAGATATTCTTTAACCTCTAATAGAGCCACTTTGGTTCCCACAATTTCGGGATCAGTGCTTTCAGCAATAGGCTGCAGATATAATTCCACCATACTGTTCTTGGTCTCAATCTGGTTGTGATACGAAGAATATTCCTCGATCTCCATCATGAGGAAGTTCAGGTAGTCATTTTTCTGTTCAGTCAAAGTGTCCTGGTGGTCAGAAACCAGTTGCAAAAACTCCGAGATCTCGTCCTTCAATAGTTCCAATTTGGGCTTTTGAGCAGAAGTGACATCTTCATAACGAGACTCTATCTGATATGCTTCTTCAACAGACCCCACGTCTATCAAATCTCTGAGGATTTTTCTCACTCCTTCGATATATTCCTCGACGAACGGATTCAAGGGCTGAAGATAAACGTTCTCCGAGTTAAACGGTCTCATAAGCACTAACTGGTTGAGCACTTTGGCGACATATCTCAAGTTGTCACGCAAGCGTAATATTTGAACTTCGTCGTGGCCCATTTGTTCGAGGTCAATGCCGTAGTTCTCCGGTTTCATGAACATAGGAAGAACATAGCTTTTCATGAAAACAGATCCTGCAGCACTCAAGTAGAATCTTTCAGATTCCCTAGGATAAACCTTTTTCAGCTGATCATACACCCCACGACAAATTACTCTAATGAAAAGAGGAATTCTGTCAACCATATAGCCAATCGACTTCATCACGTCATAAGACGCTTCCCGCAATTGACTAAGGTTTTTCACAAACTGCGCACGAGTTTCGTCATCGTCAATAGGATCCATATTATCTAGATCGTCCAGAGTCTTGAGAGTCATACGACCTTCTAATTCGTCTTTTTCGATGAGCTCCTTGAAAATGGCTGCTGGATCTGGCTCATAGGATGAATCTTCATCTGCAGTCACCTTCCAAATGCAATCAGCAAGAATGCCTTTTGCCAATGTCCTTTGCTGTGGCAGATTGATGTACGTCATAAGCAGATGCTCCCACATTTTTAAGCTTTCGGTCATCATTGACTGTCTAGATTTCATGAAGTTCTTCAACCGAGCTAAAGACTCGAATCGCTTGAAAGACTCCTCAGATGCAAATAAAATGAGTTGCATTAAAAGCGACTCTTCCCGACGTGGTGCTGTGGCGCTTGGAGATGAAAAGTTGCTGAAACTGAAACATTTGAGAATCCAATCCTCAATTGTTCCACTGCTGAGATGGATGTTGACTGATTCATCATCAATCAAAGTCAGCAAGTGACCCAAATAAGTAGGTTTTGTCTGAAGTAGATAGAAAAACTTCTCATACAGTCTCATCAAAGTTCTGATAGGCTTGATGACAATCTGATTCGGATTGGAACCAAGACTTTTGTTCAAGCTATCATTCAGCTCGTTTGAATAGTCTGTCAGACTCATGTTCTCCTTGAGCTTGAGCAACTCGTCAAACGAAACGTTGTTCTTCTTTAACAACTGGATCTTGGCCTCCAGCTGGCTGAGATCTAGTTCCCACTGTTCAATGCGTCTTGTCTCTTTGGAGATCTCTTGCTTGTACTTCTCGATCTTCTTTTCGTCTTCAAGCTCAGATCCTGGGCCATCTAGGAGGCCAATAAAATTCTTGACTGCTTGTAAAGGAGGGTTTCTCTCATAAATCAAAGATTTGTAGTCATGTTTGGTACGCGAGGCACGGAACAGGTTCTGGAGCTTGATGATTTTATCAACGTTCTCGGGTTTTCTGAACCATTCTTCCCGGTCAGAGATCCGTCTTCTAGTCAAGTATCCCCTGAGTATGGATTGAAAGCCGACAATTTCAGGCTCGACATCTTCCAGATCATCGTGCAGCATCTCAACGTAGAACCTCTGCAAAACTCCTCTGAAAACTGTCTGCAATTGTTTCACAGAGCTAGCATTCTTATAAAGCTCGCGCTGCTTCTGTTTGACATCCTCCCTGATCAATTTTCCTCTGCATAGAGCTAAAAAGTGGTTCAATCTGTAGTCCTGTTCCAGATAGTGGGTTGAGAGATGTTCCTGGCACGAAACACTCACAGGAAGTCCTCTTCTCTTTGGTCTCTTCGAATTGTGTGCAATGGCTTTTTCCAAGTACTCGCTACGGCTTCTAATCAATCCTCCTCTAATGCGAGCCTGAAGTTTAATGATAGAGCTGGTTTGTCCCAAAAGAGTCTTTCTGTCACGGTATTGTCTTTCTCTAAGTAATGCTCCACCTCTGACAATGCTTTGCAGCTGCACAATGGAATTTTGCTCCTTTAGCAGCTTGGAACGGACAATCGAGTACTTGTCATCACGCTTGGTGTTTTTCAAGATTGCCTGTAGTACAGATAATGATCTTGAATTTGCCATTAGGTGTTTATGAGTTTGAATTTTGTTTGATCTTGCAAGAACTCCTCTAGCTATCGACTGGAAACGAATAATATCTGGAGTGAACACTTTCAGCATGAATTTGTTGACAAATAGCTCATAGCGCAATAAAGTTCCACGAGCAATTGCTTGCAGTTCCACCAGCTGGTTCACATCACTCTTGTCCTCCTGTGGACGCAAGCTGAGTCCATTATCATGGGTAATCATCGAGTTATATTTCTCGTGAATTCGATCAATATCTATCTCGAGCTCTTTCTCATCAAAATTCTCTTTGAACAGAGACCGCGCCTGGACGGTGTCCTGAATGATAACAGGATTAGACAATTCCTTGTGGTGGGAAAAGTCTGGCTCTAATTCGTGTTCCTCGCTGATTATTAGACTGTCGCCAAGATTCACTCGAACTCCGTCATCGATATTCTTGAAGTTTGGAAGCTTGAGACCTCTGATTTTGATTTGAATCTTTTTAACATCAGTCTCTTCAATGTCATACTTCTCTTGTCTCCTCAATTTCGGAGCCTTTTTGTTGGCCGACATCATGTAGCTCAAGGCATGGAGACAAAAAATTACCTTGGGGATGTTTTTGGTCTCAAACAGATCTGCAGTCTCGAAAATGAACATCTCCGGAAGTTGAATGCTTTTCAAGAAATCCAAAAACACGACAATATTCTCAGTGAATTTGAAATACAAGCCTGTCTTATTCTTATAATTCTCGCCTGTCTGATTGTTCTCTCCATAGTAGATACTTTTGACCTTTGAAGAATCAAATTTCTGCGCAAGCTTGGCTAGCAGAATACCGTTCCGAATGTACTCCTGGAACTCTGCAATGGAGTCTCCTTTAAGATCGATCTTGATTTGCAAGCAGTCCTCAATCCACGACTTTATCTCAGCAATCCGACAGAGAAATTCGTACCCTTGCATTGTCTTGCGATCGTGATCCATCCAAGAGGCGGATTTCAAAGGTTCCTCTTCCTCTTCGACGACTATATGTCTATTTGAAGTATCCCTCGTAAGAACAAATTTGCTGGAGTGAGATTCGACACGCGAGGTCTTGCGCAGTTTGTTCTCAATTGTCCTCAGCTTGTTCAAATTCTTCAAAGAAGGCGAATTGGACAACGCACTATTAATCTGTCCCATCGTCTTGATCTCACTTCTGGAAGGTTTATGGACAGGCTCAGCATTTAGTGATTTGGTAGCAAAAGGAGCAGGAATGGGTATAAAGTTGGAAGCGTTGTTTTCGATGGTGTCTTGCTCTTTTTGCTGAATCAGTCTCTTAACCGGAGAGTCGCTGTCCAAAAACGTTGTCTTTTTTGGTGACTTGAACGGATTTTCATTCTCCTTCAGATTCGCAGTTGGTCTCTTTGTAGGAGAGCTTGGATTGCTCGAAGAATAAGAGTTTGCAGGCTTTAAAGGAGAAAGATGAGGTGAGCTGATTGCCTCTAAATATCTAGAAGCAAGGTTTTTTTTGCCATCTCTGCGAACAGATGTGTTCATAGACATGGTCAAGATAAGAATGTCTCAAATTTAAAGTAAACACTGAAAAGTAAACAAAAAAAAGATGAGGTGCGAGGTGTCTCTGATCTGTGCAGAGGTTTGAACTTAACTCGGTGAGGCCAAGAAACTTGGTTCCCGAATGGGTCGTACAAGCTGCCCCAAGCTGGTGGGGTTGTCAGGCGTTTGGCTGGCACGCATGTAGGGCGGGGATTCTGGAATTAGGCTGCTATGAGTGAGAGTTTGTTGGGGGGTCTCGAAATTTCTTCGACGCGCCGATCGACGCTAGGTTTTTCAAAATTATTCTATCGTGGAACTTTCTAGATGGAGTAAAAGTTCGTCGAGTTTGACAAGCAGGGAATTATTGGTAGCATATTTAAAGAAATAAAGCCCCCCTAGAGAAGGTGTTTTTTTTCATCACAAAATTGGAAATTACATTTACGCATTATGTCGACCAAGAGTGAATCGTATGAGTTCCAAGCTGAGATCTCTCAGTTGATGTCCTTGTTCATTAACACTGTGTATTCGAACAAGGAGATCTTCCTTAGAGAATTGATCTCGAACGCTTCGGACGCTTTGGACAAGATCAGATACCAGGCTCTTTCTGATCCAGCTGTGCTCGAGACCGAGCCAGAGCTCTTCATTAGAATTACCCCAAGACCAGACCAAAAGGTCCTCGAGATCAGAGATTCTGGTATTGGTATGACCAAGGCTGAGTTAGTGAAGAACTTGGGTACTATTGCCAAGTCTGGTACCAAGGCTTTCATGGAGGCCCTTTCTGCGGGTGCCGATGTGTCTATGATCGGTCAATTCGGTGTGGGTTTCTACTCCCTTTTCCTGGTTGCTGATCACGTGCAGGTGATTTCCAAGAACAACGACGACGAGCAATACATCTGGGAATCTAATGCTGGTGGAAAGTTCACTGTTACCCTTGATGAGGAGAACGAGAAGATTGGCAGAGGTTCTATCATCAGATTGTTCCTGAAGGAGGATCAGACTGAGTACCTGGAGGAGAAGAGAATCAAGGAGGTTGTCAAGAGACACTCTGAGTTCGTTTCCTACCCAATCCAATTGGTTGTCACCAAGGAGGTTGAGAAGGACGCTCCTGAAGATGAGACTACCGAGGAGGTCAAGGACGAGGAGTCCAAGGAGGCCAAGGTCGAGGAGGTGAAGGATGATGAGGATGAAGAGAAGAAGGAGCCAAAGAAGATCAAGGAGCTTGTTACTGAGACTGAAGAGCTCAACAAGACCAAGCCATTGTGGACTAGAAACCCATCTGATGTTACCCAGGATGAGTACAACGCTTTCTACAAGTCGATCTCCAACGACTGGGAGGACCCACTGGCCGTCAAGCACTTCTCCGTTGAAGGTCAATTGGAGTTCAAGGCTATTCTGTTCATTCCAAAGAGAGCACCATTTGACTTGTTCGAGTCCAAGAAGAAGAAGAACAACATCAAGTTGTACGTCAGAAGAGTTTTCATCACCGACGAGGCTGAGGAGTTGATCCCAGAGTGGCTCTCGTTTGTTAGAGGTGTGGTTGACTCTGAGGACTTACCATTGAACTTGTCCAGAGAAATGCTGCAGCAAAACAAGATTTTGAAGGTGATCAGAAAGAACATCGTCAAGAAGCTCATTGAGACTTTCAACGAGATTGCTGAGGACCAGGAGCAATTCGACAAGTTCTACACTGCATTCTCCAAGAACCTCAAGCTCGGTATCCACGAGGACCAACAAAACAGAGGTGCATTGGCCAAGTTGCTCAGATTCAACTCTACAAAGTCTTCTGACGAGATGACTTCCCTGTCTGACTACGTCACTAGAATGCCAGAGCACCAAAAGAACATCTACTACATCACTGGTGAGACTATCAAGGCTGTTGAGAACTCTCCATTCTTGGACGCTTTGAAGGCTAAGAACTTCGAGGTGTTGTTCTTGGTTGATCCAATTGACGAGTACGCCATGACCCAATTGAAGGAGTTTGAGGACAAGAAGCTTGTCGACATCACCAAGGACTTCGAGCTTGAGGAGTCTGAGGAAGAGAAGAAGGAGAGAGAAGAGATCACCAAGGAGTACGAGCCATTGACCAAGACCTTGAAGGACATTTTGGGCGAGCAAGTCGAGAAGGTTATTGTTTCCTTCAAGCTTGTTGACTCTCCAGCTGCTATCAGAACCGGACAATTCGGATGGTCTGCTAACATGGAGAGAATCATGAAGGCTCAAGCTCTGAGAGACACCTCCATGTCTGCTTACATGGCTTCTAAGAAGATCTTTGAGATTTCTCCACAGTCGCCAATCATCAAGGCTTTGAAGGCCAAGGTTGAGGAGAGCGGTGCTGAGGACAAGGTTGTCAAGAACTTGACCACTTTGCTGTTCGACACTGCCCTCTTGACTTCTGGTTTCTCTCTGGACGAGCCAACTTCGTTCGCTAAGAGAATCAACTCTTTGATTGCCATTGGTCTTAACATCGATGAGGAGACCGAGGCTCCAGCTGAGGAGGCTACTGAGGCTCCAACTGAGGAGGCTATTGCCGAGTCTGCTATGGAGGAGGTTGATTAAATGTGTGTGTGTTCATAGTAATAAAAAAGATAATGATAGGTTTGAAAAATAAATAATTGGTAATTCATGGAATTCCATTATCGGGTCCATTTATTAACCACTTAGCCCGGAAACACACTGCATTTTGCAAATTACTGGCCTTGGAGACGTGTTGTAGTTCATGGTACATCCCATAGACAGATTGATACAGTTCTACCGTTCTCCAGTTGCTCCGACTCCCAAACCTTCTAGTTTCTCCGCCAGCTCATACAAGACCTTGCTATATTCAATTTTGCTTGGAGTTTCGGTCTACGTGCTTATTCCGACCATTCTTCCTAATCAGCGATCCAACATGTTTGCTAAGCGACCTGACAAGTACACTACGGGGTTGATCAATATGACCACAGACTGTTTTGCCAATTCCTGTCTTCAGGCGTTGGCAGCTCTTCCTGGTTTGAACGAATATCTGAATGCGATAACAGAATTTCGAAGTTCGTTGCAGGACGATGGGAAAGAGGTGCCTCCGTTTCTATTGCATTTGGCTTTGGTGGACATGCTGGCAAAGCTTCAGGAGACCATCTACCACTCGCGAGTGATTTCTGTTTGGGATTTTCTACACGTTATCGAGCGAATTTATAAGAGCAAGATTTCTGTGAACCAGCACGATGCGCACGAGCTGCTGCAGCTGGTTCTAGAGACTCTTGAGAGAGAAAACCACGTGCTGAGAAAGGGGTACGAACAGACCCCGGAATTCCCGTTTTCCAGCGAGATCTCGTCGCGGTTGCGCTGCATGCGCTGCGGCAAGAACAGCTCCACCAACTACAACCCGATGATGATCTTGTCGATGCCTGTGCCGCAGAAGTCGTCAGTGGACCTCGAGAGCATTTTGAAAGGCTCTGAGAGCGAGATCATTGACGATTATTCGTGCACTCGTTGCAAAATAAATTATATTCTTAATACTGTCAAGGAGGACAGTCTAATGGTTGAGAGACTCAAGGAAAAAGTGGATCAGGACATTCTTATTAACGACGATCTGGAGCCTGAGCTGGACGAGTTTGTCCAGAACTATCCTGGCATCAAGAGTGCCGAAATCAAGTCTACTGTTCATAAGGAAACCTCTATTATAGAGCCTCCGAAACTGCTGGCATTGCATCTTTCGAGGTCCATCTTTGACACGCACGCACGACGGAACCCGTGCAATGTCACGTTCAGCGAGGTGCTCACTCTGAACGTGGATTTGGCGGAGGTGGAGAAGTTTAGGGCCCAGGAGTCCAAGGAGTCTAAATTTGCCGAAAGACCAACGCTGACAAGAGCGGTCTCGTCGCTGTTGGACGAAAAGCCCGACTCTGAGTTTCTGGAGAACTCATCGTTGCACCCGGACGAGGACGACCAGAGTCCCGAGAACGAGGAGAACTCCGATCCCGAGGAGCTGGACGAGGACGACGAGCTGGACGAGCTGGACGCCCGGTTGAAGGAACAGCAGCTCTCCGACCCCGAGCCGGGCCTCAGGGTGGTCAAGTACTGTCTGTATGCGGCGGTGCGACACCAGGGCTCGCATTCGCTGGGCCACTACGAATGCTACCGCAGAAAACCTGTCTATTACAAAAATGCGCTCACCGGAGAATACTACCAGAAGTTCCCGAAACTGGACACCGCAGCGCCGGTGCACGAGCCGGACGAGCAGGACACGGCCCCGAAGTCGTCCATGTCCAAGTTCCGGTCGCGGGTCTCGTCGCTGGTGGGCGGAACGCGGCCCCGGTCGCCGTCGGTCCAGGAGCCGCTGGAGCCCGCGTCCAGACGCGACAAGAAGCTCGCCAGCTCGATCAAGACGCCGTTCTGGCGCATCAGCGACTCCAAGACGTCCGAGTGCTCCACGGCGCAGGTCCTGGACGACTCCCGCGCAGTCTACATGCTCTTCTACCAGCGCGTCGACTCCTAGTATACGGCTTAGCTAATTGTTTATACAATCACCACAACGAGGTCTCCTGCCTCCACCATATCTCCGTTCACGTGCAGAACCTTGTGCACCTTTCCTGCGCGCGTAGCATTCACCACCATCTCGGTCTTCATGGCCTCCACGACAACGAGGGCCTGTCCCTCTTGGACCTCGTCGCCGACCTGGACCATCGACTTCCAGAACCGGCCAGAGTACTCCGAATACACCATCTCTGCGTCCTCGGGGTACGTCTCCTGCTTCTCGAGCCCGGTGCTGCCCGACTTCTGCAGCTCTGCGTTCGAGATCTGGATCAGACGCTTGAACTCCTCGAGCTTCTCGCCGCCCTGTTTCTGCTGGAACTCCTCGATCGAGGCCGAGTTTTCCTGGATCCACGCCAGATACTTGGTGTGGTCGAACACCGAGTCGACCATCTGGACCTCGAAGTGGCCGTGCTGCGCGTCCTCGCACATCTGGTCGAGCTCGGCCTCAGAAACAGGGTAGAACTCGACCTGGTCGAACGGCGTCAGCAGCCATGGGTTGCCGCTGTTGAACTTGACCGAGTGCTGGCCCAGCGACAGCTTGTCCCAGATCGGGATCGTTCTGCCCACCAGCTGGTACCCACCAGGCGACTCCATCGTGTAGATGCACATGTACATGCCTCCGATTCCAACAGTTCCGTTCGGAGTGAACGTTCTGGACGGGTTGTACTTGGACCCGAGGAATCTGTGGCGCGGGTCGAGCGGCACCGCGCACGGAGCGCCCAGGAACACGTCTCCCAGTCCCAGCACCAGGAACCGCGCCGCGTACAGCATGTCGGTGACTGCCGAGCGCTCGATGCCGTTGATCTGCGCAATAAAGTCCACGTTGTTTGGCAGCCATGGCGCGCTCGACCGGATCGTCTCCGAGTACCGCTGCACCGCGTCCAGCGTCTTCTTGTCCTCGAACGCCATTGGCAGCTTGATCACACGCGACTTGACTGTCCACTTGTTGGTGAAGGCCACCTCGGACTCGTACGCAATCAGAGTGTCCACCAGAGTCTTCTGGCTGATCAGGGTCCCGTCGAACTCCACCAGAACCGACCGCACGCCCTGCGACATCTCCACAATGCCCACGGTCTTGTGCGTGGCCACCATCTCGATCAGCTTGTGCACTCTGTACGACAGGTTCAGGTTCATGATGTTCTCGCCGTACTCCACCAGCACGTATCTGTCTCCGGCCTGTCTGTAGGTGACGACCGGGGCGTTGGACGAGCCGGACGGCTGGTACTTGGCAAGCACAGGGTCCTGGGGCCCGGCCAGACCCTCCGCGATCTCCGGAGCAGCTCCAGACAGCGTCTCGAGCGCCTTGTCCTGGGCGACCTTGAGCTCGATAGCCGCGTCAAAAGACACGGGATAGAACGTGATCAGGTCGCCCGGCTTGACCTGGCCGATCTTCCACATCTCTGCCTGCGCAACGACAGCCTCGCAAACAAAACCTCCCAACGAAGGGCCGTCGCACGTCAAAATGACAGGCTCGTCTCCGGTGAAATTGATGGCTCCCAAAGAATACACATAGTCGTGTGCGTTCGAAGGATGCAGGCCTCCCTCGCCTCCGTCCGGTCTGGCCCATTTCGGCTTAGGCCCAATCAGGCGGACACCGAACCGGTTCGAGTTGTAGTGGACCTTCCACTGCGAGGAGAAGAACTCCTCGACAGACTCCTGCTGGAAGAAATCTGGCGACCCGTGCGGGCCGCACGTGACTGCAACGCGCCACTCCTTGGCAGCAATAGGGGCCACCAGCTGTGGTGGGGCGGCCACTGGCGCAGACACTGGCGCAGGCAGCGTGCACGCAGCCACGTTGGGCTGGCCCAGGAACAGCACGTCTCCGAGTTTCAGCACTCTTCCGTTGAAGCCTCCCAGGTTTCCCAGGGCGAACGTGGACCTCGAGCCGAGATACTCGGTCACGTCGATACCGCCGCGGATAGCCAGGTAGCTTCTGCAGCCGGTGGTGAGCTTGCCGATGGCCAGCTTGTCGCCACGCTTGATTTCAATTGGCTCGTTCATAGCACACAGCTCTCCGTTCACAGTCACAGGAACCTCTCCTCCAGTGATGGCAATGACTGCCTCGTGGTGGAACACCATCGAAGGGCCGTTCAGCGTGATCTCAATGGCCGGCGCACGCACGTGGTTGCCCACGATCCGGTTGGCCAGACGGAACGAGTACTGGTCCATAGGTCCCGAAGGAGGAACACCGATTCTCCAGTAGCCCGTTCTGCCAGGATAGTCCTGGACCGTGGTGTAGGCGCCTGGAGCCGTGATCTCGAACGCGTTCGCCTTGTAGTCGTACGAGTCCAGCACCTTGGTGGCCACCTTGGCAGTCTCGAACATCTGCGAGTTGGCAATCGAACGCAGATAGTCGATGTTGGTGATACATCCGTACACCACGGTCTCGTCGAGCGCTTTTCTGAGCTTGATCAGAGCGTCTGCCCTGTCCTTTCCGTGGACGATGATCTTGGCGAGAGTCGGGTCGTACTCGGCAGAGACCACGGTACCGGTCTTGACCCAGGTGTCGACTCTGGCCCATGCCGGGAACTTGACCTGTGTCAGCTGGCCAGGCGACGGCATGAAGTCCTTGACGGGGTTCTCCGCGTACAGTCTGGCCTCCATGGAGGCGCCCTCGCACTTGATTGGCTGGCTGAAGTCTGGGGGCATGTCTGCAGCAATGAACAGCATCCACTCGACCAGGTCGAGTCCGGTCACCTGCTCGGTGATAGGGTGTTCCACCTGCAGACGAGCGTTCACCTCCAAAAAGTAGAACTCGTCTCTTTTTTCGTCGTAGATGAATTCCACAGTTCCGGCACACTTGTAGTTCATCGAGGCACCCAGCTGCTCGGCCGCCTTTCTCATCTTGGCACGAGTGGTCTCGGGCAGGTTCGGAGCAGGCGTCTCTTCGATGATCTTCTGGTTTCTTCTCTGCAGAGAACAGTCTCTCTCTCCTAGAGCAATGGCCTTTCCGTAGCCGTCTCCAAACATCTGGATCTCCACGTGGCGCGCGTTCTCCACGAACCGCTCCAGGAACACGCCCGAGTCGCCAAAGTACGCCTGGCCCTGGTGCTGCACTGTCTGGAACACTCTCTCGATGTCTTCCTCAGAGTCCACCTTCTGCAGACCAATTCCTCCTCCTCCAGCAGTCGACTTCACCATCACCGGATACTCCAGCTTGGCAGCGATCTCTCTGGCCTCGGCAGCAGACGAGACCAGTCCCGAGCCCGGAACCAGGGGCACGCCTGCCTTTTCGGCAATTTCTCTGGCAGAGTGCTTCAGACCCAGCTTTCTGATGGCATCTCCAGAAGGACCCACAAACACAATGCCCTCGGCAGCCAGTCTGTCCGAGAAGTCGGCGTTCTCAGAAAGGAACCCGTACCCGGGAACCACGGCCTCGGCCCCCGAGTCCTTGCATGCTTTCACGATCTTGTCGATGTTAATATACGTCTCGGCAGCAGAAACTCCGTGCAGCGGCACAGCCTCGTCGGCAAGCAGAACGTGCTCCGCGTACTTGTCTGCGTCCGAGTACACCGCGACCGACTTGATGCTGAGCTTCTTGAGCGTCTTGATGATTCTCACAGCGATCTCTCCTCTGTTGGCCACCAACACCACCTCGAACGGCTTCTTCTTGGTGGCAGCCGCCTTCTGCTGCATGTATGCTCTCCAGCCACCCAGAGCAGTGATGTCCTGGGCGCCCTTCTGCGCGTATCCGATCTCCTCGCAGATGAACGACTTGACGGTCTCGCCAGACTTAGTCTCGACAGACCCAATTCCGAGCGGCTCAGGAACCATGGCAATGAACTCGCCAAACTTCTCTGTAGGCACAGCATAGATCTCGATCTCGATCTCGCCGCCCTCCTCCTCGTCGCCCACCCGGCGCAGACCAGGCTTTGCAACAGGACCCGTCACCGGCAGGGCGTACAGCTTGTAGTTCTTGGAGGTGGTGGTCTTCTCGATGAACGCAGCCTGCACCTGTTCCAGCTGCCAGTGCAGAGGCAGGCCCTGGAGATGTGCGCCAACGACTGCCAGCTTGATTGTGCTGGCCGCGTTGATCGCAGGGAGCGCTGGGTCGAGCTCGTCAGCAATTCCTGCCTCGACGTTCTTCATGGCTCCCAAAAATCTGCCCTCAGGATACAGCTGCTTGAACAGCTTGCTTGCCACGTCCAGCAGCGCAAAGTCCTCGAACGCCTGGCCCAGCAGGGTCACGCCGTTCGGCAGGCCGTCGGAGCGGAACCCGACAGGAATGGCGAGCGCAGAGAAGTCGGCAAGGTTGCAGAAATTGGTCCAGGTGCCCTGGATCGAGTTGACCTTGACCGGCTCGTTGAGCACAGCCTCGATTGTGGGGTTGAGGGGGCAGGTCGGGACGACCATGACGTGGATTCCGGCGAAGGAGGCGCGCACGCGCTGCATGATGGCGTTTCTCTTGTACTCGTACTCGTACGCCGTGGAGGCCGCCGGGGACTCGCCGCCGCGGATGATTTTGGTGACTGTAGGGTCGAGGTCTTTTTCTGGGGGGTTGGTTGCAAAAAAGTCTTTGGTGGCTGCCCATCTCTCAGCGACCCAGGGGCCCTCGTAGAGACACTTGGCGAGGTCCAGCAGGGGCGTGAAGTTGCACGCGACGATCTCGGCGCCCATGTCCTTGAATCCCTGCACGGCTTTCTCAAATATCTTGGGGTTCTCGGTGTCGCCGTACCACAGCCCGGAAAAGTCAGCAGGAACAGCAACCCTAAGTTTGGCAGGGAAGTGTCTGACAGGGTTGGCTGGCAGTGCTCTGGAGTACTCGCAGTTGTCGAAATCGGGCTTGGCCATGATGTCGAAGCACAGCTGCGCGTCGCTTAAGTTGGTGGAGAAGATGGAGGGACAGTCCAGCGACTTGCAAGCAGGCACAATACCAGCAGTGGAAAACACTCCCTTGGTAGGCTTGAGGCCAATCAGGTTATTGAGCGCAGCAGGCACTCTGCCCGAGCCTGCGGTGTCGGTTCCCAACGCGATAGGGACAATTCCGTTGGCAACAACAACCGGAGAGCCTGCAGAAGAGCCTCCGCTGACATATTTGCTGTTGAAAGAGTTCTTGGTGATCCCATATGGAGATCTGACACCCACCAGGCCAGTGGCAAACTGGTCCATGTTGGTCTTCCCGACAATGATGGCACCCTGATCTTTCAGAAGTGCAATGACGCCGGCGTCGGTTTCCGGGTCGTAGCTGTAGGAAGGACAGGCAGCAGTAGTAGCAAAGCCCTTCACGTCGATGTTGTCCTTGACAGCAATAGGCACACCGTACAACTTGAGGTTGCGCTTGTCAGACTTGGACTGCAGAATTCTCCATTGATGCTCAAGATTCTCCTTAGAAGCAACAGATATCCAGGCAGGCTCCTCCGGACAAGTCTTGAGAGACTGCACCAGTGTCAACAGCGTGTCGAACGACACCTCAGGCGTGGAGTCCTGGTGGAACTTCACCCATTGGGACACAGTCCAGCCAGTAGTATCGACCATATTGAGTTTGATTGAAAGCAGAGTCAAACAATTTGTGAGGATCTTATCATCGGACGAAGGGGCGTGCCTCTGCGAAAAAATTCAAGCAATCGGTCTGCCGTTTTTTCGGCAACCTCCGACCGCCGTAATTTCGGCGTGGCAGCACCAACAATGAAGATTACGCCCTGCACAATAGATAAGCAGGCTCGAGTTGTCAGGGCACAATTACACATCGGACTCACATCAATAAAAGCTTATAAATGAATAGTTAGCACATCGTAGCTGCTGAACTGTTGGTTACAGCTGGGGCACTTTCTCATACGCGAGTTTAGTCTGTCATTGATGCAATCGGCGCAGAAGCAATGACCGCACACCTTGAGCGTCAGGTTCTTGAAGTTCTTGTTGCACAGCTGACATTTGGTCATCGCCAGTAGCGCTTGGTTGATCTCCTCGTCCTCCGCGGACGCTGCAGGGTTGTTTGTACGGTACTTCATCAGTAGACTCTCTAGCGACTGCACCTTGGCCGACAGCGTCCTGGTCTCTGTCTCGAGCACCGCGACGCGTTTCTGGCTCTCGCTCTGGGCTTCCTGTTTCTTGCCCAGCTTCGCCTGCAGGTCCTGGTTCACCGCCGTGATCGATTTCAGCTTCACCTCCAGCTCCTTGCTCTTATTCACCTGGAAGTTGAGGTCGTTCTTGAACACCATCTCCAGGTTCTTAAGTTTCTCGTAAAGCTGCTGCTCCACCTCGAACTTCTTGAGCAGGTTCTTCTCGTTTGTCTTGAGCACCTCGATCAGCTCGTTCTGCTTCTCCAGATTCGAGCTGAGAATCCGGTTCTGCGACGTGAGCGAGTCCTTCGACCGCATCGCCTGGAAGTACTTCTGGTCCGCCTTGTTCTTCTCCACCGTCAGCTTGTTGATGTACGAGTCCGACTCGATGTACTTCTGAAGCTTCGAGTTGGCGATCTGCCGCGTCTGCTTGAAGGCCTCCTCCAGTTGCTTCAGCTCCATAGTCAGTATAGAATTGTGCTTCTGCAGAACAGAAACCTCCTCGCTCGACGTGGCCTCCGCTTGCACGTCCCCGTTCACGCTCGACTGCATCTCCTCCAGCCGCTTCTCCAGCACCTCGTTCATCTTTCTGTACTCCTCTGTCAGTTCGCTCTTGCCCTTCTCGGCCTTCAAAACCGAGATCTGGGCCTGCAGTTCGTCTCTGTCTGCGCGGATCCGAGACAGATCGGTCTCCAGCTTTTGCACGTACGCGTTGTTGCTCTTCATTTCCGTTCGCAGCTTCTCCTCGAGCACCAGCTGGTTCTGCGTGATGTTGGACTCCAACACCTGGAGTTGCGACTCGATCTTGGAACTCTCGTACTTGACTTTGCTCAACTCGGTGTTGAGCTCTGTGTTCTTGGCCACCAGGGTCTGATAAACTGTGCTCTTCTGTAAATCCTCCTCGGACGGATCCGAAAACTTGTTTGAAAGCTGCGAAAGCTTGGCTTCCAGCTCCGAGACCTGGCCCATCTTCTGTTCTAGCTGCTGCGAAAAAGCGTCATTCTTCGTCTTGAGCTGCTCAACTTCGACTTTGAGATTCTCAAACTCAACCACATTTGCGTCGTCCAGTCCAACAGTCTGCGCACTGCTCTCGGGTTTCACCTCTGGTGTCTCCTCCTTAACAGCTGTCTTCGTATCACTGATCCGGTCCAGCGTCTTGGACTCCGTTCTGTCCTTTTGCGTGATGAACGCGTCCAACTCTTGATTAAGCTCCTCGATCTTGTCCTTGAGCATCTTGTTCTCATCCTCGAGCTGGCTCTTGAACAGATTGAGACTCGCCAGAGACTCCTGAAGACTCGTAAGTTTGTCATCCCTGTCGGCCACTGGCTGCGACAAAACAGGTTGTAGTAACTTAACGAGAGCCGCTCTGACCTTCTGGAGCTCCGGCGAAAGCTCGTCTGCGTCACTGTCCAAAGAAACAAGCACCTGCTCGTTAATGTTCTCGTCAAGATTCAAAATCTCATGCGTCTTGAAATGCTCCACAATCTCGGCCCACCAGGTGTTTAAGACACTATAACACTTAAATACCTTGTTGTAGTTAGCACTCAAGGTCTTCAAATCTTGGTCCAGACGCCTGTTTCGACTCCTGTAGAGATTCAGCATTCGGTAAATGGCTTCCTTTTGATAGAAAACAACGTCCTCTTGGGTCAACGGACCCGCTTCACTTAGCTCATCCAAAGCAGTTTCAGCCTTTTTGATCTTTTTCAGAACCTTGGAGACATCGGTGCTTGGTGAACTCGATCTCTTAACAGCTGACATCGTTCCAATCTAATATACAAAAGCGAAATATACAGGGATATTGGACGTTGAACCACCTTTGCCAGTCGTTTTGATCAAATTTATGTACAAATGGAATTGCTCGGCGCGTCGGCAGAGGGTCTGGTGTCTTTGACTGGAATAAGAGGAACTCGCTAGCTTGGTGAATTGTTTTTTTCAACAACGTCTCGTTAACTATCTCTAGGCCGGGTAATAAGAATACAAAGTGGTGTCTTGATAGCAGTTTGCCAGGGTAAATAGAGGATCAAGGCACAATGAAGGTGTAGTTTTGGCAGTACTTCATAGACGAGTGTCGTCGGGGTGGCTGTCTGTGTGGCCCGGGAGCCATATGTGTCATTTCTAGAAATTTCAGTCGACTACAGTAAAACATCCAGCAGCGGACCCAGACACTTTCCGACAGTATTGCTGTCCCTCTGATCTCAGGCCAGGGTCCTTGACGGCTTGCCCGGTCTCGTGTCTGGCAAATATAAATAGATGGTTGCAAACGGGAGGTCCAAGGAAAATTCTCCGAATTGAGGAGAGAAAATTATCTTGAAAAAACTATTAGGCAAACATTTGCACAGCATTAACTACTCTATTTAACAAAATGTTGAGACTCAACTACGCAATGAGAAACGTCGCCAGAGTGGCAAGAGCAGCAAAGTCTGCTCCTGTGGCAAGAATGCAACCTGTTAGATTCATCAACAGCGTCAGATTTTACTCCTCCTCCTCGTCTCTGACCAAAGAGGACGTGCTCGCCAGATCGATTTCTGTGCTGAACTCATTTGAACTCAAGGCTCCTGCCGACTCCATTGGTATGCAGACCGAATTTGTCAAGGATCTAGGTATGGATTCCTTGGACTACAACGATGTGCTGGTGGCGTTGGAGGAGGAATTCGACGTTGTGTTCGATGACGAGGTTGCCAACGAGATCAAGAGTGTTGGTCAATGTGTCAACTACGTTCTTGAGAAATACATTCCTACCCAGGAGTCCCTCGATCCTGAAATCCGTTAATAGTTGGGTTCGAACTGGAAGTTGGCAGAAAAACGTTGGTGTATGCTTCCTTAGTTATGTAGATAATCATGGTGATAAATGTGAGAAGTAGGCCGCTTTCTGGTTTCTTTTGATGCCTAAGTGTCTGTTTAGAGGCACGAAAATGACCCTAAATTCGGGTCCTATCCGGGGACATCGTTATGGTGCAGAGATGTAATTAATAAGCATAATTTGTTATAAAATTGTTTATTCCTCCAATGTCCCACAGCAACGTCCAATCCGAAGCGGAAATAGCTGAAAATTTGTCATCAGACCACTACGAGGAGCAGGAACAGCATGGAATGCCTCCGGAGCAGGTCCAGGAAATGCAGGAGAAGTTTGGTATGCAAACTATCAGTGATCCTCATCCTGAACAATTACCTTCTGACAAAGAGCTGATCCAGGGGTTCGATGACGATGTAGACCGGATCGATCTAATTCAATACAAGATTCGCGATTTGGACGATCTGGAGCTTGAAAGGTTCCATAACCTGGAAAGTCTGGTTCTTCGAGACAATCTTTTGGAAAGTGTCAATGGACTCAAAAAGATCCCAAGCAAGGACAAGCTAGTGGAGCTCGATCTTTACGATAACAGAATCAAGCATATCTCGAAACACATCAATGAGTTTCCAAACCTGGTTATGCTTGATCTATCTTTCAATAATATAAAGAACATTAAACATTTGGAGTCGCTTGTGAACTTGGAGGAGCTTTATTTTGTGCAAAACAGAATCAAGGAGATCCAGAATCTCGAGACATTGCAAAAGCTCAAGAACCTGGAACTTGGAGGTAACAGAATCGAAATGATCTCAGAAACGATGCTTAAACTCCCAAGTCTCGAACAGTTGTGGCTGGGTAAGAACATGATCTCAAAATTCGAAAACTTGACCAATCTCAAAAGATTGAAGGTGCTCTCGATTCAGTCTAACAAGATCTCTAAGATTGAAAACCTGGATCAACTTGAGAGTCTCGAAGAGCTGTACCTATCTCACAACAAGATCACCAAACTGGAGGGTCTTGATAAGTTGCACAATTTGAGCACTCTTGACGTGACATCAAATCAAATTCAAAAATTAGAAAATATGCGCCATCTCAAGAAGCTGACCGACTTTTGGTGCTCGTACAATCTTATCGACTCGTTCGACAATATACGAGATGAGCTGGGCGAGCTTCCAAGCCTGGAGACAGTTTATTTTGAGGGCAACCCAATTCAGCTCAACGCCCCGGCAATGTATCGGAGAAAAGTAAAACTGAACCTCGGCAAGTCGCTGCAGAAGATCGATGCCATGTATATAACCCAAGCCTAATACCAACCAATCATTTACGTAATATCTTATGTCATGCGATGATTCTCCGTTTCTCCTGCGCTAAAGCCGTTTTTCCTAAAGCCCGGGATTTTACGATACTTGGGACTACTCCCTGGTTGTGCGAGTCGAACTGAAGCTCTGTAGGCTATCTGAGGGCTTACGCTGGCGGGACGTCAAGGAGGGGAATTTAGAAATCGCAGTATAGATAAGTTGAGGGGAAGCCATGTTTACTATGGCAAGTGGGGGGTATCGCGGAAAAAAAAAACGGGGTGAGTCCAACGCACGAAAAATAACCCCGGGAGCTCATTTTTTGACTCACCCAGTGCAGTGATACAGTCCAGCTGGCGCGCAAGAGGGAGCATGAGTGGTTGTTCTGGCAGTTTGCCTGCAGTCAACAAGCGCATGCAAGGACTTGCCAGTCAGACAGCAAAATTGCAACACGATATTTCACCCACCCCCTTGTCGGGTAAGTTCGTGCATATCGAGTGAAAATTGAATCATCTTGAAAAAAATATGCAAGCTGGGTGTATGGAGAATTATAAATACTCAATATATTCGTCCGTTGTTCGCCAATTTAGATATTCTTGAAAAAAAACAGTATAATGTTGAGAGCCGCAACTTCAAGAGCTGCTAGACCACTGCAGAGCTCGAGAATGGCGTTTGCCATGTCCAAGAGATCCCAATCTGTTTGGGCTTCGGTCCAAGCTGCTCCAGCCGATAAAATTCTTGGTCTGACTGTGCTATACAACAAGGACACCAACCCTTCCAAGATCAACTTGGGAGTCGGTGCGTACAGAGACAACAACGGAAAGCCGTGGATTTTGCCTTCCGTCAAGGCGGCAGAAGAACTACTTGCCAAGACTGAGGAGAACAAGGAGTACGTTCCTATTGTCGGATCTCCAAAGTTCAACGAGGCCATCAAGACCATGTTGTACACCCACGACGAGGCCGGACGTCAGCTTTTAAAGGACGACAGAGTGCTGACCGCTCAGGGTATTTCGGGAACAGGATCACTGAGAGTTCTGGCAGAGTTTGTTAGAACTTTTTACCCAGTCACAAAAAAAGTTCTGGTGCCAAACCCAACCTGGGCCAACCATGTGGCGATCCTTGAAAAAGCCGGTCTGACTACCGGAAAGTACAGCTACTACGACTACAAGACCAACGCTCTCAACGAGGCCGGCATGCTGAACGACCTGGCTGCTGCCGAGCCAGGAACCGTTGTGCTTCTGCACGCGTGCTGCCACAACCCAACTGGAGTCGACCCGGAGCTTGAGCAATGGGATAAGATCCTGGACGTGATCTCCAAGAACAAGCTGCTGCCTATCTTGGACATGGCCTACCAGGGCTTCAGATCCGGCTCGCCGATCGACGATCTGGCCATCCTGTTCAAGTTCAACAAGGCCGTTGCCGATGGAAAGCTCAACAACTTCCTGCTGTCTCAATCGTTTGCCAAGAACATGGGACTGTACGGCGAAAGAGTCGGCTCGATGTCGATCATCACGTCGGGCTCGGAGGAGACTGCCAGAGTGAAGTCTCAACTGGAAAAAGTCATCAGACCCCTGATTTCGTCTCCTCCATCGCACGGCTCTAAGCTGGTGGAGATCATTCTGTCTGAGGACGCAATCTACCAACAATGGCTCGAGGACGTCAAGGTCATGTCTGACAGACTGGTCGACATGAGAGCTCTGTTGTACGACAAGCTCAAGAACGTGTACAAGAACCCATTGGACTGGGAGCATCTGCTCAACCAGAAAGGTATGTTCTGCTATACGGGACTGACCGAGGAGCAGGTGCAGAAGCTGATCGACAAGTCGGTGTATCTTACTTCCGACGGAAGAATCTCGATTGCCGGAATCTATCCTGCCAATGTGGACTATCTCGCAAAGGCGATCCACGAGGTCACCACCAACTAAGTAAGTAATATATTCAGCGAATTAGTGTAATTTTTTTCCGTGCGCGACGCTTGTGCTGAAATTTTATTCAATTCGATAAGACTAAATTTGTTTATTTAGGTGTATATTAGACAGTGACCAACTGTGCAGCCAGAAAACGTTCCTGAGTGTCGGAAAATCTTCAAAATGGACGCTAAGGAGGCCAAGACAGTGATTGGCAACTTGAACAAGGCCAAGGACACCAAGACGATACTTGAGCTGTTGGAGATACTCAAGAAAGATGTGGTAGCCACTGAAAAATTCCTGAGGGAAACCAAGGTGGGAGTGGCTGTGAACAAGTTCAGAGCGCATGCAGATTCCGAGGTGAGCGGTCTGGTGAAGAAAATTATCAAGCAATGGAAGGACCAGGTCTCCAAGGAGAAAAAGGCCAGTAAGGCCAATCCGAAGGAGGACGAGCCTGAGGAGCAGAGCGCGCCTTCGCCACAGAAGGGTGAAACTAAGACCTTTGTGGCGTCCAAGCCGCGCAATCCTGCCAACGATGGCGTCAATATCAACATTCACGACGACTCGACCAGAAACGGGTCAATTTCTGGTCTGTACACTGCTCTGGCCATGACCTCTGACAAACTGCCCTCCGAGGTGGTTGTGATAGCTCAGGAGATCGAGCAGGAGGCATTCAAGCTCACCGACGCCAAGGTCTCAGACCAATATCGCAATAAGATGCGATCTCTGATCATGAATCTGAGAAATAAGAATAATCCAGAACTACGCGCCAGGCTGCTCGACAAGGAGCTGAAAGCGTCGAAATTTGTCACCATGACCAACCAGGAACTGGCCCCCGAGGCACTCAAGAAGGAGCTCGCAGACCTGCACCAGAAAAACCTGTTCGACGCCCAGGGTGCAGTGCAGAAACGTGCAGTCACCGACAGATTCACTTGCGGCAAGTGCAAACAGCGGGAGGTGAGCTACTACCAGATGCAGACGCGGTCTGCGGACGAGCCGCTCACCACGTTCTGTACGTGTGAAAAATGCGGAAATAGATGGAAATTCTCGTGAAGTTAAATAAATAGTTAAGCCTCCAAACGGAGAAATAAATAGGCCAGCAGGCCGCAGGCTCAAACAAGCCGTTTAATCGTCCCCAGATACTGGATCACCAGCTTGATGTCCTCCATCTGGAACTCGATGTTATGCAGGGCGACAGAGTCCAAAAACTCGTCAACCACCTCTCTATTAGGTGCGCGCAGAATCTCTCTGGTAAAGAGTACGCTGAAAATGAGACTTGTGGGAGTGGACTGTCTGTTGAAGAAAAACGAGTTGGCGCGCTTGTCAGCCACGTTTATCGCCTGGTTCACCACTCGGAAGGCGTCGTACGCCTTGGTCCTCAGGTCCGGATACGAGTGGCACTGCAGCATCAGCTCCTCCAGTCTCAGGACACCCTGTCTGTCCGCCAGCGAGTACTGGCGCACGGCGGGCCTCAGCAAGCTTCTGGACGAGACCCGCACCGCACGGTTGATTGCAATTTTGAACATTATTAACACAGGGGAGCGCACCTGGTCTTTAAATATTTATCCACCCCACATTGCCATCATGCCCAGCTACTCCGCACCCATGTCTGCTTACGTCAGCACCCCCCCTCACAGAGTTTCGAAAATGTACCTTTGCTGCCGCATTTCTTGAATCAGCCGGGTCAGCTGGGGCACTACCTGTGCGTCGAGCACCTCCAGCTCGTGCGGCTCGAACTTGCTCAGCACGTAGTCTGCCACCACGCCAGGGCGTTTCTCTCCCTGGTAGTTTCTGCCGATGCCGATCTGCACTGCGTTGTAGCCTTTTCCGATGCTCTGCTGGATCGACCGCAGCCCGTTGTGGCCCTTTGGCGAAGAATTTTGTTTTCGCACGCGCGTCTTCCCCAGCTGCAGATCTAGCTCGTCGTGCAATACCACGAGCACCGGGTTCCACTGGGTCTGTGCGAGCACGGCGTTCCAGGCTTTTGCCAGGTTCTTCCCGCTCGTGTTCATGAAGCCAGGGTTCTGGTAGAGCAGCACGTCCGGGGTTTCTGGGTTGTATTTAAATTGGAATTTATCTATTTTTTTGGTCTGAGTATAGCCCTCGGATTGGCAGAGCTTCTGGACAATATGGTGGCCTACCGAGTGACGTGTGCCGTGGTACTGTGCCTCAGGGTTTCCGAGAGACGCGATCAGAATGAGTACTGGCTTCCCATTGGGCGCAGAAATTCTAGAAAGTGTGCTTGATTTCCGGGCAAACTGTAGAAGCGAGAGCATGGGTGAAAAAATATATGAGTCAGCAGCGACCGTTAAGTTGCAAATTTATTAATTTTATTCAGACATGAACCCTTTCGTTTCGCTCAAGATCGTTTCTGATTCGTCGATTGTTGAAGAGGAAGCTGTTCCAGAGTATGGGGTTGCCTATGGACTGATGATCAAGTATCTGTTTGCGCTTGTGCTGGTTGCAATCGCGTACATGGTGGTCGATAAGATGACTGTTATTGACGAGGAGGACAAGGAAAAGAAAGAGTGAGATCGGGTGCGGGACACATATGCGGGACATGGACTTTTATAGATTCCAGAAATATTAAATAGTGTAGCTACACTAACAAGTATTTCGGGTGCCTTCCTTTTCTCCAGAACCTGGAGTGGAAATTATTTATCGAGCAAATATATTTATTATCGGGTCCAAATGAGCGTAAGCGATCCAAGTTCAGGAGACTCGAAACTCAGAACAGATGACGATTCTGGTCAATCGCAATCGCCCGACACTGCGGATGACGTTATCAATCCCGTTAAGCTGGAAATGGCAGGGTCCACTGTACCATCTGAGGAGCCCAAACATTCCAGCACGAGCACCAGGAGTCAAAGAAAACGCAAGAAGGTAGGTGTGGCTTGTGTCTACTGTCGACGCTCGCATATGATTTGCGACGAAGGGCGCCCGTGCCAGCGCTGTTTGAAAAGAAACATCGGACATCTGTGTCACGATGAGCCCGCCAATGGGGGGCGCAAAAAGAGAAAAGACGACAACAATGTGCCCCAGATGCTGGTCGAAGAGCCCCGCACCGAGAGCTCGAGTGCCGAGAAACTCAAACCTCTGGGAATATATCACCACCAGCCAGTAAACACGGCCGAAATGATGAACTTCGAAATGCCCCAGGCTCCAATAGCAAGTCCTCAGCCATATTTATCTGTCAAGCCGTCAGCCACTACAATCAACCAGCAGCCGTTCTTCTTTTCAGAGCACGCAGGCTCGGAGTTCAATTCGCTGACAGAATTCCTCTCCATGATAGATGACTCAGATATGATCAACTCCATCAACCAGATTAACGATCCAATGCTGCAGAAACTCGAGACCTTCACTGGAAATCCGCAGTCCACCAGCATGACGCCAATTCCCCCGTTTGAGCCTGCTTTCGAAAACAGTCTGTTCTCCAAGACTCCCTCTGCCTCGCCTCATCTCAGCAAACGCAATTCGGGCACGCTGCCGCAACTTGCACTGCAAAATAACGTTGAACGCATTTCAAGTGCCAATTTCGACAATTACTTCCAACAGCAGCAGTCTCCTACTGCCTCCTCTGCCCCTCAGACTCAGAATCAAACCCCATACGTATCAGATTCTGCTCGTGACAAATTCTTTTTGACGGCAGCAGATCCAACTACAGAAATCTCTCCGGAAGAGCGTCTCAAGCAGGTTATCAATGCCAAGTTGGAGGCCGGCTTGCTGAAACCCTACAACTATGCCAAAGGTTATCAACGACTGCAAACTTATATGGATAACCATATGGCATCTTCCTCCAGACAGCGTATTTTGAAACCATTATCCAAGTTTAGACCAGGGTTCAGGGCAATTGCCAAAACGTTAAAGGACATAGACCTTATACTGGTGGAAGAGAACTTCGAGAGAATGCTACTGGACTACGATCGTGTGTTTACCTCGATGGCTATTCCTGCATGTTTGTGGAGGAGAACGGGCGAAATTTATCGAGGAAATAAAGAGTTTGCTTCCCTAGTGGAGGTCTCGATCGATGACTTGAAGAATGGAAAACTCACTATCTATGAGCTAATGACCGAAGAGAGCAGCGTGAACTTTTGGGAAAAATATGGTGCCATTGCGTTCGATAACACGCAAAAAGCCGTTTTAACCAGTTGCAACTTAAGAAGTAAAGATGGACGCAAAAAGAGGAACTGTTGTTTCAGTTTCACCATACGAAGAGACAGATACAATATTCCAAGCTGTATTGTTGGGAATTTTATTCCTATTCAGTGACTTCCAACAGCTTATCGACAGTGGTTCCATTAAAATTGACGTTGCATTTTCTCCTCGAGTACAAGAACTTGAAGTACTGCTCAGATATTCTGAGTGGTGGCTCGCCAAAACTGATGAATTCAAACCGTGTTTTAGCCTCCCAGGATCTCACTGACTCCAGACACTCTAAGAATTGAATAGGACGCGAAGTAGCCTGCACAATATGTTGGACATATTGCTGGGAGTCTGTGAGGAATTTGCCTGTGAGATTTGAAATCACTGGCACACACAGCTCCGAGACCTTGTTCGAGTCGAACATACCTTGCAACTCGCGCTCAATTGGTCTAAGAACCTTGTTATGGAACGGGATATCGACTTTTAGATCCATGTTGCGAATTCTAGTTTTCCAGACTCCTGCCTTGGCGAGTCTATCTTTGAGCTGATCCAATTTCGCCAAAACATCCTCTTTAGGCCCGCTGACCACCACTTGCTGCATGTTATTATAGTTGCTAACATGGAGTTCCAGCTCCTCGAGCAGCTTTATTATGTATTGATAATGAGTAGGCTCGAAAAGAAGAGCTTGCGTTGTGAAAACCGTATCAGACTCTGCCACCACCTCCTCCATCAATTGCCCTCTTTGGTGAGCGATCATTAAACCTGCTGACAGAGGAAGTGCTTGCTGCACCACTAGATTGGTGATCTCTCCAAGGGACTGGCCCACCGTGAAATCAGCCCAGGCTAGGAGACTCTGATTTCGTGAGACCAGTAGCATATGTTTGATGTATGATGTTAAAATTAAAAGAGGCTGTTGCACGGATGTGGATTGAAGACTGTAGAGCTTTCGGGCGCTCTCAGGATCTGCAATGGCTTTGGAGAGACCCAGCTGGGGCAAGGCTTCGTCGGCCTGCTCCAATGCATCTCGTACTATCTGATCATTCCGGAATCTGTGAATGTTCTTGACAGTGTCGATGTCAAATTTCCCCTGTCCTGGAAATACCAGAAGTCTAGTTACAAGACTTTTGTCCGATTTAAAAGGATTAAATACCCTGTTCATGAAATATGACTGTCAGAATTAAATATTATATTTTTTTCAAGTCTAGAAATCCTTTCCGTACTCATCTACTCCCTGCACTTTCTTGGGCGATTCATCAACAGTAACCAGACCTTGGTTCTCCATTATTCTGAACTGCACCATTTTGAGCAGATGATACATCATGGACAAGTGAGGGGCGGAGACCCCGTTTTTTTGCGCAATCCTTAAGGGGTTGCCCACTATAGTCTCAACTTCGATCATCCTGCCCAATCTCACATCAACAAGCATTGACGGAGTGTAAAAAAAACCATCGGAGATCCGGATCATGCTCTCCTCGAGCGCTGGAGGAATCGTGAAGCCTTCAGATTTCGCAATAGCATAGATCTCTCTCATCAGAGGCCTATAAATTCCATCCTCACATCCAGCCATAGACGCACGTGAACAGTCCAGATTGACAAGAGAAGTAGTGGTGTTGACAGCCGCATTGTACACAAGCTTCTGCCATCTCGTCAAACGAACATTGGTATCTTTTTTGACCACGTTTTTCCCGTCCAGACGGTACAGAGAAATAAATTTCTCCAGCTTTTCTTCAGCCAGCTCGGGGCTTGCCAAAGTGTCATTTTCGAACAACCCCAGCTGAATATTGTCGGGGGTCATCTGCTTCACCACACAATCTATGTTTGTGCAACCAATAAGAGACACTCCACTGATCACCACATGTCCAGGATAGTTGGCAATAATTGGCTTTTCGATGTCAATACCATTTTGACAAAGCACGACTACAGCATCTTTGTTGGTCTTCATTGCAGCCTCAATGATCGACTCGCAGGGAGTTGCAGAGTCAGGCAGGTTCTTGACCGACACAAACACATACTCGTACTTCTCACCGTTCGCTACAGCTTCTGCAACCGAACTGACGATCCTGCTCGGCTTCCAATTATCGATCTGGCCGAACTGGACAGAATCAATCTTGTAGCCTTCAGTAGACGCCTTTTTGTATCCGGACCTCACCACCAAAGTGACCTCTGCCTTTCCTTTATCTTCCAGCGTGTATGCAGCGACGAGACCCAAGGCCCCACTGCCAACGATCAGTACTTTACTTTTCATCAAATTGAGTCTTTTTTTTTAGATACTTATTTTTCTACACTGCCTGGTTCAGTTCAACTGACTCATGGTTTGTCAAGGCCCAATTCAGACAATCTTCGAGTTCGCGCACGTCATTCAGCGACACTTCAAGAAGAGACACGTCTTTGAGGTTTCTCAACTGCAGACTGATTGCAGAGTAGGCCGAGCTTTTGAGCGAGCTTAGTCGGATTCTTATTAAGACACTCTTGTTAGGCAGTTCCAAGATCGACGCTGGGGCACTGTTAACGCGACAGAACGGATCCATCTGCGAGCTATGGGCCTCGTTCAAATGCTCAGTGATTTTGAGATTGTCCTGGATGTACTGAACAGCGCGGGTCTTATCGTTTTCGAACTGCGACACCATGACTGACTCCAAGACCTCCTGGACCAGTCTCATGGTTCGTTGATGGCGATTGTACACGATAACAGGACGCAGTAGTGAGCTGGTCTTCGTCTGGACAATAGTTTGTGCGTCGGTGTTCAGTGCAACAGGCGGGATCTTGCGCAGATCGAGATTATGTTTGTGTTCGGCGTACAGCATCAATCTCAGATATATCTGTATGAGTTCTGCAGTTTGGTTTTTCGGGAGCTGACGCTGAGCAGAAACATGTTGGACAGGAATCTGCGTGATCTCTATAATGCGGTCGTGGAGATCGACGATAATCTTGTCCTCGTCAATGGAAACTTGTAGTGATATTAATGTCGCAGCTTCTTTCAGTAGCTGATAAAAAAGCTCTTCTTCGAAAAGAAAGAAGCGAGCTCTAGAGATCTCGTTGATGACTCCAGCATCTTCATACTTTTGCACTTTTCCTAGCAGGTTAGATTCACCTACAAGATCAACCTTGTCGCCGTTTTTCGTAAATAGTCGCACACTCACCACTTTCTCGGATTTCTCTTCCTTGGCTGGAGCAGAGTTTTCGAATCTCAGGTTCCCTGTCAGTCCATCCTTTTTCAGCAAACCTATTCCTTTGTCGTAGTATGTCGACCCGGCATCACCGTATCCGTATTTGACACAAATTTCCTTGCTGTTCTTGATGTTCATGCTGGTGATCACCTCGTGAGATTTTAAGACCTCAACCATGTCGTTCCAGAAATTCTTCTCTTTCGTCACTTCCTCTTTCAGTCGAGAGCTTGCAGCCTGAAGTCTGCTGGAAGCGCGGTCCAGACTCTCTAGTTTCCACCCGCGACCTGCCTTTGCGGCGTCAAATTGGGCCTTTTCTGTGTTCGCTGGAGGTTCCACTTTATCACTCGACAGTGAACCAATTTTGATATGTTGCTTCAAATGAGGTGACATCGATGATGATCCCGCTGCTGGACGTACACACGAAATCCACAAAGATACAAAATCCAACGACAATGACGACTCGTTGAGTGCAGAATGGATAGATTTGATAATCTGCTCCTTATCCTTCGTAAATTCTTCCTGAGACTTCTGAAATTTGGCCTCTTCTGTACTCTCCTCTTCCTGTGGCAGAGTTATATTGTTTCCCTGCGCATGGTCGTTGACTTCCTCTGAAAGCTTCTCTTCAGTGATGTCCAAAAAGGAGCCCCGTTGACCGATAATTTTCGTCAGCAATTGCGGCAGAGGCAGCATTTCATCTTCATTAATGTCTCCAGCATTAATGTTCTCGCCCAGAATCGGAGCCAAGCTGGCAAACAAGTTCTCATGAGCCGTCATGTTGAACACCTTATTTAAATTTGATAAATTCCCAAATTGGTCGATCGACCCAAATCCAATATTTTTAGTGAAATTCAAGTGTCCCAAATTCGTGTTTAAATGCCCCCAAAACTTAGATCGCGCACAAAAAACGCGGCTCGAGAACAGCAGATTGATACTGCTGCCATCTCGTCTCATGAACTTGGTGAAGGTGTGAAACAAGTCATAGAGGAGGACTCCAATTACGAGGAGATAGATATCCCTAGTGCTGTCACTGAGGATGTGACAAAAGCAAGTGAAATCATCAAGAATAAGAACAAGTCATGGGCCAAGGCGATTCTCATGACCAAGAGATTTACCTTTCTGTTTGGAATTGTCTTTGGTATTGGGTTTGCCCTCTACTTTGGCTCAAAGACTATGGTGGAAAACGACATGTTACCTGAGCTTGATTCCATAATGAAGTTTGAGAATTTGGGCGGATACTTTGAGGACTGGAAAGACGTTCTTCCAGTTTCTATTCAGGGTTTAATTGATGAGTCTGGAGAAGACTTCCATGACCCTAGCGAATCTTTTGCTATTGGAAAGTTGCTCAAGAAGGAAGGATTCGAGGCCAAACATCCAGTGATTATGGTTCCGGGAGTGATCAGCACAGGAATTGAGAGCTGGGGTCTGGAGGGGTCTGGCGACTGCAAAAGTGAGCCTCACTTCAGAAAGCGGTTGTGGGGCTCTTTCTACATGATTCGCTCCATGTTTCTCGACAAAACTTGCTGGCTCAAACATATTATGCTGGATCCCGAGACCGGGCTGGATCCTCCAGGAATCAAGCTCAGGGCTGCTCAAGGTTTTGAGGCGGCAGACTTCTTCATGGCAGGCTACTGGATTTGGAATAAGGTGCTCCAAAATCTGGCAGTGATCGGATACGGCCCAAACAACATGTTCAGTGCAGCCTACGACTGGAGACTAAGCTACTTGGACCTGGAGCGTCGCGATGGGTATTTTTCCAAGCTCAAGAGTCAGATCGAGCTGACCAAGAAGCTCAATGGCGAGAAGACCATTCTGTACGGCCACTCTATGGGGGCTCAGGTGATTTTCTACTTCCTCAAGTGGGTGGAGGCCGAGGGCGAGCACTTCGGAAACGGAGGTCCTTCCTGGGTCAACGACCATATTGAAGCCTTTGTGGACATTTCAGGATGTCTTCTCGGGACTCCAAAAGCCATTGTGGCCCTACTCTCTGGAGAAATGAAAGATACTGTGCAATTGAACAGTTTGGCTGTGCACGGCTTGGAGAAGTTCTTCTCGAGAAGAGAGAGACTGGATATGCTGAGATCGTTTGGAGGTCTTGCCAGCATGCTTCCAAAGGGAGGAGAGCTCATTTGGGGCTCTCTGGACTCGGCTCCGGATGATACGTTCTCGCCCTATGCCAACGACACTATGGGAAAATTTATCAGATTTGTGGATCAGGTCGGAGACTACTCGAAACACAACCTGACCATTTCTGAGTCGATCGATTTCATGCTAGAACAGAGTCCGGAATGGTTCCAGCGTAGAACACTTGAACATTACTCGACTGGAGTGGCGAAAACCAAGGCGGAGCTGGAAGCCAACGAGAAGCAGTTCAACAAGTGGATCAATCCACTCGAGGTCCCGCTTCCGAACGCACCGGACATGAAGATCTACTGCTTCTACGGGGTTGGGAAGCCGACAGAGCGTGCCTACAACTACAGAGAGGAGCTGAACAAGCAGGTGTCGAAGCTGAATGTGTCAATCGACAGCGACAGCCGACAGAGTGTGTTGACGTCGGACGGAGACGGGACCATCTCCTTGATGACACACGCCATCTGCCACAAGTGGGCCCAGGAGGGCGCTAACATCTACAACCCGGGCAACTCCAAAGTGACCATCGTGGAAATGAAACATGAGCCCGATAGATTCGACATTCGAGGCGGTGCAAAGACCGCGGAGCACGTTGATATTTTGGGCAGTGCTGAGCTGAACGAGATGCTTCTGCGCGTGGCGAGCGGACGCGGTGACACAATCAACAACACGTTTGTCACGACGCTGAAGGACGTGGTTGCGCAGCTCGAATTCTGAGACCGGAATTATGCAAATTCCCCATGAATTCACGCACCTGTCGCGCTTGTGAATAGTTTCGTGTAGCTATTATTATTTTTTTTGAGGTGCGCCCCAAATTGGAAATTCCATAACAAACACCCTAGGATCGAATATTTTGTTTATTCAAGCGTGTGCTTCTCCCCAAGCGCAAGCACTTTGTTCCTTCGTTTGCTAGCAGTTTAGTCAGGTCCACCGATCCGCAACGGCCAATGACTGCCTCCACCTCCTCCAGGCCCATTCTGGGAAGTTTGGACAACAACTCGTTGAATAAACCAAACCATCCGTTTGCGTTTGCCGCTTCTAAAGAGCCCTCGCCAAAGTTGCATCGGGCCAGAATGCTCAAGCTCAAGCTTCAGCTCGCCTACTACAAGGTGACCACCAATCAGACTGACGTTCCGCTGGACCGTCTTAAGGTTGTTGACCAAAACAATAACAACAACAAACAACAAGAGTCGCCACTCGCCAAACGGCACCGGTCCAACGCGTTGGACGACCTTCTTGCGTCCTCGACGCCGGTTCTGAACCGCAAGCGCAATGCGGACCAGATTCGGAAGCGGTCGGTGTGCTTTTTGGACGATGTTGTCAAAAAGAGAGCCACAAGTGCCAACCTCAAACGGGCCTCTCTCCAGTACAGCAAAGTGCCTAAGCTTGACACGCTTGCATTGACGTCACCTTCTCGCTTTGTCATCAACGATGCAAAAGCCAAACAGGTCAAACTGCCTCCACTTCCAAAGGGTCTTGTCAGCCAGTCGGATTCTACCCTAATGACTCCTATCCGGCACCATCTTAGCACCAGCATGACAGAGACCAGTCCTCTGCACTCCTCCAACAAGCAAGATTTCCCAGACATGTTGCCAAACACCCTGATGTCTACTCCCTCCTCCATTGGAGCAGCCCGTTGTCTTCTGCAATTGGCACATCGATAGTTTTTCATTAGCATCGTGATATTTCATTTCTCCAGCAATGCTGTTTATGTATATTGAGCATATTTGTGTACTACTAGCAATGGTATAGATTAGAGTCTATATAGTATGAATTAATTGATAGTAATCTGAATCAGCGAGCCAGAATGGGCTAATTTAAGCAATTGATGCAAAGCGTTTTGATCGGATTCTATGCCGTCTTGACGTTTTTGAAAAACCGTTTGTAAAACGATTCCAAGAAGATCCCCACAAATACCACCAAGAGACCTAGCCATTGCAGCGTGTTGAGCCGGTGGCCAAACAGGAACACACTCAGACACATCGAGAACATCTTGCGAGTCACAGTGACTGTCACCAGCAGCAGTGAACCAAAGTTCTCCAGGGTCAGGAAGATGAAAATTTGTCCCAGTGAGCCAAACAGTCCGAAAGACACCACATCGTACACGAGCTCAGAACCATTTTTGTGCACGAATCTAGTGAAATATGTGAGCTGATCTGTAAATAGTAGCATATATCCAAAGGTAAAAATCATGTTGAGGAAATTTAGTCCTGTCATTAAATGAGCACCAGTGATCTGTTTAAATTGGGGCTTCGAAAACAGTTGATCCTGAGTAGAATTAGTTAATCCATCAAGTAGCAGCGAGGCAAACAAGTATGCAAATCCCAGTACTATGCGACCGTCATTACTGGCAGCTTTTGATTTGTTGTTGACGGAAAACATAACCACTCCAATAGTTATTAATCCTGCAACCATATATTTATAAAGCGGAAACCTGGATCTGTAAAGCACACGATGGACCAGCATGACCGGAATGAGTTTGCAAGATTTTGCGAGCAGGTAGAACAAATAATCTAGATGGTTGAGCGACTGGTATGCAACCGGAGAAGACACAGCCTGAGTCAGAGCAATTAGCAGAAAGTTGCGTAAAAGACCCAGATCTTTAAACAAAAAGCTTGCCGGAGTCTGAAGCTTGCCAGTCTTGAGCGAAAGATATACAGACCCGACGAGCATGGCGAAGAAGGCCTGAATAGTGTTGATCACTAGAGGAGACTTGAAATATGCTTCATCAACGGACGAGTAGTTCTTGGACGCAATCTTCTCTTGAAAATAGGCCCACGACAGAAACGACGCATAGATCCCGGCAACACACACTGCCAATAATAGCAAACTGCCTGGCTTCTTCTCGACCATTGGAAAGAATAATTCAAACAAAATGACAAGCACAGCCCGAGAAATAGAGGCACCAGGGGAGGCCAAATTTGGATGGCGAGGCAGCTGTGCTAGTCGGTCCGGATAGTCTGGTGTTGGGCTGGTGGTCCTCGGGCTCGCCAGATTGACCATGTTGGGTGCGACATTTTTCTAGTTGTGCCAGACAATCTTTGCAGAGAGTTAGGTCCTCGTAATAAAATTAAAAAGTCTATATTATAAATTAGCTACTTTGTAATATTAGCAAATGGTATGTTGCATTTCACAAAAACTAACAATAGGTACTGCCGTTGATTATTGGCATTGGGGTTACTGTTGCGGCGCTAACGACAAAGTCTGCGATCCTGGCGTTCTCCAGATATGCCAGGTTGAGTCCGCAACAGATTGCCGCACTCAATAATATAAGCATTAAGCCCCCGAACTCCAAGGATCCGTTTTGGATGTACAAGGGCGGGTTCAACGAGAAAATGAGCGAAAATGAGGCTCTCCTGGTTCTCGACATCCAGCCGGAAGAGATTCTCAACCTGACACACGATCTGGTCAAAAAACGACATCGTCGCATGATGCTGCTCAACCATCCTGACAAAGGCGGCTCCCAGTATCTTGCCCTCAAGATTAACAGAGCCAAAGAGGTCCTCGAACACAGTTACATGTTCACCAACTCGCAGGACTAATTGATTATGTCAGCACAAAATTATTTATATGAATCAATGTTTGGGAGTTACTAGGAAGGGTGAGAGGTGTCGGATTCGGGTGAAGAACGCGATCTACTGCCAATATCACCGAGGACAAGACACTAAGGACAGACGACAAGATGGATTTGTGTATATTTTCACGCTGGCGCATTTGATCGGTTCGTCTCCAAAGAAACAGAGGTGGTTACGACAGGCAGCTCCAAATCCCGAGAATACGATGGATTTTGCCGATACAAGAGAGCTGGACCCCAAGCGCAACATCCTCATCAAGGTGGGATACACTACACAGCCGGTGAGTCGACGATTAACCCAATGGAGAGAGCAGTGTAAACAAGATTTCCAGCTTTTGGGGCCTCGAGATCTGGACCAAGTGATGTTTTCGAAACGAGACCAGCTGACAGATATGATAGAGAGGTTTAAGCATATATCATTAAACAGGTATGGCAAGTTTGATGCGACCCAAGGCGCGTTTAGAGCGGTCCATGCGTACAAATCAGAACAGCAAGTGCATGCACAGTTGAAACAGGTATATGGAAGTGGACGACTATACTGCGATGGATGCAAAAAATCCAATTCTGTTCACAAGGAATGGTTTCTTGTGCCCCGCAAGAGGATGCGAGGGATCATGATGATGATCGACCAGACAGTGGAGTAGCATTAGTGATACGATAAAGCATTTACTCCTGTTTCTTGGAGACCTCGTCAATGTAGGTGAGTCTCTCGATCAGGTGAGGGTGGTTGTGGTTGTAGGCAGAGTAGAGCCAGTCCACGTCGAGAGAGCTCAAATTTTCCTTGTGAAGAGTGATCAAGGCCACCTTGAGCTCCTCAGAGTATCCGAGTTCTGCAGCGAATCTGTCTGCCTCGTACTCATACTTTCTAGAGAGCAAGTTCATGGAGAATTCCAGAATCGTGTCGACCGGTTTGAGAATGTCTCCAAAAAGCAAAAATCCAATCATCACTGGCTGTTCCTTGAAGAAACCAAAGCTCTGGAACAGGGATTTGTTATTCACAAAGGCCGCAAACATAGTGAAGATTCCAAACACATGTGCTTGGTTGATAACTAGCAACTTGGTAGTATGGGAAAGGAACCAGTGTCCGATCTCGTGGCCCAGCACAGCAACGACCTCCTCGACCTTCGAGGAAGCAATTAGGGTATCGTAAATGACAATCTGCTTCGATCCCCAAGGCAGACCCATGAAGTAAGCATTTGAATGTGAAGATCTCTTGGAGCCATCAATCACGTATAATTTGTCTAGAGGGAACTTATTCTTCTCGGCAAGCTGTTCAATCTTGGTCTTAAGCTCTCCTTCTGGCAGAGGCTCGAGTTTATTGAATAAAGGCTGGATGAACTTTGGATAGACAATAATAAGGAAGATTTGCACAGCAAAGAGGAACACCGAGAGATAATACATGAACTTGTCACCAAAATAATCAATGATCTTCAGGAATCCAGCAAGAACTGGAGCTCCAATGGTGAACAAAACAAGCAATTCCTTAATGGTATCTGAGATCCACAATTTGACGGTCAGTTTGTTGAAGCCGTACCTCTCTTCAATAACAAAGTTAGAATAGTAGTTGATAGGTAGACCCAAGACAAGAGAAACAAGAGACATCTGACCCATGAAGATGAGCGAGGTGGTGATCGATGAACCTGCCAGGAATGCAGGCAATCTGCTCCAAGAAGCCAAAGCCGAGGCCGAGCTCCACATCTTGGCCAGCGCATCAAACTGGTAGAAAGCCAGGTTTTGGACGAGTGAGTAAAAAGAAGAGATCAGCGAAAACTTGAGCTTCGCCAAAGAGTACTCGGAAGACTTCAAAACTGTCTCGTTGTCGATCTTGTCCTTGATTTGAACAGGAACATCCTTAACATTTGCGACCTTTTTGATCTGTCTATATTTCAAATAGGACTCAAAGGCAAAGCTGGCTGCAGAAAAGCCCAAAATGACCGCCTTCCAATTGAATCCCGGTCTGTCCAAATAAACGCTTGCCGTCTGAATCAACGAATCCATAATAACAAAGTTACTTTTTATTTTTTTCTCTACGAAAATTTCAGAATCATGTCTTTTCTGTTGGTTCATCAGGCCTATAACAAAAATTGTCTATACAATGACTTGTCAGTTGATCTAGTTGGCTTCAGCGGCAATCTTCTCGGCCTTGGCAACAACATCCTCGATACCACCAACCATGTAGAAGGCGTTCTCTGGCAAGTGGTCGTACTTACCTTCCAAAACGTCCTTGAAAGAAGTGATGGTGTCCTTCAATCTAACCAACTTACCCTCGATACCGGTGAAAACCTCGGCGACGGCAAATGGCTGGGACAAGAATCTCTGGATCTTTCTAGCTCTCTCGACAGTCAACTTGTCTTGCTCGGACAACTCGTCCATACCCAAAATAGCAATGATATCTTGGAGAGACTTGTAGGCCTGCAGAGTTTGTTGAACGTTGGTAGCAACGTCGTAATGCTCTTGACCAACAATAGAAGCATCAAGCAATCTAGACTTGGAGTCCAATGGGTCGACAGCTGGGTAGATACCCAACTCAGAGATACCTCTGGACAACACAGTGGTGGCGTCCAAGTGGGCGAAAGTGGTGGCTGGAGCAGGGTCAGTCAAGTCATCGGCTGGCACGTAAACGGCCTGGACGGAGGTAACGGATCCCTTTCTAGTGGTGGTAATTCTCTCTTGCAGCAAACCCATATCGGTGGCCAAGGTTGGTTGGTAACCGACGGCAGAAGGAATACGACCCAACAAAGCAGACACTTCAGAACCAGCTTGAGTGAATCTGAAAATGTTGTCGACGAACAACAACACATCTTGACCTTCTTCATCTCTGAAGTACTCGGCAATGGTCAAACCGGTAAGGGCAACTCTGGCTCTAGCTCCAGGTGGCTCGTTCATCTGACCGAAGACCAAGGCGACCTTGGAGTCACCCTCCAAGTTGATGACACCGGTCTCCTTCATTTCACGGTACAAATCGTTACCTTCTCTGGTTCTCTCACCGACACCGGTGAAGACGGAGAAACCACCGTGGGCCTTGGCAATGTTGTTAATCAACTCTTGGATGAAAACGGTCTTACCGACACCGGCACCACCGAACAAACCAATCTTACCACCTCTAGCGTAAGGAGCAAGCAAGTCAACAACCTTGATACCAGTCTCCAAGACCTCAGCCTCAGTAGATTGCTCAACGAAGGAAGGTGGTTCAGCGTGAATTGGGTTTCTTTGCTTGCACTCAATTGGTCCTCTCTCGTCAATTGGCTCACCAACAACGTTGATGATTCTACCCAAAGTACCTCTTCCGACTGGAACGGAAATTGGAGCACCAGTGTCAATGACGGCTTGACCTCTAACGAGACCCTCGGTACCGTCCATGGCAATGGCTCTGACAGAGTTCTCACCCAAGTGCTGGGCAACCTCCAAGACCAACTTCTGGTTGTCACCAGTGTCAATGGTCAATGCATTCAAAATAGCTGGCAGTTCGCCCTGTTCGAATTGGACGTCGACAACGGCACCGATAACAGCTCTATTACATGTTAGTTGGCACTAAGGGGGGTTGGTTATGCAGCCCGCGATTTCTCCGAAAAAATATTTCCAGCTCCAACGATGAAAAAAATGCACTCCTCTGATTTGACGAGAGAGACAGGACGACAATTTCACCCTGTTTTCTCCCACCAAAGGCCATTGGCACCTTGTATCGTAGCCGTAATGAAGTAATTGCAGACCTGCTAACCAATTGAGTGTCGTTTTAAATCTGGATGGCAAGGACCGTGACCGAAAAGTGCGTACTGACAAAACAACGTGCTCTTGCAGTGTATCGCACATGTTCCCACGGTCCCCTGGATCCATATCTTCAATTGACACCCTTTGCGTGGAACTTACCTGATCTTACCAGAAGCTGGGCCGGCAGTTGCCAAGCTTCTTTGAAGGGCCAGATTGGCTCTGACAGCCTTCAAAGTAGCTCTCTTGGTAACGGAAAACAATCTAGCAACCATGTTTCTTGATTATCGAATCGATTTGATAACGACAAGTCAGAAAATAATCTCGAATAAACAAGAGCTAAAGAAAAGAAGAAGGAAAATCGACAGCAGATGCTTCGTTGGTACAAAATTCTCGGTGGCTGCCAAAAAAATAATGTGTCAATAGGATAGAGGCAACACAAAATTTCATTGGTCGGATCTGGTAGCAGCTCAAGGAGGACGGGAAATTGGCTATGAGAGCGCGCGTTTCGCGTTTCTAGGACTACTAACTGCTTCGACATGTTCCTGTCTTAACCATACAGACCTTATATACCCAATTCCTCCCGAGCTTGTCAACATCATTTATCGGCATTAATTTTCTCGCATCACCGCATTTTGATCTCACCTTGAATTATTTCAAAAACCAACTTTGGCTCCCAATTGGTCAGAAATGTAGTTTTCGAGCTCCCGAACCTCATTTTCAACCAGAACTGCCCCCGATTCTTCCAATTGGACTGGCGTCAGATCCGGCTGCTGCTTTGCAAGACATTCCAGACACATGTACACCTTCCCGTAATTAGGGAACCTCGTTCTCCTGCGTTTGATTCTCCTCACCATGCTCGTGTTGGACTCGTAATCGAGCCGCTCCTGATCAATGCGCTCTTCCACTGGGGATTCACTTTTCTGGGCCAGTCGTCTAGACTTGCGAACGCGAGAAGAGTCGTCAGTCTCGCATATGCTACGTTTTCGCGACTCGTCCCTGTCATCCGAATCAGACCCAAATTGGGACTCCTGTTCCTGCTTTGGTGTATGCTTCGGCGTAGGAAGAACAGACTCCTCAGCGTCCAAATATCTGTCGATATCCCCTTGCACCTTTTCGAGCACGTCAATCTCGAGCCACTTGAAGTTGGGGATCGCTTTGCAACACACACAAATAATATCGTCTGCCTCCTCCTCTGTGCTCATCCGAGACTTGCGGCCAGCCATTCTAGATGGTGAGGGCTCAAGTGCCTGCTCCTTCTTCAACTTGATGTATTCTTCTACGCTCACGACTTCCAGTCCTTCCAGCAAATGACGCACTTGTGGATTTCTCATTTGGAGCTTGTAGTTTTGAATAGCCTGACAGTAGTCTTTGAAAGCCCGCTGTAGCATGGTGGAAATGCTGTGCTCCTCGAAATCGCTCCACCAGGTATTCTTGTCATCTTTATTGACTAGGAACCCATCCAAAATGTTGCGCAACAGCTTGAAATGGTTGAACACATTTTCTTTCTTCACCACTTTATACTCTCTGATCGACTGATGACCATATGGTAGCCAATATGGCATGGTGAAATTGACAGCTTCGTTCACATTGAAACCACAATTGAAGCCAGCATGGTACACTTTTGGGAACGTGACAACAAACTCGTTCGGGTTCTGGTTCACAGCGTAAATGCGGATCTTTCTCCCAAGCTTTTCTCTCACCAGAGCAGCGATCTTGTCTGGAGAAAGCAGAGAGACAAGTTGATGCAAGAGGTCAGGTTGTTTTGAAAAGTAATCAGGGCAGATATCGTGACAAACGGTCTCAAAAAGCTCGCAGTCCTCTGCAGGAATCCCATACCATTTCTTGGTGGCGCCCAAATGACAATAGTTTGCACTCAAGGTGTAATGATCTTCTTTGTGCCAGCAAAACGTGGAGAACATAGACCCAATGTAGATCCAGGGGATAGTCATACCTGAAATCTGGTCCTTGTCCTCGTTGATATAGTTCAGCAGCGATCCTTTGGCAAAAGGCAAATTTGTGAGATTGAACGGATGGTCCAAATAACCATCAAACTCCTTGCGATACGTATGGGACGTAGTAGGGAACCCTGAAATCTCGCCCGGCCCGTCGTTGTGAATGTCTGCACCGTAGCGCACCTCGAAGTCCTGGCTGTCATCGTCGGTATCGACCAGTCTCCAAAACTCTCTTTCGATTGCGTTCACCGAAGGAGCCATATTTCCTCCAAAAAGCTCCCGACAGTATTTTGCCCGTAGCTCGTCGCACTCCTCGGCAAACTCTCTAATCGTGTAGATGGAGTCAAAGTCTTCCTCAAAACCATAATCCCCGTTTGAGCCCTTCAGACACTCCTCGCAAAACCAGTCATTTTCTGGTATCTCCGCTAAAGGGGGATTGAGACATTTCATGTGGTAATTTTGGTTACAATCTTCGCAGATCAAAATGGTATCGGGATCGTCAGCCTTTCCACATGCCTCGCAGCCCGAACCCTGTTTCTTTTGGAACATGTCGTTTAGATCCATTTTGCGCTTTTGCGGCTCTTCCGAATGGCTTTCCTTGTTGCGCAAGAACCGAGAATACCTGGCAAATTCAGCATAAAGAGCAGCATCTTCAAACTTGCCATGATAGAACGGCATCTCGTTCGCAACATATAGGTCATATAAGTGCACCTGGCCCTCTGTGGTGTGGACAAAGCCCGATTTCTGCTGTGCCTTCCCTCTCATTCTCAAGTAGTTATTGAAGCCGTTGAGCCAGAACTGCCTAGACCTGTTGGTGAGACTCAGCTCGCTAAGAGTCTGCAAACGGGTGTGGAACTTGAAAGTGTCAGGGTCGAGCGAAAATGGAGGACGCCAGTTCTTAGGAGGCTTTATCTTGAGTATTCCATAGTGCTCACCATGACTGACAATCTTGCTGCTGCTGAGATATTTGATAGGGTCCGCAAATTCCTCCTCGGTAGGATACAAAGTGGGAGCCTCGACGGGATGAAACATATTGCGAGGATCTTGAACACTTATCTTGTCGGATATAAATTGCACAGGCTTTGCTCTGGAGATATTTGCACGAACAAACACCCTTACACCATATGTACGTTATTAGACCGTATTAGTACACGGGACGAGTTGAGCGTCGTGGGGGTCGGCAGGATCTGTACACAGTTGCCACCGGTTTGGCAAGCATATCGTGCCAGTCGCATGCAGCAGTGTCTCGCGAAGAACGTTCGTGAGAAGGATCTTCCCCCCTGCCCCCTGGATTTTACCGCTTACATAAGCAGACTGATGATCTGTTTTAGCTGGCTTTAAAAATTCCTGCTGAGCCAGTCATGGATATTGACGACGAGAAGTTCCAGAAGAAGGCCAACAGAAACCGGGGCTGGCAGGACAGACTGGTCAATGATTGGAAGAGGTTCAAGCTACGGCTGTATAGTCGTGACAGGCCTACAATCTTTAGACTGGTTGCTGGACTTATGTTTCTGGGAATGTTAATGTGGTTTGTGATGGAGAGCGAGCAAGACACCAGCCGTCAGAGAAAGGACACCAAAAGACGCACGCGCAGCTATTTCGATCATTCCAGAAGAGACTATCATGACTATCTAAATACAAAGCTTGCTGGGAACCATGAAAACATAGGGTTTGGGCTAGCCACAAACAAAAAGAGTCACAAGACACCAGGTGTGCCTCCCGTTCCGCAAGTTCCAGGAATCTTTGCTGATGGCGAAGACGAGATAAATCAGCGAAAGTCGCTTACGAAGGGCCACTCGAAGCGGTCTCTATTCCACAAACTGGGGATTTCCAAGCCCAAGCGCAAGGTTTATTTAATTTTGGGACATTCAACAGAAGTTGGTATCAAGCATCAGAAGCCCAAAGAATACTGGCTCATGGAAAAACTTTCTTTGTTGAACAAGAAACATTACTGTGAGAGACACGGCTACGAGCTGATTGTGGTCAACTCTATGGATGACGACGTTGGATTGTACCAGAAACGTTATCAACACGAGTTCAGAGAGGGATGGGAGAAGTTTGACACACTGAGAAAGCTGATGAAGCAAACATCGAGCGAGGGGCCCGGGGTCGAAGAATGGTACTGGTATTTAGATATCCATACGCTGATCATGGAGCCGGAGCGGTCGCTGGAGGAGGTGATTTTCAAGAAACTGGACTATGTTTATCGAGACATGAAATATTTCAACCCTAACAACTTGGTGGTCGACGAGGATCTGCACCATTTTACCATTGGATCGTCGCTCAAAGAGACAAACGACATCAACAGTGTGGATCTGATCCTGACACAGGACTGTAATGGCATCAATTTGAACTCATTTCTCATCAAAAAGAGTGACTGGTCCAACCTGCTGTTGGATGTGATTTGGGACCCTGTCTTTTACAAGCAGATGCACGTGAAATGGGTGAAGAACGGGAACGAGAAGAAGTATGGATTCCGGCTTAGCACGGACGAGTACGACTCGAATTCGTACAACAACGACGTGGAGGAGAAAAACTGTTTAGAATACCTCTACAACACCCAATCTTGGATCAGGGCCAAGATCGGGTTCATGCACATCAAGATGTTCAACTCACTGTCAGAAGACTTTTGCATCACCGAGTCGGACGATCTCGATGACCCGATCGACTCCCTTCTCTCTGCCGAGTCCGAGGAAGAGGTCAAGGCCGAGGCTGCCAAGTCCAATCTTCTCAAAGACCAAAATTTCTATTACGATTCGCAGGACCGCGATTTTGTGGCCAACTTCATGAACTGCGAGAGACACCACACGTGCTGGGAACGGTTCCAAGAATTTACTGACATATATGAGGATCTGCACCGCAACTGGTTCTCGAAGCTGTTCTCTTAATAGACACAATCTGGTGCGAGGTGCACCGGAAGATAATTTTTTAAAACGCGATCAAATAAAATATAATTCTTTTGTCATGGCGATTCTTTCCTCCAATGTTGTCAATTCCATTCGAATTGCCTTGTATGCATGGATCTCGTATTGTTTGTTTGTTAGTCCCAAATCTATTTTGGAATACGAGGGTCTCATTATTCTGGCGTCGGCCATGAATCTGCCCCTTCTTTTCACATCCGAGGGATCATACATCTACGGATCTCTAGCACTGTTGCTCTTCATGTTGGTCTTGAATGATCTAGTGCCTTTGTTGGACGGAAATCACAGCTATTTTGAGGCTGCCATTCCTGCAAGACTACTGGTCTACTTTGGCTTGGTCTTCTATTGTTATATGGGTGGTCATCCAATGATGTCTAACTCGTTGGTGTTCGGGTTCTGTTTCCTTGAGATCTGGTTTTCGGTGTTGATCTTTTCCTCCCTGAGAGAGGAAAAGACAGAAAGAGTCAAGAGCCAGCAGCAAGCAGCCCTGGATCTGAAGGATAAGTACGAACGCGGCGAGCTGGACGAAGAACAAACACAAAAAATTACCCAAGACATCGCCGAGGTCGAAATGCAGAAGATCATGGCGGAATTCAAAGATAAATAGACCTACTTCTTGCCTAGGCGAGAGGCAATGTTGGTGGACTCCTCAACAGCACGGCTGACTCCGCTTCTGACTCCCTTGTCTTCGAGCACCAACAGACCTCCAATGGTGGTTCCACCAGGAGTGCAAGTAGCCAATTTGAGTGCTCCCGGGTGCTCTCCAGTCTCCAAAACCATCTTAGCGGTTCCTTCCATAACCTTAGCAGCACACTCTTTGGCAACAGCAGCTGGAATTCCCATTCTAATGCCACCCTCTAACAGAGCTTCCATGAACAACAACGAGAAGGCAACACCAGAACCAACAAGAGCAGTGGCGGCATCCTGGTTTCTCTCTGGAAGCTTGATGGCAGTTCCAACACCCCCAACAAGGTTCATCACCAATTCCTCATGAGCCAGACAGGCATCAGAGAACGACACCACTGCAACACCAGCACCAAACTTAGCAGGAGTGTTGGTCATCACACGTGCAATCTTGTTCGCATCCGAAGACCAGCCTTTCAATTGCTCGATCGACCAACCTGCAAGTAGCGAGATCACGACCTGGTCCCCAGTCAAATACTCGTTCACCTGGCCATAAATCTGCTCACACAGGAATGGCTTACATCCCAGAATAAGAACTTGAGCCTCCTGCACTGCTTTCCCATTGTTGGAACCAAAGGAAACCTCAATCTTGTCCCCGTAAGTCTCTTTCAGCTTCTGCGCAGACTTCTCGGAATTGGTGCAGCAGATGATCTTTGCAGGGTAAGGCTCGAAGCTACCGCTCAGGATGGCAGATAGCATTGCGGTACCAATGGTTCCGCAGCCCAGAATTGTGATGGTGTAGTTTTCAAGCGACATCAAATACTAATTGTCCGGCGCAGACGATTTTTTTCGGGATCGCTTGCGGTGCACGGGTGTGCCATCCCCCACGGCATACTCGTGACATCACAAAGATTTATTAGATGGGATAAATTACCTGCTTGTTTCTTAAGCAAATAGGAAATACAGTTAAGAATAATTGAGTAGGGAACTATACGAGACAGCGCTTATATCAGCAACCATCCAGAATTGCTATTCATACTAGAACACCATTTGGTATCCTTAAATTTGCCCTTCAGTCATGACCAGTTTATACATCAGATCTACGTTTAGCTCTTTGAGGGAATACCTAACACCAATTTCACATAATTCTACCTTTTCTGACACGGGAGAGATCACACCGGAGGAGTTTGTTGCTGCTGGAGACTACTTAGTGTATAAATTCCCCACATGGCAGTGGTCGCCCTCGCCTGAGTCTAAGAAGCGCGACTTTTTACCGGATGACAAACAGTTTCTGGTCACCAGGCACGTGCCATCATATCTCCGTGCTGGGGACTATGAAAGTACCGACGCAGGCGCAGATATGACAGAAGAAGAGGATGGCTGGACTAGCACTAATATCGAAAGCGTGCAACCTACCAAGTGCTCTGCAGAAGATGAGCGGCGACATTCTGCACAATATTCAGCAATGACGGAGAGCGGTGTCACTGAAGACAATGAAGAAATTAACGACATCGATGACCTGATCGATGAGACTGCAGAGGAATTTGACCATAACGATAATAACGAGATCATAAATGACCCCAGAAAGCGCAACTACGATCTGTACATCACGTACTCGACCTCGTATCGGGTTCCAAAAATGTACTTGGTCGGATTCAATGCTAATGGTGTGCCGCTGTCTCCGAATGAGATGTTCGAGGACATTGCCAGCGATTACAGACAGAAGACAGTCACCATTGAGAAGGCGCCGTTTCTATCCAACACCACGTCTGTGTCGATCCATCCTTGTCGTCATGCCAACGTGATGAAGGTGTTGATGAAAAGAGCTGTCCATGCGGCAAACGCCAAGAAGAATGCAGACAAGGACCTGGTCAGCGGTGTCGCAAAGCTAGGGCTCGCCGATGGCAGGAACGCAGAAGATGAGGACGATTGGGAGACTGTAGACCAGGGAAAGGAAGGCATTGTGCGTGTGGACCAGTATTTGGTGATTTTCCTAAAGTTTATTGCCAGTGTCACACCAGGAATCGAGTACGACTACACGATGGATGCATTGTGATTTACGACATATTTTATAGCTAAGCATTCAAATTGTTTCATCAACCTGTTTCCAGATCTTGATGCTCTTGTCGACGTTTCCGGTGATGAGTCGCAGACCACTGTGGTCGAATTTTGAGCACAGGATTCCCGTCTCTCCTGCCAGAGATCCCGGCACTGCCACGTTGTCGCCCTGTTGGAAGATTTCGCCCGAATCCCAGTCCCAGAATGCAAACTTCCCGTCGTCACAGCCACCAAACATCACTCCATCGGAATTTGTAGATAAAGTGTTAATTATTGTGTTTCCCTGTTCTATTCGATTGGTTTTAAAGAATTCAACCTCTTGCAAATATGTACAGTCTGGAAGTTGGAATTTCTTCATACCATCCGAGGAAGCCGTGACTAGCTGGTTCTCGTCTCCCAGACAGAATGAACGGACAGATTTCGAATGGTATGTCAAAGTTTTGTCGCATTTTCCAGCAATCAAATCCCACGTCCTCACTGTGGAATCCATCGACGAGCTGATGACCTGTGGGTTTGTTGAGCGCGCACAAACCTTGTTCACACTTGACTTGTGTCCTGTGAAAGTATAGACTGCAACTTTGGTGCGGATATCCCAAACTCGGACACTAGAATCACGGCCTCCCGTCACTATAAGGTCCAAAGTTGGATGCAGATCGATTGTGTACACAGAACTCAAATGACCATGGTAATCGCGAATCACAGCGTTTTTCTCGAGGTCCCAGCATTTGACTGTTTTATCCTCGGAACAGCTGAACATATATGGATGCCTGTCTGAGATGACCATGCCACGAACTGCCATAATATGACCTGTGAGTGTAAGGTCCAGACGCGAGGCTGCCATGTTCCAAATCTTGATTGTGCTGTCTGCTGCTCCTGTGGCAAAGTATTTGTTGAAAGGATCGAATGTCACAGATGTAACCTGACCCGTATGACCAAGCAAAACTTTATGAAGTTTCCAGTTGGAGTGATGTTTTGCAGACTTTCGAGTGAGCAAGGGCACAAGAGCAGAGTTTGTAAATGTATCTGAGAGCGAGCCTGTGACGGAATTCGAAAGTGTGAGAGCAGATGAGGTTGTTTGATGGCGTAATTTGTCGAGAATAGATCTCTTGTTTAGTTTCGACTCGAGGTAATTAGGCAAAACAACGGGATTGAGATCCGTGTGTGCAATATATTCACCATATGCACCATCTAATGGAAGTTCATATGAGGAGGTATAGGCTGCTTGTCGCAACTCTTGAATTTTTTGATAAGACTCCATATAAATAAGAGAGCTAAAAAAAAAATCAGATTAAATAAATTTTTTTTTCAGATTATTAATGGATAGCGAGGAACCGGAATATATCAATTTACAAGAGGTTGACGAGGTCGTTGAGGACGACGGACACGCTCCAGAAGAGGAGGAAGATGAAATGGATGAAGATATGGAAGAAGAAAGTTTGGAGATCGATCTGAGTAATAATTCGCAGGGCTACTTTGATGACCACCAGGATTCCATTTTTATGGTGATAACCCATCCTTCTGTGCCTCTAGTCATGACAGGAGGAGGTGACAACGCATCTTTTCTGTGGACTTCGCACACTAATCCAACCAAAATGGTGTCGAAATTGGGTGGATACACTGAGTCTGTGATTGCTGGTGGCTTTACGTCAGACGGCTCATACTTGATCTCTGGAGACATGACGGGTAAGATTCTGGTGCACAAGGCTTCCAAGAGATTCCAGTCGTGGAATCTTCATGGAACTTTGGAGGATGTCGAGGAAATTACGTGGATTAAAGTGCATCCAAAGCAGAACGTTTTTGCTTTTGGTGCTACCGACGGGTCAGTGTGGGTGTATCAAATTGAACCTACACTGGAGGTGATATTCACTGGATTCTCACACTCGCTGGACTGTACAAACGGTTGTTTCGTGAACTGCGACAATCTGGACGAACTGAAGCTCGTGACTATTTCGGAGGATGGCTCGATTATTGGCTGGAATTGCTTTACACAGACACAGGACTATAAAATTGACGCTAATACAGGACTCAAGGGTATTGTGACACCATGGGTCTCGATAGAAGCAGACCCTAACAGCAAGGTTCTGGCTATTGGATCGCGTGAGTCGAACGTGGTCATTCTGAATAGCGAGTCTGGAGCCATTCTTACCTCGTTCAAGGTCCTTGAGCTTCAGGAGACCCAGGATGTGTTTGAAATCTCTATTGAGACGATAAGTTGGTGCGACATGGCTAATTTGGGCCTGGTGGCTTTTGGTCTGGTCTCCGGAGACGTTTTCATTTTTGACTCGAAGACCTGGAAAGTGAGACGTACGCTCAAATGCCCCGATGCCGTGACCAAACTCATGTTCCTGGAAAACTCGCCAATTCTCCTGGGATCCTCCATGGATGGCAAAGTGTACAAATGGGACGCGCGGACCGGAGAACTGCTGCACACTTTTGTCGGTCACCAGATGGGTGTTTTAGACTTTGCGCTCGACAACTCCAAGATGCGGCTGATCACCGCTGGAGACGAGGGAGTCTCTTTAGTGTTTGCATTGTAAGATCATTTGTTCAGAAGTTCCTTGACCTTTTTCTCAACTAGTTTCTCAACAAGCTTTTCCAAAGCAGTCCCTTTGCTTTGCAGACTGACCTGGATCTGGCGCTCCACTAATTTGCCCATGAGGTCAACTTCGATGTTCACATAGTCTGAGAGCTTTTTCATAGGCATTATCACCTTTTCTTGGGTGTAAGACACCATCATTATTTTAAAACGTGCTTTTTCGTAGTCCACATCGATCACAGTCAAACTGGTACCATCAATGCAAATGAATCCTTTCTGAACAATGTAGTTGATAAGTTCTTTGTCACGGAGTTCAAATTCAAATTGGATACTGTCTCCGTCGGGTTCCCGGCCCACTAGCTTGGCGATCGTGTCGACATGGCCTTGCACCATATGGCCTCCAAATCTCACTTCTCCAGAAATCGCACGCTCCAAGTTCACTTTGTCACCCTTGGAGAGCGTGCCCAGATTGGTCTTGCGCAAAGTTTCTTGGGAAACCCCCACTTTAAACTGTGACTCTGAAAACTCAGTCACTGTTAAACACACGCCATTCACAGCAATAGAGTCGCCCAGATGACAGTCGCCAAGAATAGAAGCGGCATCTGTAATCACGATGTCCAAATCATCGTTAACTCCGACTTTGGTGACGTCCAAAATTTGCCCAATGGTCTCGACTATACCAGTAAACATATTTAAATATATGGCTAGTCGGCAAGATAATTATTTTGGGGCTGTGTTAAGCGAGAGAACTAAAAGAAAAAAAAGCCAGTGCCAGAAATTTTTCTGCCGTCTCTCGCCGGTCCAGTGAGTACACTTGATTGACGAGGAACGCCGGGATTTATCATCATACTCGCCCCTCTATGGCGTACTATGCTAAACGAATCCCGTAAATAGACTGCGATTGCAGAGGCTGCTGCCCGACGTCCTACTAGCGACGGCCTTTGAATATTGCTCACATTCGTAGAACCCGTTGAAAATGCAGGGAATTAAAAAAAAAAAGGTAGCTGGTGCGAGGGTGCATTATTTTACAAGTGCCAGCTGGCCATCTAATAATGTGGGCTCCTTTCATTTCGCAGATCATTTGCTTCCTCAACACTCAACTTAATAGACGTCTGGGTTACAGTCAACAGGGCCGCATTATCTTAGACACATAAGTACAGACCCATTAGACTTTGTCATGGTTGACAAGATCATAGTATCTAGTGGTTCTGGAGGTGAGGCACCAAGTAGTAGTGCAAGCAAGCGGGTTCGCAAAGACAAAATGAAACCGAAATCTAGAAATTCCAGCAGGTCTACTAGCAGATCCACTAGCAGATCCAGCTTTGTCCTCGAGTATGAGGACTATTTGGAGAGTGTACATAGAACTTCCTTTTGGAAACGCATGGGCAGATGGAGACGACATAAATACGTCAAGGTGGGCATACCCCTGTTGTATCTTATTACTTTTGTCATCGTCATGCAAACATTTCAGTTCGACAGCACCAGGAACTTGGTGCCCGGCCATCTTTGGTCTTCCACCTTCCACAGAAAATATGTGAAACCGGATGCGAAGAACGAGCTTCTTGAAGAAAACAAGCATTCGGAGGGCAATTTGATGGAATTTCCTTACACTGCAGACGTTCCAGTACTGCCAAATGCTCCATATAAACATGCCAGGGAGACCTCTGATCTGCGAACCACGTACGCTATTTACTACGAAGGTATTCGTGACCATCTGGCACAGCTTTTGGAGAATCCTAAGGCAGCACTTCCCGAGTTCGACTTCCACTGGAAAGATTGGATAGACATGCGTGATTTGATTCCTCTTTTGGAGCAGAAACCCAACTGTTTTGTGGCAGGAGTTTTGGGTTCCAACGTGAGAACTCCGTGGCCTGGTTGCATTGATCGCGACTCCCAGGAGGATGGTGAGTTGAGATTCTATTTCGAAGGACCAGCTACAGACTACGAGAGCGAATACCGTCTGAGTCTGCGCGGCAAGACGTATCTATTTGCTTCTGCTCCTACTCCACAGAAATTGATTTTCCTGCTAGGTGACTTGGCATTTGTGGTCAAAGTGGCTGAGAAACGAGACATCGTCAAGTCAGGCATGCTCGAAGGCTACATTAAGTCACAGATGGAGCGCAACGAATTCACCTACCAGCAGGTCGTGGGCTCACCAGTGACGACGATAGAGTTGTTGCAGGACATTGCCAAAATTCTTGGCAGAGAGCTTGTCGATCCTACTGCAATGGGAGTCAACCGGACCGAGCTGAGATACGACTTTTTTGAATTTCCAGCAAACAAGAAGCGCTCAAAGGCCGCCAATGCCGCATTCAATGCGAACCAGCGCCATTATCACAACATTCTCCTGCGAGAAAAGGACGGCACTGTCAGCGAGAAAAACTACGACTGGCGATTCTTCAGCAACCTCATTGTAGAGGAGCCGGACAGACGCAGCACATGGCACCAGCTGATTCGCGGCTGGCTGCACTTCTCGTCTAACATGGGAATTGTGTCCTGGCTGTCCCAGGAGGCGCTCTTGGGATGGCATCGAAACGGACTGCTCAGTCCTTGGGAGAACTCTATTCATTTTGAGGTGCCTGCGCGCGATATGATCAGAATAGCCGAGTCTTTTAACGGCTCGCTTGTGATCCAGGACCCTACAGATGGAACTGGTTTGTTTTATATCGATGTTCATCCCTACTACATGGAGCGGGCAAGAGACAATAACGGAAATGCTTCTCCAGAAAGCATCGACCTCAAATTCATAGACGTGCGTACGGGACTGTATCTGGAGGTGACGGGACTGCTGGCAAGTAAGGATGGAGTGGATGTGCCTTCCAACGCTATGGAAATGTTCTCTACCGAAGGAGACATTCTTAGCGACCTCAAAGATGAGAATAAAGTTGACGCTTCCAAGCAGAAGATCGTCAACAGCGGAACTGGATCTTTCTACCACCTGGACCAACTTACTCCGCTTAGACGCACACTTTTTGAAGGACGTCTGGCAAATGTTCCAAACCGGTTTGTATCGATTTTGGACATGCTTTATAAAGACATTATTGGCATGAAGGAATTTTTCGGCCACAAATTCGTGGACCATCTGCGTCTCTGGGTTGACAGCGAGCAATGTCAGTACGTGCCTACAGAGGACATTGAATTGTTTAAAAAGGGAGGATCGAACTTCATTGGCGCGTGCCATGACTACAATATTTGGCGTGAATATAATAGCACAAAGTCTGCGACTTTGTTCAAATTGCTCGAGGCAGACAACGACTACAACATGGTTCTCAGCTCCATTGATGAACTTCCTCTGCTCTATGATGACTACTGGATCACTCGTAGGGAACATATGTTGAACATTCTTTATGGTCTTGCGTTGCGAGACAATGAATAATTATTGCATTTAATTATGTTGGATATATAAATATTTTGTCCCACGTGAATAATCTCATCTCTTCTTTGAATTATCTTTACATTTTTGCCATGGGTTTTATTTTTGCCAGCCATCGAGGGTAAGTAGCCAGTAATCTATCTCTGACCTCAGTTACAAGAAGGCATACCCCGAAAATACCATTTTGGCTTTTGAGGAAGCCGTGAGAGTGGGCTGCTCTGTGATCGAGACTGATCTCCATATCTCATCCGATGGCGAGATAGTCATATGTCACGATGTCAAGACCTCCAGAGTTTTTGGCCAGGATCTGGACATTACCAAGGAGCCCTACGAAGGTGTGCTTTCCGAATTGAGAACTCGGGAAGCTCCACATCTACGCATGCCAAGACTTGCGGATCTGTTAGAATGGTGCCAGGAACTCAACAAGTCGCGAGAATCGCCTGTAAGGATCATGCTGGACATAAAGGCAGACAGTGATCCAAACCAATTTGTAACACTGCTGCTTGAAAATATCGACAAATATGGCGGGATTGCTGTATGGAAAGATTTGATCATCTGCGGTATCTGGAACTCCTCATTTTATGACAAACGGCTTGATCCGTTTGAGATTATCAACATTTCGGTGAACATAGATATTTCCAAGAACGTGGTGAAACAGGTCAAAGAACAAGGCGGAAGGATTAGCGCCGTCTCGCTGCTGGCAGCCTCCTTTGCCCTCGACCATTTGACTAAGGAGACAATCAGTTTTTGCGAATCGGAGCAGCTCAAACTTTGGCTGTGGACAGTCAATGACAAAGAAACTATGCAATATACCACTGATCTGTTCCGGTCGCATCCGATCGTTGTCGGGTTCTTGACAGACAATCCCCCCGCTCTTCTATCTCCTGTCAAAGCTGTTTTCACCTGGAAATTCAAGCTCACTCTCTTTCTCAAAGGTAGAATCTACTTGTTAATTTTGTTTCTATATCGCAGAAAGATTGGTATCACTCCATTGCTGACAATTTCAAAATGGCTAGGATTTATATAGAAGGGCATAAAAAAAAGGATACAAAAAGTTTAAAAAAAGGATATTTTGATATCATTAAATACATACCTTCTTTCCGAGAATGAGGTTCTGGATAAGTGCCCTACTACTTCTTGCACAGGTCCATAAGTCACGCGCGGATGTGCGGTCTTTCATTCCCGCCATTTTACACTCTTTGAAAACTGAGCACCACAATCCTGTTGAGCGACCCGCCATTGAGATCAGAAACCGAACGATGGTGTATTCCAACAATGGCTCGATATTTCACCCTCCTTCTAATATTCCAGCGTTGGGATCAACTTTTGTTCTGGACACCGGTCGCAAGGCAATGGAATTACAGCAAAAGGACTATTTTGTCATTAAATTGGGATCTATTAACAATTCAGTTTGGGATACCCAGCTATACGAAGACTTTACTACAGTGGTGGACAACTCACACTATTTTCCCAAGCTGCTTGGATACGTCATAGAAGCATCAGCTTTGGAAACTAACCTCCCTTTTTGCAAGGCGGCAGTCAGAGATATCAAAAAATACATGCTCAAGAACAAAATGCGCCACATTCCTGTCGGACTGGAGCTCAGTAGGCCCTTAGACTCCACAACAGAGAAATATTTGAGCTGCAACATCGTACATGCTGTGGATTTTTATTTCACCAAGAACGGCCTGAGCTTCCCCAGTCCTAGCGCTGCTGCTTGCCCCTCTAATATGGACATTTCAACTTCCTCACTACCACACACGCCCCGGGCATCTCGCTGTGACTGCATCATGTCTGTGCTCCAGTGCATGGTGAATCCCAAAACAGTGAATCAGGGAGTCAACGAGCTAGACAGACTGTGCGACACAGTTTACTGCGGCTCAATCGAGAACGACGTGTATGAGGGGCGCTACGGGATCTTTGCGAGTTGCACAAATCTTCAACGCCATTCCATCGCTCTCAATCTATACTATTCCTACCATGGAAACCAATCCAGCTACTGTCAGGCTGGAGGCTTAGGAAAACTCATGAACCACAACCATTCCATACAAGATCATCAATTGTTGTACGACTACAATGGCAAGTCGTGCAAGGAAGAGATCATGGATGACTGGAATCGGTTTTTAGTTGGACGAGCGCGCAAACACATTGTGTCGTCAGACGAGCGCGACAACGTGAACGAAGACATTGACAACGAAACAGTTGTCGACTTCCCGAGCCTCGCAAGCACAACAAACTACAAATGGGCACTGAATCTGGTGTTAGGTATATTATTGGTGACTATTTGACAAGCTCGTGTTTGTTTGTTCGTTCGATTTCATTCCTTTTTGGTTCCCCACTTGACGCCCAAGAACCCGGAATCTCCCGCACCCATCAGACCAAGCTTCTTGTACGCCGACGAGGACTTGGGACCCCCAACTAGGTAGAATCTTTTCTGTCCTTGGACATCTAACGCAACATACAGAAGTTGCTGCTCAACAAAGTTCTCTTCGATGGCTTCCAGCTGGACGGTGGCAACTTTGTATTTACTCTCCACGAAGAATTTCATCAACATGTGATCCTTCTGGTCCTTGGCAGTGAAATTCGTTGCTTGGATAGGCCGGTTTCTTGTCCATCTGTCGCCTGCAGCGTTTCCATAAGCTTTGAGCTTGATTCTCTTCCCACTTTGTATTTCCTCAGGCGAATATCCAAGAAGCTTTAAAGCCTCCTCATTCTTTTCGATCATTGAAACCACCTTGTTGAAAGTAGCTGTTTCCCCAGAAGGTGAGAACAGCTCGCTGAATACCAAATATAACGAAATAGAAGACACTCCAGCAGCCAGAAGAACAATCGATGAAGACACAACGAATTTTGACCCTCTAGCAAACATGCTGAAAAAGGAAGTCTTGGGCTTCTTGGGCTGCTGCTTTGGCTGCTCAGTGGACTGTTCGTGGGTGTGAGAAGCATGGGAATGAGTATGCGAGTGCGTGTGGTCTTGATGACTGTGTGAGTGGAATCTCAACGAGGTGAGAGGAGAAACGGCGAGCCCATTGATCCGCACTGCGTGGAGGACAGAAGGGTAGCGGTGAGCACCAGACAATCTTAGACCCGACAACATTGTACCAAAGACTTGTGGACAATTTTTTTTCATCTCCAGAGGCCCGTAAATCCCGCTTACCTAATCAGCACACGAAAGCCCCAAGTTTTCCTGATCACGTAAGCGACGGGCGGCTGCCCCGCTGGCGTTTTCCATCAGCCACCCGGTGGCGTCTTCAGGGGCCAGTCACGTGGGCACCGGACTGCGGACATGAAATACGAGCGGCTAAGGTGACCTCCTGTTGTGTTTGCGGCAATTGCGGACGCAGCACAAACAGGCTGTACGCCAAGGCATTCTCGGAAAGGTTCCTTACCTTACCGTTACGTCATCGGGGTTTACATACAGGATTTCCGACAAGAATGTGGCTTTGCAATAGATTCGGTTGCGAGATAGTAGAGGAACTTAAGAGGACTTGCGTCTAGATCTTTGTTTCTTTGCGGTCGGCTATTCGTATTCGGGCGAAAAGCCGCGTACTTGTTTATTTTCTGGATGTTGGCCTCCTATTTGCACATGAAATATCGCGAATTGGTGTGTTGCACTAAGGGTCTGCGCATTTGCGACAGGATGCGTCTGTAGGCGCTATATAAATGTAGTCAATTTAGCGAAAATGCCGACTTTTCTGGATTTGGATATAGTAACTATCAGTACAAAAAAGGCACTATTTTGGGCCCGTGGTGTAATGGTTATCACGTCATCTTCCGGAGGTGCATGGTTGCGGGTTCGAATCCCGCCGGGCTCTTATTTTTCGGACATTCTTTTCCTGCAGGCTCTTTCTTTTTAGTTAATAGCATTACTTTTTCCGGTTCCGGCGAAAGGCAAGGCTCAGCTTTTTTTGTTGGCTAAGATCCTATAATTAATAGTTTAGTTCTAGCCGAGGTCGAACAATTAGCTACTCCTTGACATCAAGCCACATAGGGTACCCAGCTTATCGCCACACTACGCTCCTTGCTTCGCTAAACTAATAGCAGATCGTTTCTTGTTGTGTTTACATGTAGACCCCATATGCGTCTAGCTTGACCGTTGGGAGCATAATGCACCATTTTTTAAATCTTTACCGTAGCATTTTAAATAGATATTCAGGAGATGAACGTAGTTTTAGAATCATTCTTTACCGAATTTAACAATAACAATCAGCACAGACATCTTTTGCGCAATTTTTGCATCCTTAGCTGAAGAAGTGAGAGACTGTGTCTACGATGACTGGAGAGTCTGAGATTGTGAGGACACCACCGAGTGACAGCGATGGGAGTCTCAGAAAAAGAAAGAGAGCTCTCAAAGCTTGTGTCATCTGTCATCAGCGCAAGATTAAGTGTGATCTTGATCTGAAAGACCTCGGGGAAAAGTGTACCAACTGTTATGAGCTAAATCTCGAATGTGAGCTATACAAGCGCAAGAAGCGAATCAAAAAGTTCCAGATCCAGAAGAACTTGTCGGATCTCCTGGAAAAGACCAAGATCGAGACTTTCAATGCAGTCCGGATAGACCCTGTTGAAATCTTCGATAAGCCCACAGGCTATGTCAACCAGCGTGATAATTTCAACAGCTATACGAACGAGGAGTGCAATCTAGTCAGCGAATTATTTGACGATTACTCCAGACAGTCTGATACGTTCGAGTATGAGGACTGCCGCATTCGCAACTTATCTTTGATGGGCTGTTTCAATCTTCCCGAAAGTTCCACGTGCTGGGACTACATCAACCTATATTTCACTCATGTTCATCCCCACATGCCCATCATCAATAGGGAGACTTTTCTAGAGGAAAACACAGACTTTGCCAGACCCCGCTCACTGTTACTATTGCAGTCGGTTCTGTTTGTTGGTTCTCACTTTGCGGTGGGGCCTGATGCTTCTGAGGAAGAAAAAGCCACTCAGTCCAAAATTTCCTCTCTCTTGCATGGCCGTGTCAAGGCACTGCTCGATAACGATTTCGAGAAGAACACTGTGAGCTTGCTTTCAGCAACTATCGTTTTTGGGATGATGTGGGGCGATCACAACACCCAGGCCAAGTCTGTTTATGTTTGGCTGCAGATGGTGATCTCCATTGCCAACTCTCAGGGGCTTTTCAAAGGAGAAATGTCTCAGTACTCAGAGCGCGATCAATGCCAACTGCGCAAGATTGTTTGGTGTTTAGTCGCTAAGGACGCCCTCATTTCTGTCGTCCTGGGCAAACCCAGACTTGTCAGTTTGCTTTCGGTCTCATTAAAAGAGCTGACTCTGGAAGACTTTAGATTCGATACGGATGTCTCGGAAGTGTCTATTTTGAATGCGATGGAGCATTTGAGACTTGCAGAGGTCTTGACAGTGATCGACAGAAACCAAGGACTGCTCGAAAACATGATGTATTCAGACGTCATTGGAGTCCAGATGATCAAACAGTACGACCTCCTGCTTGGAGCATGGCTCGAGACCTTACCTGATGATCTAAAGCTGAAAGCTCGTCCGGGAGAACAGCCCAACAACTTTGGACTTGTCATTACATGCAGTTACTTCGCAGCATTAATCTCACTACACCACTCCAGCATTGTCAATTCCATGCTTCAAGACAAAAAAACAACACCCGTCATGTTTTCAAGAGTGCGGGCAAGCCAAAAGACATCGTGGGAAGTGATCTTTCAAAGTTGCATAGCATTGGATAGCATTTTCACTGCTCTCAAATCATCAAGCGTCTTCAAAATATTTTCAGCCGAGATCACAATGTGGATCTTCCTCGTTGGCAAAGTGCTTGTCTATTTCATGGGGGCACCAAATCCCCTGATTGTTGAGAAAGCCCGAAAGATAGGCGTCAATATTTTGGACCTTTTAAAAATCCACACTGGAAGCTGGAAGTTCGCCGACAAGTATTATTACGTACTTGACAGAATGTTCAACGATTCTTCGGTGCAGAAAAAGTTTCTACAGATGTACCTGGACCAGTCGAAAGTGATTGGAAATACGGAGACAAACCCTTTAAACAACATGAGTTTCGGAATCGACGAGTTTCGAGCAGATGTTCACAGATCGCTAATTCAGTTGACTTCCGAACCACAAGCAGAAGTTCAGGCTAGTAGATCGGATGAATCCAAAAAGATTTCGATCGCGTCACTCATTACACAGCCAACAGAAAGCCTGAACTCCGTTACCAGTCATTGGGCTCTCAACAACCAATCGTCCTAATCAAATTACCACCTGCATTTTCTCCGTTACCATCTGTATTTTTGTACTATTTGTATATCATCAAATTCGCTCACTAGGTAAACATTGGTACCCAATTTAAATATTTGAACCAGTTTGGCTCTACAAGAACGCAATAGCCGTCTGCAATCTTCACCGGAGATCTGGCCAATGTCTCGACAGTTCCTCGAATGATGCATTTGCGGCCACGGAACTCGTCAACTTTGGCTTTGAGCACAACCGTGGAGTCCGCAGGAGCCTTGGCGTGGAAGTTGAGCTTGAGCTGAGCAGTGACACCTCTTTTGGAAGGAAGCTTGGAAAAGCCACACATACACAACCCTTCGTCGATCAAGGTTGAAATAATTCCATTGTGTATTTTGTGGTCAGTTCCAATGAGCTGATCTCCAAGATGGGTGAAGACATAAATTTCTCCCCTCTCCCGATTTAAGAATATGATAGGATCCACAGCAATATGATTAGGCGAGTTCAGCAATCCTTGACCGACATGGTACTTTCTGTGTGCCTCTGGAACAAGCTTAGATCCAGAAAGATGTTCAAAGCTGGGATCTTTGACCAATTCTTTGTACATCTTGGACTCCTTGATGTAGCCCATAGCCTTGTGTGATTGTTCCTCTGAACGTTGTAGAGCTTCTGGAGAGCTAATTGGCCATGCTCTTCCAAATGTGGCTACTCCAGCTCCAAAAGAAATGGCCGACACTGCGCCAATTCTGGTAAACCTGAAGATGTTACGGACAAAAGACATGGAATAATATATATTTTGTTACCAATTAATTTTGGTCGATCGACGCTGTATTGAAATTGCAAAAAAAAAAGCACCACGATAAACAATTTCTTGTTTATTTATTGTACATTAAAAAAGATAATTGGGCGCGCAATTCGACCTGGACGGTGGCTATAGGCGAGTCTCAATAGGAGGAATTACACTAGTCTTTTAAAAATGGAGATTTCCGAACATACAACATCTTCCGAGGGACCGTTACCAGAGAAGCAAGTGAAAGACGAGTCTGTCCCTGAGTCGGGTTCCGAAATGGATTTGGCGAATGAAAGCGAACAATCGAGTACCAAGGGCTCTTCTGTGCAACCAGAGGACAGCGAGCAAGAGAACAGCGCGTCGATCGACGGAACAGAGGAGACAGGCAGAAAGGCGACAGCTTCCGAAGAGGTCGGCAGTGCCGACTCGAATATCGTTGCGAGTCCTAAAACACCCTCACTAGAAACTTCGACAGATGACGCGCAGGCTCCTCAAGTCATAGAGAATAGCAAAGACGATAAAATAAAGGAAGAGCTTGACGAACAAGCTTCATCTAATATCGCGTTGACCTCGACAGAAACTCCAGTTACAGGTATTCCCATGGCTCCTGGGGAGTCGAACGAGTACGATTTCAGGCCTCAAATGGAAGAGACAATCACCATGACATCACTAGAAAAACAAACGCATACCATAGTTCTCCCTTCGTACAGTTCCTGGTTTGACATGAAAAGAATACACAAGATTGAGAAAGAGTCACTTCCGGAATTCTTCAACGGAAAGAACAAAAACAAGACACCACAGATCTATGCTCGCTATAGAAATTTCATGATCAACTCATATCGGATGAACCCCAACGAATATCTTTCTTTCACTGCCATAAGAAGGAACCTTGTTGGAGACGCAGGTGCATTGCTGAGATTACACATGTTTTTGGACAAATGGGGACTGATCAATTATCAGGTCAATCCAGAAACAAGACCCGTTCCTGTGGAGCCACCATACACTGGTGACTACACGGTGGACTTCGATACACCTAGAGGTCTTTTTCCTTTCCAGAGCTACCGGCCACCTGTTGAATTTGCAGATATTTCTAAGGTCAAGGAGTTGCTGAGCTCCTCTGACAACGGCCAATCTGAGAACGGAGCATCTTCGAAAAGGCGCAAGATTATCAAGCCGGACATCAACAAAGGCTGGTCCGAGACCGATCTGGAGAAGCTGGTCGAGGGAGTGAAGCAGTTCAGGAACGACTGGTTCAAGATTGCGGACCATGTTGGGAACAAGACTCCTGAGCAATGTATTATAAGGTTTTTGCAGTTTCCGATCGAGGACGAGTTTTTGGAGAAGAACAAGGAGCTTCTGGGCCCGCTTAAATACGTCCCGAACCTGTCTTTCTCTCCCAACGACAATCCTATCATGTCGACCTTGGCGTTTTTGACGTCACTGGTGGATTCGGATGCCGCAGTGGCAGCTGCGGACCGGGCCAAAAAAGTGGTTGACTCGAAATTGGAAGAACAATTTGTGGTAAAGAAGGAGCAAGGAGAAGAGGGGAAAGACGGAGAGGACGGAATGGAGGTGGACGGCGAGAATGAGGATGTTTTAGGAGATGTGAAGGACGCGGCCAATGCGTCTTTTGGACTTGTTGGCGCGCGGTCGCATGTTTTTGCAAACTTTGAGGAGCGGGAAATGAACAAGGCGATGACGACGATCGTGAACAATGAGCTCAAGATCGTGGAGATGAAGTTGAGCAAGCTGAGCAAGCTGGACAGACTGATGGAGTTCCAGAAGAAGCAGATCGCTAGCAAGCATGAGGAACTATTTCTAGACCGACTTTCGTTCTTCAAGACTGCCAACAGCGTGTCGTCCAAGCTGCTACAAGCTATACAAACTTTGGAGGAGACAGGCGATAGCGGTGATAAAGTGAAGAAGCTCGTCCAGGACGCCAAGGACATGCTGACACAGGCTCCGAAGAAGAGTCTTAATGTTCTTGGGTTTGAGAGCAGGCAGGAGGAGCGGGCCGTTGACGAGGAGGAGACCAAGCCTGTGAGCTACGAGACTCCGCAAATGTATAGATTCTGGTCAGGATAGTTTCCAATGTAATTTATCATACTTGAGTCGTGTCTATTTAGTGAACAGCAGCCTGGAGAGCCTCCAAGACCTCCAACTCGATGGCTGCCTCCGCAGCAACCGATTCGTCGGCAGAGGAAGCGTTCTTCTGGGCCTCGGCCACAAGCGATTTGATGTTCTCGGTGGAGAAGGAGTCGAGTGGGTAAGCCTCGACGGTGGTGATGTTCAGCTTGGAGCCTGGCAGGATAGTAGCGAAACCTCCGGAGATGAAGTATTTGGACGAAGAACCAGCACTCTCGAACACCTCGACGACACCTGGAGCCAATTGTTCAACAGCTGGCACGTGGTTGGCCAAAATACCCATTTCTCCAGACACACCTGGCAGATTGACCTGGGTGACCTCTTTGTTGGTGAAGAAAGCCTGCGGATGTTAGACGATGGAACGGGGGGTACTTACTTTGTGAGGAGCAGCCAAAGAGATCTTCAAGATGTCTGGGTTAGCAGCCTCAGCGTAGGTTCTGACACCGGCGTTGACGGTTCTTGCTGTTCTGGCAACGGATCTAAGAGATTGTCTGAACATTGTGATGGAGTATTTTGTAGAGTTATTTTTTTTCCAATTCGTGGCACCTGGGAGAAAATTGTTTGATTGGTCGAGGCGGGCGTCGCGTCGGTCGACGTTTGGGAATTTTTAGCCTTTTATCTAACCATGTCGGATTCTCTCAAGGACAGTGCCAACAACATCTTTGTGACGACGGCGACGATTGTGGACAAGCTGGTGAACAAGCTGAGCAGCAATGCCACGGGCACTGTGGTTCCGCACAACAACGACTCGCTGCTGCGACCGCTGACCGAGGTTTTAAAGCGGGACTTTGAACGGTACAACCAGGTTCTGGACGAGCAGAGCCTTGATCTGAAGGAGGCAGAGTATGTGCTTGAGTATATGAAAGTTAAGAACTCGAAGGAGGCGATAATGAAGCGGAAGCAGGAGGAGGAAGAGGTCAAAAAGCGCAAGATCGAGAAAGAGGAGGAGGCCAGCAAGAGGCGCGAGAGCGAGCGTGCGAGCGGGCCGGGCAAGGAGGCTGAGATGTTTGGGTCGAACGACGACCTCATGAACCTGGACCTGGACAACTTCCAGACCGAGTTTCTGGATTTTGGCGATTCTGCGGCGCCTCAGAACGACAGCAATTCGCTGATGAAGGACATATTTGACATGCCCGAGGGGGGTCTGGACTCGCTGAACGACCTGAACCTGGATTTCCTGGACGGGGAGGACGCACAGGGCGCAGGGCAGGGCGCGGCAGGCGTGCAGGATACGTCTGCGGGACTGCCACAGCAGCAGGCCGAGGACGAGTCGCTCATGCCGACGGACCAGATGGAGAACCTATTTTCGCAGTTCGACGAGCTCATCAACAGCGGCGACTACTGATGCGCACGCGCGCGCACTGGCTCGGACACAAATATTATCAATTAAATACATATATTACTTTCTGCAGCAGGTGTTTTCGAAAGCCAGTCTCGAGGTGGAGTCGGTCTTGCTCTTGACCTCCAGGTTGGTGGCGGTCTTGGCCTCCGAGGTGGTCATGGCGTGGGATGGGACAATGTCGAGGCCTGGGTTCTCGGTGAAGAAGTGACGAGGTCTCAGCATCATGGTGATAGGCTCAGCAGGCATCAATGGGAAGTCCTCTGGGGCTGGGAAGTGGGAGATTCCAAAGGTGTGGAACATGAGGATGTCGGTGTTCTCGATGTTTTCGGAGCCGTCGCCAATCCACTCTCTCATACCTCTGACACCGTCTCCAGACCACTGTGGAACATGGTCTCCAGAAGGATACAGTCTGTCGTCCTTGTATGGCACAACGTTGACCGAGTGTCTGGCCCATGGGGCTCTCTTGTCGACCAGGGATCCCTCCTTGGCGAGCAGAGGAGGACACTGGAAGGAGACCAGCTTGTAGGAAGGAGGCTTGCCGGAGTATGGGTTGACCTTGTTAGGGTTGAACAGGTCCCAGGATCTTCCGGTGGAGGACTCGTAGTTGGTGAGCGACTCCTTCACGGTCTTGAACACAGTCTTCTTGGCGTAGAAGCCGTTTCCATACATGTTTTCTGGCGATCCAAGAGGATATGGCGAAGGCATAGCGTCCGAGGTGGCAGCAGAATTTCCGTCTCCGTCAATACGAGGGTCGATTCTCAGCGAGAACATGTGCTGGTGGTTGTGTGCGTTCGTGTTAGGATACACTCTGGTTCCCCATGGCCCAGCGTCCTCGTCGTCGCCCAGAATGTACGTGTTCAGTATACCGGTGAGCTTGATGTCGAGTCTGATGGCACCGTCCTGCATGAACACCCAGTACAGACAGTACTCGTAGTTGGCAGCAGTGAAGATCTGGGAGATGATCAGCTTGGTGGCTCTGGTGACCAGCGAGGTGGCAAAGTTGTCTCTGAAGTCGGAGTGTTTGAACAGCAGTCCGTCGTCCTCCTCGTGGATGCACACCGCGTTCTTGATCGTGATCGGGTCTCCGGATCTGTCTGAGAAGTGTGCGTCGAGGTAGTGGATCACACCCTTACAGTCGCAGCCCAGGGCCAGTGGGTTGGTCATGTATCCTGCTCCGTACTCACCAATGTCGAGAGCGTGCTTTCTCTGGTGAGGGAAGTCTGGACATCCGTATGGAACAATCATCTCACACAGCGAGAGTCTGTGGAAGAGCGGTCTGACGTTTCCGTGGTCGTTGTAGGTGATGTCGGAGAGCACAATACCCTCTCTGTAGTTGAAACCGATGTGGAACTTGTAGTTGGACCACTCCATGACGTTTCCAGACATCTTGAAGGAGACGCCCTCTGGCTGAGTCACGTTGATAGGGGGAGCCTGCGGTCTCATGGCACCGACCTTCTCGACCATGTGCTTAGGGTAGAAGTTGGCGTGCTTGTGCTTGGACACCTTTCTTCTTCTGTTTGGAATGTCGATGTAGATCACCTTCTTTTCCTCGGTGTCGACAATCGGACAGAAGTCCAGAGGGTGCGAGTACTGCGAGTCGTCCTCGTCCGATCTGTAGTAGACGAGAGCCTGCTGCAGTCTCTTGGCAGCACCCCATCTCTCATCGTATCCGATGGTCCATGGGTCGCAGTAGATCTTGTGCATCTCGTTGGCTGGAACACCCGAAATCACACACTGCTCGATCACACGAGGGTCCTTTCTGATGATCTCCTCAGTAGAAACAAGGTCCTCAACAGTGAGGATTGGCTGGACCTGCTCGAGAGCCCTGGTCTCGATCACAGAAAGAGTACCAAGGTCGACAAGACCTTCCTTGACACCTGGCTGGCCAGCCTCGAGAATGACCCAGTAGACGATTCTTGGGGGCATGGAGCCACCTTGCTCCTTCCACTGCAGGAAAGCCTTCTTAGGAGGCTCTCTCAGAGTGACGGTGTTGAAGCTGATGTCCTTTCCAGCAAAGTAGTTCTTAATAGTGGTAGTGGCAGCCTTGATCTCAGCAGTGGACAGGGGGTCCAGAGGATGAGCTGGCTTGGCAGGAGCGGCCGCAGCGGCAGTAGCCTGGGATGCAATCTGTTGGAGTCTGTCCATGGTTGATGCAAAATTTGAGCTGGTTGATAGGTATATATATGGCTGGCTCGCGGTGATAACAGATTTGCCTAATTCGGTAATTAAATCCATCTGTGATTGAGCTACTTTTTTTGGCAGGTGAGACCATTCTCCAGCCCTTGCGCTTAAGCCGAGGGGCTCTCGCAGGATCATTGGCCCCAGAACGGTCCGAATTCCACAGATTCCGCCCTCGCCGCGCGACCCCGCGAAACCGCCCAAAACGGGCTCCATCCTGGCCGACTTCACCAGGGCCGACCCAGTAGCCACTCCCACCGCACACCGCACACCGCACACCCAGCAATTTTATTTTCCAGACGTGGGTCTTAAAAATTTTCCACAACCATGCCAGAACCCATCGCGTTTGACGAGTCTCAAATCGACGTTTCCGCGATCGATTTCTCCGACCTCGAGGCCAAATACCAAGTTGAAGAGCCTGTCCACTCGTACGACCACTTTGTGATCTGCGACGGCGCCCCTGTGGCCCCAGAGGCAAAGGCTCCGATCCTCAAGAAGGTGTTGACAAAGCTGTTTTCGCAATCCGGAAAGGTCCTGGACATGCACATGCCACTTGAAAACGGCATGACCAAGGGTTTCTTGATCATTGAGATGGAAAATCCTGCCGCTGCCGACAAGGCTGTCAAGCAGCTCAACGGCAAGAAGCTGGATGTCAAGCACAGATTATCGGTCAACAAGCTGCCAGATATGGAGAAATATGCACTCAACGACAGGATCAAGGACGAGTTTTCAGAGCCTGCTGTTCCTGAGTTCGAGTCCCACGGATATCTCAAGTCCTGGCTCTTGGATCCAAATGGACGTGAGCAGTTCATGCTTCACCACCACGACACTGTTGGAGTGTACTGGTACAAAAAGAACATCCAGCCTGAGGAGGTGATTGATTCCAGAGCACAATGGACCTCTGCGTCTATGCGATTCTCTCCAAAGGGCACGTATTTGTTCTCTTTCTTCCCTGGCGGAGTCCAAGCCTGGGGAGGTGAAAAATTCGACAGAATCCGCAGATTTGTGCATCCTGGAGTCCAGCTTCTTGATTTCTCTCCTACTGAGAAGTTCCTGGTGACTCTTTCGCCAGAGCCGATCAGCATTCCTCCTGAGGACCACCCTGCCCGCGCTCAGTGTCTTTTTAGCGCAGATAGTGCGGGCCACAAGCTCGTCATTTGGGACATGCAAACAGGACTCCCTGTGAGAACCTTTGCACTGCCTCCAAACCTCGAGAAACAACAGTCTATGCCATGGCCTCTGATCAAGTGGTCTTACAACGACAAATACTGTGCCAGAATGGGCCCAGATGCTCTGGCCATCTACGACACAGAGGACGATTTCTCGTTGCTCGATAAGAAGCTGTTCAAGGTGGAGGGTATCATGGACTTTGAGTTTGCCCCTGCTGGTGTCAGACTGGCCACCACCAAGAGAAACGACGACCCAGAGACCGTTATTTCGTACTGGACTCCAGAAACCGTCAATCAGAGTGCTCGTGTTTCTGTTGTGCAGTTGCCATCGAAACAGGTTCTCAGAGCCGTCAACCTGTTCAACGTCTCGGACGTCAAGATGTGCTGGCAGGACGAGGCCAAGCTGCTGTGTTGCAAGGTCGACAGACACACCAAGTCGAAGAAGACTGTGTTCACCAATTTGGAGCTGCTCTCGCTGTCTGAGAAGGACATTCCTGTGGAGAAGGTGGAGCTCAAGGAGGTGGTGAGCTCGTTCAAGTGGGAGCCTAGAGGCGAGCGGTTTGTCACCGTCTCGAAGCTGGACATTCCAAACCCGAACGTTGCCATTCCAGACAACATTGTCTCGTTCTACGACGTGGAGGACACCAAGGGAAAACAGAACGCGCTCAAAAAATGGGTGTGTTTCAAGACAGTGACCAAGACACATGCGAATGAAATCAGATGGTCGCCAAAGGGCCGGTTTGTGGTCGTTGGCACGATCTTTGGCAACAATGGCGAGATCGACTTTTACGACTTCGACTACGACGGAGAGAAGGAAAAGGACCAGACTGGAAAAGTGAGCTCGAACGTGAAGCTCCTGAACCACCACGAGTACAAGGGTCTTACCGCTTTGGAGTGGGACCCGTCTGGAAGATACGTTGCTGGATGGTCGTCTGCATGGAGAAACAAGATCGAGAACGGGTACAAGCTGTACGATCTCGTTGGTGTTCTGCGTAAGGAGGAGCTGATTGACGGCTTTAAGGAGTTCGAGTGGAGACCAAGACCTGCCTCAATGCTGAGTGCCAACGACAGAAAGAAGGTGAGAAAGAACCTGAAGGAGTACGCTGCGCAGTTCGAGGAGGCCGATGCGATGGAGGCCGATGCCGAGCTGAGAGAGCTGATCTTGAAGAGAAAGAAGCTGCTGCAGGAGTGGTACGACTGGAGAAAGTCAGTGATCTCGAAACTGAAGGAGCTCAGTCTCACAGAGCAGCAGCACGAGGCCAGAGAGGAGGTGATCGAAGAGGTGAAGGAGGAGGTTTTGGAAGAAACCGAAGAGGTGATAGAATAATAGGGTTATATTTACACTCTAATACAATAAATAGAAAATTATTTTTTGGCCTTGGTCTTGAGTTGCAGACCGTGCCACTTGGCGATCTCGTCTTTCAATAGCTCGTTAACTAGTCGGTGCTGCTTGATCATTGTCATGCCTTTAAACTTTTCGCTCTCGATGTTGATGGCGAACATCGACCCGCATCCACCAGATATGTCTCTGACACTGAGACTCGAGGGCTCCAGCTCTGTCTCCAGCTTCTTGTAGATCATATTCTCGTACTCGTCCATGCCCGTGGAGAAAAAGCGAGTCGCCGTGGGCCTGCGGACCAGCCTAGCGAATGAAGATCGAAGCATTAAAAAATTATTAATTGGAAATTTAATTGGAGATTTAACTTTTTTTTTTGTAAAGGTATAGTATATTGGATATCAGAGAGAGAGAAACTCCTACTGTCAAATATAAACGAAACGAATAGCTAAAACGCCTTAAGAAGTGAAACCCCAGTATTGCTCAACGTTGTAGGAGCCTGGAGACTTCCAGAGATCGTCAAAAGCGTTGAACAAGATAACGTCGTTGCCGACCACGGAGGTGATCGAGTCGATGGCAGCAGCCTGGTTAGCGCTGGAAGGAACAGCAACACCGTAAGTGTCACCAGTGTGAGGCCATCCGGACTCAACACACATGACGGTCTTCTCACCACCGCAAGCAGACCAGACTCTTTGCATCTGCAGCAAGAGCCAGTCACCGGCACCTTCAGGGTAGATGGTTCCATCCCAGTAAGAGTGAGCACTGAAAGCAATGTAGTCAGAGTACTCACACAGTTCTGGGTTGGCAATGATGGCGACGTGGGTGTCGACGGAAACAACTGGGCCGGAGTAGCTAGTGGAAGCAAGAGCAGTGTTGGCCTCCTCGATGTAGGACTTGATCTGTGCGACAGAAGCCTCACCGTTGTTAACAAGCTCGTTACCAATGGAGATGGTGTAGATGTCATCCCAGGATCCGTAAGAAGAAACGGCACTGGCGATTTGCTCAATGGCAGAGGTAATAGAAGACATGTAGTAGACACCCAAGAAGAGCTTCTGGCCGTCGGCCTTAGCTTGCAGAACGTTTTCAACCTGGGAGCAGTCCACACCGTAAAGTCTGATGATCTCGTACTCGGACAGCTTGGCCAAGTCGGAAGTCACTTCAGACAGCGACTTGCAAGCACCAGTGGAGCTGTAAGGAGAGTAGGTGACACCCTTGGCGGCAGCAGAGAACTCAGAGGAAGAGGAAGAGGTGGCCTCAGCAGTCGACTTGGTAGAAGTAGAGGTGGAAGAGGTGGCCTCGGCCTCAGAGGTGGTCTCGCTGTACGAAGTGGTGGCAGTTGGAACAACCTGGGCTGCCTCAGTGTAAGAGGAAGCGGTAACGGCAGTTGGGTCGGCATGGACCAGCTCCATGGTGGAGGTGGCCTCAGAAGCACCAACAACAACAACAACGGTCTCAGTGACGACAACAACGTCTCTCTTTGCGTGTTGGTGGTGGAGGTGGGCAACTGGGTGGGACATACCGGTGGCAGCCAAAAGGGACACGGCCAAAGCCTTGATGATGTTGTTTGCTAGCATAGTATCAAATGAGGGACAATAACCAATTTATTGAAGATGTTAAGGAATGACTGTAAGTTGGTTATTAGCTGATTCAATATATCAAAAGCAGCAATAGGTTCTTTATAAAAGAGAGGAAAAGTTGAAAACAAACTTTTCCGTCTGCCTATTGGGAGTTGTGGGATTTGGAGAGGTAAACAATAGTTTGGTTTGGAAAAGTTTTCGCTATTGTGTATACTGTTTACATTTTTCTGAAAGGGCCTCTACATCACATGAAAGTTGCACGACCTTTTCCTGAAAGGGCAGAGTAAATTAGATCTCATGCCTAAAACGGAAGCCACGATGATCCTAGGTGTAGGGATGTCGTCGTGGCCAGGCCATCACAACAAAATCGGCTTATCCGAGCTGGACCCTGAAATTTATATTAGTTGCATTAGTCACTCATTACCTACATACCCCCTGCTTCTGCGCCACACCGTCTCGAGCAGCTTGCGTCTGGGAAGCAGTTTCGGGAACATCACCACCATCTGCAGCTTTCCTTCCTTCTCCCCAGCGCTCGGCTCCACAGTTACCACCAGGCTCAAGTAGAATATCACCTGGAAATTTTTGAAACCCTCCACAATTACGAGATCCCGCACGTTCTCCATTGGGAAAAATTGTTTGTTGACACTTTGCTTCGTGTAGACAGATGGCTCGGATTTTGAAATGCCAAGGAAGCCCACCACCAGCAATAACAGTAGATCAAAAATGCCCCTGCGCACTGTGCACGATTCGCTCTGAACTCCAAGGTTCGGGATGATTGTCAACGTCTCTTCTGTGTGCGAGAAAATGGCGATGTACGCCTGATTGACCACATGGTAGCAGCACAGCACGAGCACCACATGGTATACTCTCGGGTCGAATTGGCCTATTCGTGAGAAGAGATAAAACTGGACTCTTGTTATCGCCACCTCGTAGATCCGTAAACTGCGAGTCAAAATGTACAGTCCAAATATCAGGGCCAGGACCACGGCCAAACGGATCACCAGATAGCCCAAAGCGACATCTCTGTGCACCGCGCGCACGGTGAATTTGACATACTTCTGTGTTCTGTTTTCGAGGGCGTCAAGACGCTTTTCCACGCTGTTGTTGTTCTGATACACAACGTCGCAGGTCTCTGTCTCTGAGGTCTTCACCTCCAAGACGTAATCTTTTCTCATCGAAATGCGAAATTAGAAATCTGGGCAATGGCTCTTGGAAGTTTCAGATATCTCGTTATCGTATTATTTTTTTTTTTATTTCAAAAATAATTTCTACTCCCAAGCCCCCATCACGTTTTTTTTTCCAGCACTCCCACCACCTCCTCGTTTCTCCGGAAAGCCAGCAGTTGCTCACGCCGCGTCCGCGACGTCGTCTTGCTGCTCTGCATCTCGTTGCTGTGGTTGAGGTCTTCCAGCCGCGCGCGCTCTTTCGACGCCTTCATCTCCTTAATCTCGTTCTCGTGCTTCGTTCGTAATGCCTTCATCTCGGCCCCGTACTCCTCTAGCGTCTTGAACTCCTTGCCGGTCTTGGCTGCGTACTCCGTAATGTCTACCGGCAGTTTGCGCAACAGCGCCAGCTCCACGAAATGCGGGTTCCGGCGCTCCTCAGACGCAAACTTGGCCTTCACCTGGCGTCGAGTCCGATAAGGGAAAAGCTGTGCAATGAGTCCGAAATCAGTGCCCCACGTCGACAGCGCCTGATAGAACTCAGAAGTCTCTTCGGGGGTCCACTTATCCACGTACTTCTTGCGCGAATATGACCCGGAAGTGATCAAATTCTGGTACGGATTCTCGTCCACCACCTCCCGGTTCGAGGTGGACTTGTCGCTGTGCCGGTCGATAACCGTAGAGTCTGGATCCAAAATCAGCTTCTGGTTCTCGTCCAGCTGGAGCTGAGGCTGTCTCTTGTTCCGCCGAACACTCTCGCCGTCTCCAGACTCGAGAATCTTCTTTGCTTTCTGCTGTCGTTCTTTCTCCAACTTCTCCTCCTCCTCTCCTTCAAGCTGGTTCAGTGGCACGCGCATCTCTTTTGCCAGCTTGCGCCGCTTGCAACGGAGCTCGCGCTGCGCCAGCCTTCTCTTGTCTCCCTCAACAGCGAGATCAAAATTCTTGGACACTTTCCCAAACGGAATGACTGGCTTGCACAGCTCTTCAAGCGTCACCTTGGTATCGTTAATCACAAAATTCTCGAGCAAGTCGGCATCCTCAGAGCTTCTCACCTTGTTGGCAGCCTTGATTTCATCGATCACCAGCGTGTTCGACACACCCTCCATTCTTTGGTACTCGTCCAGCGAAACTTTCGTCAACACCTGTTTTTCCGGGTCTAGTATGAACTTGACCTGTTTCTCACGCTCGGCTTTCGTAAGACTGAGCTCCTGAGGCTTCTTGTCCTCCACGACTTCATTAATAGGCCCAACATTGTCCTCAGCAGGTTTCTTCTTCTGATTGTACCCGATCTTCTTGAACTCGACTCTCTCATCGATGCTCGACCTTTGCGACACTAAAGACCCTCGTCTGCTGGATTCTGGAATCCCGATTCGGATCGGTTGCGCCTCGTCGAGCGACGACTTGCGTCTTTCTTTGCCCAAAGGCTGAGCACTTATGCTGCCCTGGCGACTGCGTAATCCCAGAGAACCGGCTGCTGGCCCCTGTCCAAGCGAAGAAAGACGTCTCTGGTTGACATCCGGAGTCTTGAGACCTGTGAAAGACGGACGTCTAAGAGCATTCAGTGAGGGTTTGCGCTGTAGTCTCTCAGAGCCGCTGCGGTCGCCCTTTTGCTTTTGTGGAGGGCGCACAAACTCAGCTTCATCGTCACTGCCACCATTATCACTCTGATCGTCAACAGCAGCAGACGTTTTCTGGTTTTCTACCTCTGTATTTGGCTGTTGGCTTGTTTTTAAATCCTGAGGAGACTGCGAAGGCTGCGTGATTTGCGTCGAATTAGGCGTCGGAAGTTGTTGTGGACGGGCCATGTCAACAGACTTGGGCCTGTTCCGCTGCGTGAGCTTAGGCGTGAACCGTGTTCCCGACTTGTTCACACTGCTCATGGTTTGCTTGGGTAAACAAAAATTTAAGAGATTTTAGGTGCCAGGGTGGAAAGCTCAAGCGTTTCAAAGACCGGCAGTATTTGATTCAAGGACTATCTCAGGGTACAACCGAGTGTCTGCACAGCAGGACTCAAAGACGATCCAGTCAACACCGCCAAACGACTCGCGGTGCAGTCCATCTCGGTGCCTCCTCCCCCTTCCCTCTAGCTATTTCACGGCTGTGCAGGTCAAATTTTCTTCATGTCCTGTATATTAGAGAAGACGTACGATTGCCGAGATTGGGCAGTGAACTTGCTCGATGTCAACCAAAGTCTGGCAGTCGGCACTTCGAATGGGAAACTTGCGTTTGTGACCAAGTCTCTGGACCCACTTGACGTATTTCAAGCTCACCATAAATGTATCAACAGAATTAGATCCATAGACACCAATTCTTTTGCAACTTGTTCGCACGATGCTACAGTGAAACTTTGGGACTTCAGATCAATGAGGAATGCCATGGCAACGCTTACAAATTCACGATCTCTTCCGTTTTTATCTCTAGACGCTAATCATAATATGTTGGTAGCAGGAACTGAGCTTTTGGGAACAGACTCTGAGCTGATCTTATGGGACCTTCGTAAACTTGACCATCCGCTACGGTCTTTTATTGACTCGCACAATGACGATATTACTGATGCAAGATTCCACCCTACCAACCCACAACTACTGTTAAGTGGAGCGACAGACGGATACGTGAATCTTTATGATCTTCAAGTGACAGACGAGGATGACGCATTAATTCAGGTGATCAATTTCACTTCTGTGCATTCTGCAAACTTCCTTTCTGCTAAAAGAATATACACATTGTCGCATATGGAGACGTTTGCTGTGCACGAATTGAACGACCAACAAACAGAGGAACACATCGAGCCCCAGCCAAAACTGTTTGGAGACATTAGAAATCTTTGGGGCTGCGAATATGTGGTTGATGTTTTTGCTCCTGGCTACGTTTTCTGTGGATCTAACTCGGACCAGGAACTGAAAATGTACGAGTTTGATCCAGATCTCGAGAATTTCGACTTCTCGGCCCAGAAACCACTTGTATTCCCTGGAGCGCACGGCGAAGAGGTGGTGAGAGATGTGCTGGTGAACAACAACTGCATCTATACTGCAGGAGAAGACAATCTTGTCAAATTATGGAGACCTCCAAGAAACGTGCCAAACAGCACCAAAAACTTTTTTGGCAACCTGCCACTTGACACTCCCAAGTCTATTGTCACCAAGGAGCCCAAGGAGTCGAAAAAACACAAGAAAAAGAAGCACAAGAAGGACGCTACCAGATTCAAGCCATATTAATCTGCCCCCAAAATATTTTGGGAGTCACGCACGACTTTTGGTGAGGTGTTTATAAAATAATTTATGTATTGTAAAAGAAACAAGGTCAACAGAGTGAGAAATCTGTAGGAATTGTGAATTTGGGAGTTTACGATTTTGTCCTATCCAATAGCTAGGTTTTACAGTCTGCAACAGGTTTACACTCACTGTCACTAGCATCAGTCCCTTTAATTTCTCATGACTGCTGGAGCTCAGCCTTTAGTATACAAGCCGGGAACGGTATTGACGGTAGGGTCGCATCAGGTAGTGATCCAGAAGTATTTGTCGCAAGGTGGGTATGAGATTCTGTTGTACTAACATTTAAGGAGGCTTTGCTCATGTGTATACGTGCACAATCACTCCGCCATGGAAAGATCATAAAATTGCCTGTCTTAAACGAGTTGCAGTTCCTGACAAGCCCACGTTGAACGTTTTGCGACAGGAGGTCGACGCAATGAGACGTTTGCAGGGGAAAAGCTACATTGTGTCGTACATCGACTCGCACGCTGCCCGGATGGAGAATGGCGTCGGATATGAGGTGTGTTTGTTGATGGAGTACTGTCCTGGAAACGGGCTGATTGATTTCATGAACACTCGATTGGTGAACAAGTTGAAGGAGCCCGAGATCCTGCAAATCATGGGCGAGGTCACTGAGGGAGTGGCCCACATGCATGCGTTGGAGCCTCCGCTCATACACAAGGACATCAAGATCGAGAACGTTCTGCTTTCAGGAGATAACCACTACAAGCTGTGTGATTTTGGTTCTGCGTCGCCGGTTCTGAGAGCACCGCGCAACGTTGAGGAGTTTGAAGTTCTCCAGAACGACATCATGAAGCACACCACCCCCCAGTACCGGTGTCCAGAGATGATAGATCTGTACAGAGGGCTGCCGATTGACGAGAAGTCCGATATCTGGGCACTTGGAGTTTTCTTGTACAAATTGTGCTACTACACGACGCCATTTGAGAACAATGCGATCAACGGGAACGGGAATGGCGGCGGCGGCGAGTATGCAATTCTGAACGGCACGTTCTCGTTCCCGCACAGTCCACCATACAGCTCTCGGTTGAAAAATGTCATTTCCAAGTGTCTCACTGTTGATCCCAGGAAAAGACCTACAGTGTTCCAACTTTTGGAGGAGATTTGCAAAATGAGAGGCATGTCTACACCGCAGTTCAAAAAGGCCACCAGTGCCCAGTTCTCGTACTCGGCACAGCCTCCTAAGATGCCGCGGCGCCCTGAGGAGACGCCGTTGCCTGCTCGCAGGGAGAAGAGCACCAGCGAGCTCACCAACATGGTGGCCAAAGAGCAGCAGGTGCACAAGTCGATGTCTGAGAAGTACGTTTCCAGCAACCAGACCGAGCCGGTGCATTCGTTGGACCCGTTTGCAGGGATCGACAAGACCAAGTTTTTGGCGTACCAGGGCAACAAGTCGATGTCGGATCTGGGCAAGCCAGGATACGCGCGGCCCCAGACGGCCAAGATGCGGCCGCTCAGCATGTCTGCTGCTGCGTTTGCGCAATTGTCTCCTGTTGAGAATATCATCAATGGCATGACGAAGCCGGAGGTGGTGGAGCTGTCGCCGAACCACCACAACAATATCAACAGTTCTGTTGATTTCATCAGGAACACGGCTCCCCAGCGGACCGGCGAGAGCCTGAAGTCGCGACTGGTTGGCATGAAGTCGTCCAACACAGGACATCACCGAAACCGGTCCAGCATCTCGTCGATCAAGGACCTGTTGACAGGCAGCCGGTCGCGGGAGTCGAGCAGAAACCCGTCTTACTCGTCGAGCAAGAGCAGGAACCCGTCGGGGTCGAACCGCAACGTCAGCACGGACTCGCTGCACGAGTTCACGAGCATCCAGGCGAGCGAGTCCAGCTCGTCCGCGTCAGAAACGTACATCGAGGACGAGCACGTGTCGAAGCCGCCGGTGCCCGACCACCGGCCGCCCAAACGGTCGAACTCGATACAGCGCCGCGTGCAGATGCTGCTGAACCGCAAGCAGTCGCCGCCGCCGGTGAAGACTGCGCAGGGGTACGGCAAGTACACCGACAGCGAGGCGATGCCGCCTCCAAGCAAGAACAAGATCCACAAGGTCCCGATCATCACCGGGAACTCCAAGTACACGACGCCGTCGCCGCCGCCGTTCGGAACGCCGAGCCCGAGCACCACGTCGCCGTTGTCGACCGCGTCGTCGCGCGACCTGGGAGACCGGCTCAGCTACCAGGACGCGTTTGTCAGCCGCGTGGAGTCGCCGCAGCCGACGCGGCCGACCAGCTCAAAGCCCAAGGCGCCGCCGCCGCGGCCCAAGAAGCCGCAGTACCTCAGCTCCAGCAAGTCGACGCCGCCGGGCCGTGCCAGCTTCAGCGACGACGACGACGTCGACAGGCTCGAGCGCCGCTTCTACGAAAAGTTCCCAAGTGCATTATAGAACAACAGGCATGTCCAATTATATTAGTCGCTATCGCTGTCGTAGTCCTCCAGCGAGTCGAGGATGAAGTCGCACGCCTCGTCGAACCTCTCGTCGAGCACGTTGTCGACGCCGTCCACGTCGGCGCGCAGCACGCGGCCGTACTTCTTGCGCGGCCGCTTGCTGCTGCCGTTTTTCTCCACGTCGCCCCAGCAGGGGTGTTTCGAGGCAGTGAACACGAGCGAGTTCTGGTAGAACCAGTCGATCACCGACTCGTCGATCGACGACACTATCGCGCGCAGCGCAGTGCCGCTGTCGAGGAAGTTCACCGAGCACTGCACCAGACTGCGCACATTGCGGTGGCCGCACAGATGCACCACCCCGTTGTACGCGTCGCCGACGCCCACAAACGCGATCTTCGACACCTTGAAGTACTGGATGTAGTGGTCCCACAGATACAGCAGCACGTCCTGCGCCGCGTTGACGTTGTTGTACTGGGCCTCGTCGTCGCCCACGATCGCGAGCGGGACGTTGATGTCGACGACGCCGTACTTCTCGTTGAGGGCCCAGTCGAGGAACTTGACCGAGTCGTCCACCACGACGGCGGAGCTGGGGTCGAGCGTGCCCGAAACCGGGTCGCGTCTTGCCCAGATGCGCGCTGCGTCGTGGATCACCACCACCAGCCTGTCTGCCTGGGCCGCGTCCGGCGAGCACAGCACCTGGTTCTCCAGCGACAGCGACGCTCCCAGCTTGTCCGAGAGCACCGGCAGCTGCACAAAGCCGCGCCTGTCGAACAGCTCGTTCTTGTGGTACTGGCGCACGGCGTCGCTGAGCCGCGCGCGCTTGGCCACCATGTCCTCGAACGAGACGGTGCCGAGGTGGGCCGCGAGCTCGTCGTAGTCGCCCATGATCCCGGGCATCGAGAAGTCCTGGCCGTCGTAGCCCGGCCGCAGCGTCTTCCAGTACCGCGACTGCACCTTGATCACGTCCTCGATCACCTGGATGGTCTCTGTCTTGGGCACGACTGCGCGCAGCTCCTCGGGCGGCTCGCCCAGCAGCACCTTGGCCACGCGCAGCGCGCTGTTGGCTATGGCGTCCAGATTGTAGCCGCCCTCGAGCACGACGCACAGATTGCCCTTGGCCAGGCTCTTGAGCGCGTGGGTCATGTGGCCGTACCCGGCAGGCGACACGTGACACCCCCCGATGATGTCGCCGTCGGCCGCGTCGAAGCCGGACGAGATGATCACCAGGTCCGGCGCAAACTCGTGGCACACAGGCATGATGACCTTGTGGAACGCGTAGATGTAGTCTGCGTCGCCCACGCCGCCCACGGGCCACGGCACGTTCAGGTTGAAGCCTTCGCCCTTGCCGGTGCCGACCTGGTCGGCGCCGCCAGCAGGCGTCCCCGGATAGTACTTGCCCTGCTCGTATCTGTGCAGAGAGATGTACAGGACGCGCGGGTCGTCGAAGAAGGCCTTCTGGGTCCCGTTGCCGTGGTGCACGTCCCAGTCGACAATGACGATGCGCCGCACCGACTCGGGATAGTTGGCCAGAATGCTCTTGGCCGCGACAGCCACGTTGGAGAACAAACAGAACCCGCCAGGCACGTCGGGCTCGGCGTGGTGGCCCGGCGGCCGCACCACCGCCAGCGCGTTCTTGACACGGCCCTCCACGACGGCGCGGCACGCCTCGATGGCCCCGCCGCACGACAGCTTCGAGCTCAGCAGCGAGTCGTTGTTGAAGTACACAGAGTCGCTCTTCTCTGTCAGCGCCATCAGCTCCTCCTTGGACATGCGCTCGGTGCTCTCGATGAACCGGAGATGGTCCTCGGTGTGCACGAGCAGGATCTCGTCCTTGGTGGCCTCGCGCACAGGGATCTTGACCATCAGGTCGCCAATGTCGTCGCGTCCAGACAGCGTGGGGTCGACAATGAGGCCGTTCTCGGCCAGGATCTTGTAGATCCGGTAGATCCGGCGCGGGTCCTCAGGATGCGGGTCGATGTACTCGAAGTAGGAGGTGAAGATTTTGGCGTGGTATCGCATTCGCACGTCATAACAAAGGCCCGTCTTGAGGGGCACGTATGCCAGCTGGGGCGCGGTCTCGGGGACAATGACGGCGGGAGCGGTGTGGGGCTCGCGCTTGACGATGTCCAGCGGGCGTTTGCGGTCGCTGGCCGCGTGTGCGGCTCCGTTGTGTGTGCTTGCCATGGGGAGAGTGAAAAACACCAGTGAGAGAAAAACGAGCGCGCACTGCCTGGAAAAAAAATTATTTCCATCGCATGAAGCTCTACTACGAGGCCTCTAGATTTCTGGCCGACTCCAAGTCGGGCTCGCTGCAGGCGCGCGTGTTCGGCTCGGCGCGCGACCGCAAGATCCAGAGCGACCCCAAACACGTGTATGCGCTCGTGCTGTCGACGCTGCGGTACAAGCCGTTTCTGCTGCAGATTATCCGCAAGACCAGGCTGCTGGACCTGGAGAAAAAGGCCAAGCTGACCGAGCCGCTCGCGCTGCTGCTGGTCCACGACCTGCTCGTGTCCAAGGGCGGTCGCATCCACAGCAAGCACCACCCGCTCAAGGACGCCATCGTGCGCAACAAGACCCGGCTGCACGCCGAGCTGACAAGGCTCAAGCTCAAGCACGGCGTGCGCTCGCTGGCCGACCTGGTCGACGACGACGAGACGCCTGTGCGCTGGTTCCGCGCCAACGCGGTCAAGGCCTCGCGCGAGACCGTGCTCGCGGCCCTGGCCCACCTGTCGCGTGTCGACTCGTTAGAGCAGCTCCACAAGGGCAAGATCTACCACGACCCGTACGTGCCCGATCTGTTTGGCGTGCACCCGCGCGAGAGCCTGGTGTCGCTGCCGGTGTACCAGAACGGCGAGATCGTGATCCAGGACCGCGCGTCGTGCTTTCCGGCGTTCATTCTGTCGCCCGTGCCGGGCACAGACTTTGTGATCGACGCGTGCGCTGCGCCAGGAAACAAGACCACCCACCTCGCCGCGATCCTGCGCAACACGCCAGACTCGGTGCTCGCGTTCGAAAAGAACCCGCAGCGCGCACAGACCCTGCGCAAGATGTGCGACCGTGCCGGGGCGCTCGAGTGCATCCGCATCGAACAGGGCGACTTCACACGCACCGACCCGGGCCAGTACCCGCACGTGACGGGGCTGGTGGTGGACCCGTCGTGCTCGGGCAGCGGGATCTTTGGCCGCGCGTTCGACGAGGACGAGCCCGCAGAGCAGACCCAGGAACGGCTGCAGAAACTGGCAGGGTTCCAGGTGGCCATTGTGAAGCACGCGATGCGGTTCCCGGGGGCGCGCAAAATCGTGTACTCGACGTGCTCGGTGCACGCGCAGGAGAACGAGCGCGTCGTGGTCGACCTGCTGCTCGACCCGGGCGTCCAGGCCCAGGGCTGGCGGGTGTGCAGGCGGGAGCACGTGATCCCGCAGTGGCCGCGGCGCGGGCTCGCTGAGGAGTTCAGCGCGGTCCCGGACGGCGCGGCGGCCGCCGAGGGGTGCATCCGCACGCTCCCGCGCACCGACGGCGGGATCGGGTTCTTTGCGGTCGCGTTCGAGCGCGACCCGCACCACTACGCTGTGTAGAAAAGTATCATAGTGTCTACATTCTTCTGATGACGTCAGCAACCACGTCCTGGGTCGAGCTGGACCCGCCCAGGTCGGGCGTCTTGACCGCGTTGTCGACCAGGTTGGCGTCGACCGCGGCGTAGATCTTGGCGGCCGCCTCCGCGTAGCCCATGAACTCGAGCATCAGCGCCGTCGACCGGATCGTCGCGATCGGGTTCGCAATCCCGCGGCCCTCGATGTCGGGAGCAGACCCGTGGCACGGCTCGCCAATGGCAAAGCCCTCGCCCACGTTCGCAGACGGAACCACGCCCAGCGACCCCACCAGCGCGGCTGCTCCGTCAGACAGAATGTCTCCGTACAGGTTAGGAGCCACCACCACGTCGAAGATCTCTGGCTCCCTGAACATCCTGTACACCATCGAGTCGACGATCTGCTCGTGGTACTTGACAGACCCGTACTTGGCCGGGTTGCTGTCGTACAGCTTCTTCACAGTCTCTCTGAACAGCCCGTCCGAAACAGACAGCACGTTACTCTTGTGAGTCACAGTGAGCATAGGGTGCTGGTGCAGACTGGCGCCGCCCAGGGCCCTCTGGGCCTGTCTTTGCAGGGCGATCTCGAGCGCAATGGCACCGATCCGCGTGGTGGCGTTCTCGGTGATCCGCTTGATGGCCTCGGCAACCTTCTGGCCGTCCTTCTCGTACATTCTCTCCTCCTTGATGTAGAGGTCCTCGGTGTTTTCTCTCACGATGACCATGTCGACGGGACGGCCGACGCCGGCAACGCTCTTGACGGGTCTCACGTTGGCGTACAGACCCAGCTTCTTACGCAGCGCCACGATCGGCGACGAGTAGCCTGCGACCTTGGTGCTGGGCGAGGAGACTGCTCCGAAAAGAGCGCCGTCGCACGAGGTCTGCAGGGCCTCGACCGTCTCGTTGGGCAGCGCGGTGCCGGTCTTGGTGAAGAGCTCGAAGCCGGCCTGCAGGTCCTGGAACTCGAACTTGAGACCCAGATCCGCAGGCAGGGCCTCGAGCACCTGTTTGCCAGCAGGAATAACCTCTCTTCCGATTCCGTCGCCGGGAATCAGGCCTGGTGTTAGAGCCAGCACACTGTTACTTACCGATGGTGAGGGTCTTGGTGGCGTAGGAGCGCGCAAAGTGTTTGTTGAAAGTTCTAGCAGCTAGCATGGTGGAAGAATTTTTGGACAAATGCACGCGCATTTTTTCATGCTTTCTGGTGCACTGTTCCTAATAGCGGTGGGCTTATTTGCCAACTGCGCGTACTCGTCCTACCAATTCCACCAGCTCGGAGACCGGCTGCCGCTGGACCTGGTCGTGGAGGCGGCCGTGGCGTGCGTGCTGGTGCTGGCAGGGGCTCTGGCAGGAGTGCCGAAACCAGCACCAAAGCGTGACATCGTCACGGGAGAGACCGTGAAAGCATACACACAGCATCCATTAAAATACATAGGCATGGAAAAAGCAACGGGAGACATGGAAGTGCAAGGAGTGGCGCTGTTCGAGGAGCTGGTCAACAGACCGAACTACGTGAAACTGGCACAGAAAAGAAAGGAGTTTGCTGAGTGGGCAAAGCAATGAGACCAGCCAGTCTATCTGAACAGAGACCTTATTCTGGCGAAAATCCCACTGCCGCTTGCGTCCATCACGGAGGTCTCGTCTTTGAGCGTCACCTGCGTCGAGCTGCCCAGATCCTCCTGTTCGGGAACGTCCCCCTGCTCGGGGTACGAGATCGCAGTGAACTCGCTGGCCCCGTCCTCCGCGTCCGAACGGGACATGTCCTCTGGGTACAGCACGTTGTTCAGGTTCCCGCACGCGTCGTGCTCCTGCTTGTCGTGCTCAGACGTGTACCAGTGTCCGTCCACGACAAATTTGAAGACGGTTTTTTCAAAAGGCACCTCCACGGTGCGCGAAAAGCCTGTCGCGCTCTTGGTCAGCTTGTACGTCTTGGACCAGTTGTCGAATGAGCCCGTTACGTACACCTCCTGTGCGTCCAGATGGGGCCTGACGTTAGTACTGCTCAGGATCAGCTGATACGGGGCAAATCACAAAGGGGAAACTTTTGCTGATACGCCCTGCTCGCTGTGCCAGGGGCCCAGGTCACTCACCATTCAAACGTGTATCGATAAACAGTCATCTCAGAGCAATTCACACCTAGAAGAGTTTAATCGGCCACAATTAAGGGGGAAGGTTTGAAAATAAAAAGATACCCACTTTTGAGAAAAATTATTATATAAGATAATGTCTATTCATTCCACGCAATAAGAAACATGAACCCAATTCCCACAAAAATGAACAAGATCTGTCCAACAAACTTGCGGAACTCTTGTAGTCTGGACGTCCCGCTGCCCATCTCCAGGAGCTCTGGCACCACGCTGAACCCAATGTACAGAAATCCGCCAGCAGTGAAGGGGAGCGTCAGGTCGGCCACCTGGACGGTGGTGCCAAACAGGCCGGAGCTGGTCTCCGATGCCGCAGACTGTGCCGGATCGGTCATCGTCTGGATCAGGATCCCGATCACTGTACCCAGATATGCCCCAATTGCCGTCACAAACTGCGAGCTCATAGCCTGCCATTTAGTGAAGCCTCCCTGAATTAAAAGAGCAAAATCCCCCACCTCGTGCGGGATCTCGTGGAAAAAAACTGCCAGTGTGGTGGTGCATCCGACAGTTTTAGAAATGTAGAATGAAGATGCAATGGCCAGACCATCGGTGATGTTGTGAGTAAAGTCCGAGATCAGGTTCAGATACGCAGACGTCTTGACACTGGCGTTGGGCTTCTCCACGACCGCCACGCTCTCGCTCTTCTTGCTCTTCTTGCCCTTCTTTTTCTTTTCCGTCTTCACAGGCTCGACGTGCGAGTGTGAGTGTGAGTGCGAGTGCGACGAGCCGTCGCCGGTGTGCTCCAAAACTCTGAGACCCTTGTCGATGATAAAGAAAAACAGAAAGCCCAAAAAAATACAGAATCCAAGCACGCAGTTACGTTGACAGTCCACCAACACAAACGAAGCCCTGTGTTCCAAGGGCTCGCCGAGAAACGTCTGAGGCAGCAGGTGCAGGAACACGTCTCCGAGAAGACCTCCGACTGCAAAACTCACTAACAACGATAAGGACGAAACGTCGATATTGGCAGGGATCAGGGCCAGAATCAGATTGGGAGGACCCGAAATGTACGTGGTCGCCAGCAGCGCATTGCCGGCAGGCCCAAATGGGAACAGCTTGGCAAACACATATTCCACATACGTGGCGTCGTGGTGTTCTTGGTGGTCGAAATGCTCGTTCAGTTGCTGGACAACAGAACATTCCTCGAGCCGGGCATTGACAGCGTCCAGATCAAGCACGCCGTCCGCGTGGAACAGGGCCTTGGTCTCTTGTGGCTGGGCATGCGGGATACGGAAGTCCCACGCAATCACCAGAGCCACTAGGGCAAGTAGTACAAACGGCCTGGAATAAAACATCAATAATGTCAACAAGAAAAATTGGTGCTTAAATTATTTTATGTTGCGCAGAGAACCTACCACAATTAAACTGACGCCAGACGACGTTAAGGAGTTCTACCGCGAGCAGACGTACAACACGATCGCGGGCACAAAGGAGACGGAGAACCAGAACTACGCTGGCGACCGCGACGACCGTTCTGCGAAGGAACGGGTTCTGGGCGAGCGCATCGAGCGCAGCGAGCGCAGCCAGTGAATGGGCTCCCCGCGGGAGGCGGCAACCGTAAAGAGCAGCTGTGTTCTCCCAGCAGACGTGTGTTTGTCTGCCAGTCTGTGTCTGGATACAGAGCCAGAGTTCTCCCTTACAGCTTCTCTCCTGCCCCTCCCCCCCCCCTTGATCCCCCCATATACCAGCTATTTGTCGGCATGCAAACGTCCGCATCGCTGCAGACCCGGCCCCTCTTCATATAGTTTATTTAATATGCTTCCGCCTTCACCATTCGGCTTACCTCAGCAAAACTTTTCCTCTTTTATTTCGCGTCATGTCTACACGGAGATCATCACGGCTGCAAACGCACCCCGACAAGTCGGTCAACTACTCTGTGGACCTCTCAGAGTCCGACAGAAGTGACTCCGAAAACGAATACCAGCCCAACAAGCGCGCGGGTCGCAAGTCTGCAAGACCTGCACGCGCTCCCAAAAGACGCAAAACAATTCCAAACAACATCGACCAGATCGAGAATTTCCACGAGAACTACGTGTTTGAAGCGCTCAGTCACTCGGAGACCGCAGTGACCGAACTCGCCGCCAACTGGGTCGACCAGTTCCAGGAGGACAAATACGATGCCGTCAAGGATATGGTCAACTTTGTTCTGAGAGCGTGCGGCTGCGTTTCCCAGGTTGCGCAGCACGACGTGACAAATGCCGACTCGGCCAAGCACACCATAGCCGAGGTCCAGTCTCTGTTTGAGCAGCAGGGATCTCACGAGTTCCCGCTCGGTCTGGCCTCGAATTCCAAGAACCCCAACTGGAAAGACTTTAAAAAACGGTGTTTGGAGTTTATTGACCAAATTCTTGTTGTTGCCAACGAGCAGGGTGTGTTATTCGAGGACGACGAACTGGTCGAGCTGCTTGTAACCTGGCTCGGTGCGCTCACCACCTCGAATGTCAGACCTTTAAGATATGCAGCCACCGTGTTGTGTCTACAGATGGAAACGAGTCTGTGCGACTTGATTGCACAGATCTCGAGCTCTGTTAACAAATACCAGCGTCAGCTGAACAACGAGCTACGCAATATTGAGACTCTGGAGAAAAAAGCACGCTCAGATGCCAAATTGGCCTCTGCAAGAGACCGTGCTGGACAGATCGAACAGAACTGCCAACTGTACAAGGAACACAAGAGCTACTTGGAAACTTTCCTTCAAGACATCTTCAACACGACTTTTGCACACAGATACAGAGACGCAGATGCTCAGATCAGACAGGAGTGTGTCAGACAATTGTGTAACTGGATAGACAGATACCCAGAGTTCTTCTTTGAGAGCATCTATATTCGGTATCTGGGATGGCTGATGACAGATCAGGAGACCAGTGTGCGACAGGAGGTGACTAGAGTTCTGCTCAAGCTGTACCAGGGCCGGTCTATGGTGGCTGCTTTGCGCCAGTTCACTAGTCATTTTAAGGATAAATTGCTGGACATGGCTTATTATGAGACAGATTTGCGTGTGCGCTGCAACTGTGTTGGGATTCTTGCAGAGATCTCCAAAATGGGCTTCATGGAGTCGGAGGAGACTGTGCGTGTTGCCAGCTTGATGTTCATCGACGACGAGGATCTGGTTTACCAAAAGGGTAAAGTTGGTCTGCGGTTCTACAAAGAGGTGGCCAAGTTTGTTGCTGTGGTCGAGTCGCAGGACTTTTCTGAGTTTATGGAGTCGCACAGCGCAACCGTCGACCAGATCGACTCCTCCGTGGACCTAGACCTCAAACAATTGCTTCAATTGCACAGTCTGACCAAACTACTGGTGGAGGCCGAAATGTACTACAATTCCAACGTTGCCACCAAATCGACCAAGTCCAAGTCGTACAATGCGCGGATCTACAAAAACGTGAGATTGAGTCAACATCTGTACGTTTTGCCAAGATACCAAGTTGCAGTGGATGTTCTGTGCGGATATCTGTTGCTGGACATCTCATCAAACTCGAAATTAGACACGCTTCAGAAAAACTTGGAGCTATCTTATGCACAGTCAGACTTTCTGCTCAGTCTTGTGACTGCAGCGACGACGATTTACTGCGATGCAGAGGCTGTCCAATTTCACGCCCAGCTGCTGTCCAAGAAGCAAGAGAACCAGGAAAACGAAAAGGCTCTCTTTTTGAGTAAGCTTGTCGCACAACTGCCTGGTCTTTTCGAGCTGTGCAAAAAGACACACTTGTCAATGCTCCTGGCCCTGTTAAACTTGACCTTGAAACACAACGTGTGCGAGTCCCTGGACCAGAAGGAAACCGAGACCAAGCTGCTGTTGAACGTCATCAAGGTGTTTACCGAAACCCCTTTGCACTCGTACGTTCCAGACTCTTCCGAATTCTTTAACTCGACCAACTTCCAGTTTTCCGCCTTTTTCCAAACTCTAGATACCCAAACGCTGGAAATCACCCTCAAACTGGACGAAACCGTCAAAGAGCTGACACAGGAACTCGCTGTGGCTATTGAAAATATCGACTTCGACCACCTCGGCACAGTACTCAACAAGCTGCTGCTGCTGCGTGGACCTTCCACGAGCTCAAGAATCCTGGCCGAACTGGCTCCCCAACTTTCTCAGCTGTGTTCCTGTATCTCGTCCCTACCAGCCTCTGACCAACTCGCTGCCCTCCAGAGCTCCAATAAACTCCACGAGCTCTTCTCCTGTGTCTTGTTCCTGGTTTCTGAAAACTTGCAATTGCTCACCAACAAACTGAAGGTCGACCCAGACTCCGACTCTCTGGATGAACTGCATCGGTATCTTCTGCCCCTGGCCCCCGTTAAGCGTGCCCTGGTGGACTTGGTGGGCGCAGACTCGCCCCAAGTCGAGTTCCAGTACCTTGCCTCGAACCTATATCTGGACGTCTTCACTACATTTAACGTGCTGAAATACTACGTTGGTCCTCATCGGGACGTGCTTGAACACTTTTTCGACACAGAAATGGCTGTTGACCCCTTGCCAAACGCACAGGAACACCTGCTTCGTTTGTTCTTGGTGCTAGAGGCCCAGACTGCAGAACAGAAACAGGTGCAATTGGACAGAACCGAGTCTGAAGACGTGGATTTCGAATCTGTGCACATGACAGATTGCGAACGCAAGCTTTGCACATTCACTGCCAAACTCCTGCTGCTTGACAAGACCGTTGGCCTGCAATCGTCTTTGGTCTCGAGAATCAAGCTCAACAAAGCTGTGTTGGGTGATCTGTACTCCCAGGTGGTGGACTACGAGGAGCCCGAAATTAAGCAAGAGACAGATCTCGCAACTGAACCACCTGTCGAAACCGACCAGGCAGTCGAGGCTCCAGAACCCACTGAGGGCTCGCAGTTCCTGCACTCCAACGTCTCGATGCCAAATCTGCTACCAGAGCCCCTGCCAGACCTCGTGCTATAATATTTGCTGGATGTAATTATTTCGATATATATACAGTAGTGCAGCGTGCTACACATGCAACTTCTCAAACCGCTCTCTTTTCCGTTTTTCCTGACCACTGCTGATTCTATAGCGTCTTCTCAGTTGCGCCTGCTCTCTGGTCTCCCTCATCCTCTTCTCGGCCTGGTAGATGCGGCTCTTGCGCTCTCCTCCGTGCTTCTTCTCGCCGCGCTCGATCTCAGTCAGCTCGACGCCCTTTCTGTATCTTTCCTGCCATCCGAGAATATACTTTCTGGCACGCACTTCGAGGCCCTGCTCTTTCATCTGGTGCGAGCTCATCGTCCAGAACTTGTTCCAGTCGTTCTCGAAAACCTCTGCGTGGTCTGCAGACTTGCGTCCAATTTTGGTCAGAAACGTGCTGACGTCCGGCACAGACTCGCTGGGAGTCGGAATGCCCGCACTGACAGTCTTGCTGGCGTATCCGCGCAGACCCAGTGCCATAGACCCGCTCTTGAACAGCCCCAGTCTCAACATGTTGATTACGCTTTTTTTCCACTTTTTTTTTCCCAAGAAATTTCTGCCAAATACTTATCGTGCCATGTCTCTAGACAACTTAGACGAGCTGCAATGGCGGTCTCCAGAATGGGTCAATGCGTTCGGCCTCCGCACAGATAATGTACTCGAGTACTTTGCACAGTCGCCCTTCTTTGATAGAACTTCCAACAACCAGGTGCTCAAAATGCAGAACCAATTCACAGACACCAATTACTACAACAGACCCTACGATTTGGTCTTGCAGGACCTGTGCAAGATGAAAGGCGTGGAATTCGTGATTGCAATGGTGCGGGAGCCGGACTTCTGGATCGTGCGCAAACAGAACCGCCTCAGCCCGTCAGAAACAGTCACCCTGGCCGACTACTACATCATCGGGTCCAGCGTATACATGGCACCAGGGGCCCATGCGATTCTCTCGAGCCGGTTCCTAGCCAGCGTGCTCAACCTCAGAAACGTCCTCGGCGACCTCCAGCACCTGCCACAGTTCTCGCCCTCCGCTGGACATCAGTACATCGCGGCCGCGTCCTCGAGCACACACCCGTACACCACCGACCAGGCACAGATCCCCGAGTCGTCGGCCAACGCGTTCAGCAATCTGCTGAACCTGTCGCTGCAGAACAACGCTGTGTACTTGGACGACGAGCGGGAAATGGAGGACACCAAATGAGCGCAAAATAAATAATGTACCAATAAATAGACGGTGCTACCTTTTTCTACATTTTTACCCCTCATGAGATATTTGAGAGTTTTGCGGCAGGCCCAGGAAGTGTTGATCCGGCCTAACAAGGGCGTTCCCACTGGTCTGACCGGTATTTGGCAGCATCCCAACCCGCGTCCTGTTTTATTGAAGCTTTATGAGGCTACTCTTGGTAAATTGGAGCAGTTTCCTAAGGAGAGTGTGTATCGTCAGAGTGTCGAGTCTTTGACTAAAAGTCGCATGGAAATCGTTGAGAAACACGAAGTGGTGGACAGAATCGAAGCGGAAATTGGCTGTGGGCTAGTGGAAGAGCTGATAATACAGGCAAACGACGAGTTCGAGCTGGCAGAGCAGATGCTCGAATGGAAGGCATGGGAAGAGCTTGAAGAAAAGCCAGCCAAAGACCAATGGGTGTACTGGGCAAAGGGTGTCTAGACGCGTTATCAGACAAAGTCCACAGCAAATACGATATCGGTCGAATTCTCCTGCCCCAAATTGGTCGGTCCTATTTTTTATTTATTCATGTTTAGAACCTTTTCTCGTACTTTTACTACAAACCGAGTGGCACAGAAAAGCATGTTCAATCTGAGTGGACTCTTTGGTAATACCGCTTCGTCGCGTGCAACCACGTCGCCAAGTCTGCCCCCCCTCAAGGCAGTGGATGGCAAGTACGACCATATGCTTCCTATTGTATGGATCGACTGCGAAATGACCGGACTCGATCTGGCCAAAGATCACATCATCGAGATCTGCTGTCTGATTACAGACAAGCACTTGAGACTCATTGACGAGACCGGATTCGAGGCAGTGGTCCATTATCCGAAGGAGAGAATGGACGAGATGGACGAGTGGTGTACCAGCCATCACGGCGACTCAGGGCTCACCGCCAAGGTGATTGCCTCGTCCAACACTCTCGAGTCAGTGGAGTCGCAGCTGCAGGCATATTTGGCCAAATATATGTCAAAAGGAGTGGGAATCTTGGCAGGAAATAGTGTCCATGTGGATAGACAATATCTGTGCAAGGAAATGCCCAAAGTGACGAACTATCTCACGTACCGGATCATCGACGTGTCGTCGATCATGGAGATGGCCAGACGCCACAATCCAAAAGTGAACGAGTACAGTCCTGACAAGATCGGGGCTCACACGGCCAGAAGCGATATTCTTGAAAGCATCAAGCAGCTAGAATACTACAGAGACGTGTATCTCAAGGGCGAGGACGAGCTCGAGCTCGCAGGCCGCAAACGGCGACGCGCTTAGGCCTGTGTACTGTGTAGCAGATATATAGCAAGTCCGCTGCGTCGATCGGCGCAGGCGTGAAAATCGACTCCGGGCGCAGCAAATATTCTTCCTATACATTCTTCCCATGAATCCGGAGCCTTTCCCTACGCCATCGTCTCCCGAACGGCTCACCGTGTCGCCCACGACGTCCCACTCACAGAAGGACCACCGGCGCAGACGCTCGTCATCGCTCATCTCCAAAGTCGAGCCTGAGACTTTTGAAACAAAACAAGACCAAGACATCCAATCCAACATGAACGCTAACTGGGTCCACTTCAAAGGGGCCTGGATCATCCACATTGTCATAATACTGCTGCTGAAGATTGTGTACGATCTCATGCCCATGTTCAACAACGAATGGAGTTGGACTCTCACTAATGTGACCTACGTTATAGGCTCTTACATCATGTTCCACCAGGTTAAAGGCACGCCTTTCGATTTCAACTCGGGCGCCTACGACAACCTCACCATGTGGGAGCAAATCGATAATGGCGACCAGTATACTCCTGTCAAGAAATATCTTATGGGCGTGCCTATCTGTCTGTTTCTAATTTCCACACACTACTCATACTACGACCTCAGCCTGTTTGTCGTCAACTTGGTGGCATGCTTGTGTGTGGTCATTCCGAAGCTCCCATACAGTCACAGGGTCAGAGTCAACATCCCATATATCACAGACCAGAATTGAGATTAATTATACATATTATACACGTTTGGTGATCTTGCGCACTTTCAGAAACCGTGCGAGCACCTCGCTGCGCGCAAGCACCTCTGCGGGCGGGCAATGGAACTCCCGCTGTAGTTTTTCGGGAGCCAGCATGCTAGCTTTCTTTGTAACCCGGTACAGTCGCAAGTAACGAGACAGGTGCGTCCATTGGGCAGATGTCCATCGTGACAGAGGATACTCTGCAGATTCCCCGAGCCCCGACCCATTGCTAATATCTGGCATCGAAACTGCTGACTCCGGCAACGTCGGCTGCACAGACTCGACATCGTTCTTCGTTGTAGACTGGCTGCGCTCACTAGTGACGCTATGCTCTCCAAGAGCGCTTTTCTCGCTTTTCTTCCTCCTCACAAAGTCTGTTACCCTGAGAATAGTGGCCCCGGCATCTACATCGTCGCGTACCGACCGTTCTACCATCAAACTCTCGCTGCGTTCCTTTTCTCGTTCGTCCTCTGTATCTTCGAATTCGCTGCTGATGTCCAAAATTGGGGCGTCAAGAGCCAGCGGCTCCATGGGCTCGAGCTTGTCGACCGTCTCGAGGCGGTCTCCGCCGTCGAGCTTGACAGGCGACATCACACTGGAATTGTAGTCGTCGTATTTATAACTGTCATCTGATCCATCAAGACGCACATCGTCGTCGATGTCCACGTCTGGGTGTTCCGGCGTCTTGACCTGGTCGCGTCTATCGGGGTCGCGCAGATTGGGGTACTTGAAGGGCGAAAATTGGATTCGTGGCCTGGCCATGTTATCAACGCGTGCCGATTATGTAAGAGACTTATTTTTTTAAATTTTTTTTCCCTAGTAAAAAAATTTTATCCCTACCATGGCTACAGGAAAAACAGAGAAAGCTAGGCGTGTTCGCCAGAACGACTTGCGCGATGGTAATCTCAGAGTCAAGGGTGAGAACTTCTACAGAGATGCGAAAAAGGTCAAGCATCTGAACATGTACAAGGGCGGAAGAGCCGTCAGAAATGCTAAGGGAGAAGTTATCAAAGCTGCGTACTTGCAAGACACCAAGGCGCCAACTGCGAGAGTCGATCCGAACAGAAGATGGTTTGGTAACACTCGTGTGATCGCCCAGGATGCTCTGTCGCATTTCAGAGAGGCCATGGGCGATAAAAAGGACGACTCATATACAGTCCTGCTCAAGAGAAACAAGCTGCCAATGTCGCTTTTGGACGAGAAGGACACCAGCGAGTCGCCGAACGCGCGCATCCTGGAGACAGAGTCGTTTCAGCACACGTTTGGTCCGAAATCGCAGCGTAAGAAGCCGACAACAGTGGCAGGCTCGCTCGAGGAGCTTGCATCTGCTACTTCAGACGACCAGACCAAATACGAAGAGAAGCAAGACCTGAACGCCACACTGGGACTTATGGGTGGCATAGATACTGACGAATATAGCGCAGAGGCCAAGGAATTCATTTTTTCCAAGGGCCAGTCCAAGAGAATCTGGAACGAACTATACAAGGTGATAGACTCCTCGGATGTGGTGATCCACGTTCTGGATGCACGAGACCCACTGGGAACTCGGTGCCAGTCGGTGGAGCAGTACATCAAGAAGGAATGTCCACATAAGCATCTGATCTTTGTGTTGAACAAGTGCGATTTGGTTCCTACATGGGTTGCAGTAAGTATAAAAAAATTTCCACTGTGTCGAATGGCCCCACGTCACCAAAGTTTTTTGTCAGGACGTTCCATCTGCAATATGGCTTGTCTGTTACAACTTTGGGAGATTGATCGCCCCAATTATGTGTGTGTCTCGTTTTGAGGCGCACACATAGCCTGTGTGCTCCGTTTTGGAGCATGCTCCGTGGTGGCTCGGGACTTTAAGAGTTGAACGGGCCCTGTGTGTGGCCCTTTCGTAGTAAAAGACCCTACATTCGACACATTTGATCCTTCGAGATTACTAACATTCAGGCTGCTTGGGTCAAGCATTTATCTAAAGACTATCCGACGTTGGCGTTCCATGCCAGTATTACAAACTCGTTTGGAAAAGGCTCGTTGATCCAGCTGTTGAGACAGTTCAGCGTGCTGCACAAGGACCGCAAACAGATCAGTGTTGGGTTTATTGGATATCCAAACACCGGAAAGTCCAGTATTATCAATACGCTCAGAAAAAAGAAGGTGTGTACGGTGGCTCCTATTCCTGGAGAAACCAAGGTGTGGCAGTATATCACACTGATGAAGCGCATTTTCCTGATCGACTGTCCGGGAATTGTGCCTCCGTCCACGAAGGACACCGAGGCGGACATCCTATTCCGCGGAGTGGTTCGTGTGGAGCACGTTTCGAACCCTGAGCAGTTTGTTCCGGATCTGCTTGCCAAGTGCGAGCGCAAACATTTAGAGAGAACGTACGAGATCAAGGGCTGGAAGGACTCGACCGAGTTCATTGAGCTGCTGGCACGCAAGCACGGACGGCTGCTAAAGGGCGGCGAGCCCGACGAGACCGGAGTGGCCAAGCAGGTGATCCAGGACTTCAACAGGGGCAAGATTCCGTGGTTTGTGGCTCCGCCCCAGGACAGCGAGGAGCGCAGCGGCGAGGACAAGAAAGCACACTACAAGAGAAAGCGTGCAGAGCGGGAGGAGAGGGCTGCTGCCGCAGAAATGGCCGAGTACGAGGCCTCCGGGGAGGAGCAGGAGTCGGAGTCCAAGAGACAGAGAGTGTAGGTTAATATATACTTGGTGCACGGATGTATTTTTTTTTCTATCGATTTTTGTTTCGCCATGTCCAACCAGGTGAACATGCGATTTATGTCGCAGATACTGAGCAACCCGGAGCTGATGCAGCAGGGGACGCAGTCCAGCAACTTGCCGCAGCAGAAAATGGGCATGATGATGTCGCCGCAGATCCACAATCGCAGTATCCAGCAGCAGGTGCTGGCGGCGACTCTGCAACAACAACAGCAGCAACAGCTGCTACAGCAGGTGCAGCAACAGCAGGCTGCGCTGGCGGCACAGAGACTGAGCCAGCAGCAGATACAGGCCAAACAGTCTGTGCCTGCGATGCAAACACAGCCAATGGTTAGAGAGGTTTGGAAAGACAACCTGGAGAGCGAGATGATGGTTCTGCGCGAGCTGGCAGAACGGTACAACTACATATGTGTGTCCACAGAGTTTGCGGGCATTGTGGCGCGGCCTATTGGCTCGTTCCGGTCGACAAAGGACTACCACTACCAGACAGTGCGGTCGAACGCGGATCTGCTGAACCTGATACAGATAGGCATCACTTTGAGCGACAAGGACGGGAAGCGGCCGGAGGGCGTGCCTTCGACGTGGCAGTTCAACTTCCGGTTCGACCTGGAGCAGGAGATGTTTTCGCGCGAGAGTGTGGAGTCGCTGATCACAACGGGACTCAACTTCAGCCGGCTCAAGGAGTTTGGAATCGAGGTGTTTGAGTTCGCGCAGGTGCTGACCGACAGCGGGCTGTGTCTGATGAGGGACAACGTGTGGATCAGCTACCACGCGGGCTACGACTTTGGGTTTCTGGTGTCGATGCTGATCAACCGCAACATGCCGATGAGCGAGGAGGAGTTCGACCAGTGGCTGCAGCTGTACTTCCCGACGTTCTACGACATCAAGCTGCTGTCGGTGTCGAAGCTGTCGGGCCCGCACAAGAGCCGCAGTCTCGACACGCTGGCCGAGGAGCTGGGGGTGATCCGCAACGTGAACCACAACCTGCTGCAGGTGGGGGGACAGTCGATGCTGACGCATCTGTGTTTCTGGGAGATCAAGCGGCTGGTGGGAGACCTGGCCGGGCTGGAGAACCAGATCTGGGGCTTTACTGAGGACGAGTAGACACACACGGCTATATAGTGCGTTTGATGAATTTTCTGCGCTCAAATTTTTTCACCATGTCAGACATTGACCAGGACCCCAACCGGGTCGCGATCGCGTTTATCGAGTACTATTACAATCTTGTGCACGCGAATGCCGACAACCTATACCAGCTGTACTGCAAGGATGCGGTGCTGAGACACGCTCCGGTGGACAGTGCGCCGTTTAGCGAGAGTGCCAGTCTGGAGGGCTCAGAGGCCATCGTGGAGTACTGGAAGCAATCTGCGCTGTCGGGGTCGAAAGTGATGATCCAGTCGATTGACGCGACGCGCTCGTTCCAGGACTCGATTCTCATTGTGTGTTCGGGCGAGCTGGTGCCTGTGCGGGAGGCTGTTGCGCACAAGTTTGTGCAGACGTTTGTGCTGGTGCCGACCGTGAAGCGCAGCGTTTACGACGTGCGCAACGACGTGCTGGTCTTCCTCCCGGACGTGGACGCTGTGTACCAGGAGGCGGAGGCAGAGTCGCCCGACACGGGCGAGAAGGAGGAGGTGTTCTCTGTGCAGAGTAAAGAAACCACTCCCGAGACCGGAGAGGGCGAGGAGGACTCTGGGGTGGAGGAGCTGATGAGCTCGAAGCCGATGAGCTGGGCAGACCAGATTGCGTCTGCGGCGGTGAAGAGCAAGCCGGAGGCCCGCAAGAAGGAGGCCCGGGACGAGGACAAGAAGCACAAGAGCCAGCTGGTGAACAAGAAGGGCCAGGTGGTGTATCCAATCTACGTGAAGGGGGTGACGGGGGCAATCAGCGAGGAGGAGCTGCAGCGGAGTCTGGAGGAGAGCTTTGGGGCAGTGGAGCTGTGCCGGATCGACCGGGTGATTGCTCTGGTGAACTTTGCAGAGCAGGGCTCGCAGAAAAAAGCCATCAAGACAGGAACGCTGGTGGTGAAGGGGGTGGAGATTAAGCTGGAGCCGCGCGCGAAGAAGGAGGGGGCGCCGGTGGCGGGGGCCAAGAAGAAGAAGAAGGGCAAGCCGGCCGGCGTGGGCGACGACGGGTTCCGCAAGGTAGGAAAATAGAGTATGTATTCAACTACAACACTAGTGAAGAATCTCGTCCAGCACGTTCTGCTGCGTCTGAACGTCGTCGACGCGGATTTTCTTGAGGTTCAGCTTGCGCAGCGCATCGATGATCTTGTCCTTGGGGAAGCCCATGTCCTCGAAAATCTGCACCGTGGCCCGCTCGATCCCGTACTTGGCGCACTCGTCCTGCTCCACGCGCACCGTGGGCACCTCGTACTGCGTGGTGCCCTGTGCGGGCTTGTAATTATCGTTGGGAGCGTAGATCTTGGTCCAGTTGGCCGCAGTCTCGGCAAACTTCTTCGGGTCGCTCATGTACACCTTGGCCACCTGGGCGTCCTGCGGGTCGGTAGGCTCTGGGCTCTGGAGCAGTGACTGCAGCGAAATCAGAGACGACTTGAGAGTCAGGATCGGGGTCCATGCGTCCTTGAGAATGTCGAGACAGATGGCCCCCGTCTGCGACGAGATGTTGGGGTGGTATATCTTGGTGTCGAACTTCATGAGCGGGGGCTTGAAGGGGTACGCATCAGGAATTTGGATGTCCACCTCGAACAGACCACCCTCGTACGGCGTGCCTGGAGGACCGATAAACGTGCCCTTGAGGTGCGACAAGTCGTCCTCCGTCACCAGCTCCAAGGTGACCCCAGACAGAGCGTCTTTTCTAACATCCTCCAGCTCTCTCGCAATTCTTTTCACCCGAGACATGGCGGCTTGAAATAGTATTAAAAAGAGAAATTTCGCAATTTCCATTTTATTTACATACTCACAGCACCTCGCGGCCCAAACCCTCCAAAAATGCATGATCGGTCTGTTTCTTCGTGAACAGGTGTTTTACCACAAACGCCAGCATGAACACCACGCTGATGCCCCCCACCACCAGATAGCAGATGCCCAGACTAAAGTGCCGGCCGCCAAGCACGCTCGACGTGGACAGAACCACGCTTTTGCTGCCCCCGAAAATCGCCACCTCATAGTTCATAGTAACGTCCATCGTGTACGTCCCGGCGCCCAGCGTCTCGCTGCTCTTGCCGTACAGCTTCATGAACGACGGCAGCGCCGCCGTCTTCATCCAGTTCATGAACCGCTCGTCCTTGGCCAGCGCTGCCAGGTCAGAGCTCGTGTACCCGTCCGGATACTTCTTGGCCCAGTTGTCCGGAGGCACGATGTCCGACACGTTGTACTGCGACTCCTTGTACAGCGACAGGTCCGACGCCCACGCAATCCCCGTGCTGCTGAACTCGTAGTCGCTCGCTCCAGACAGGTCGGAAAACGAGTCGTTGAACATCGAGTTCGCCACCAGGCCGCACGGATACACAATCTTGCCGTCGCGGTGCCGCATCGGGTCGCACTTAGTATTCACGTCGTCGTACGCCACAGCCTTGCCGCGCAGCTGTTTCCAGTCGTACGAGTCCACGTACTTTCTGTGGTTCTGGTAGAAGTTGGTCAGCTTGTAGTAGAGATACACCGGGCCCGAGATGTCCTGCGGAATGTCGAACTTGAGCGTGCACACAGTCTCGTCATCGCTCGTGCTGGTCTTCCATTCAACAACAGAAGATCTGCCCCCTTTGAAATGGTAGTCCACATATTTCGACGGCACAGTGCTGTAGCTGCTTCCCGCGAGATCAGCGCACTTTCCGTAGTTGATCTCCATTTTCTCAATGCTGTAGGTGGTGAAAATGAAACCGATACCAATGGGGACACAGATAACAGCCACAAGAAGAAGCAACGGCAGAACCACTCGCGGGACCAAAATTGGCTGCCACGCCTTCAATCGCTGCTGGCGAAAGGCCGTGTTGGGCGGCCGCCGGCTCTTGCTCGCCAGCGACCCATTTTCCTTAAACGGATCCGCACTGTCGTCGTCCGTTCCCGACACAAATCGACGTCGAAGAGAAGAAAACATATTTGTTAATTAAAAACATTTTCTTACATAATCACAGGTTTATTTATTCAACTCTCTAAGAGTCCTTAATGTACAACAGTAATGAATTGAACAACCGCTCGAGCTCAAAATTGCTCTTGGTGAACGGAAGATCGAAAAACGCATACTCGCTGTTTTTCAACAGCTCAGTAAACGTAATCAAAAGACCCCAAGGATGAGGCTTGTTGCAGATAATCCGCTCAAGCAACACGCGCGTGATCAGCTGCTGCACGTCGGTCTTTCTCGATCCCCATAACGAGTTCGACCCAAAGAAATGCAATAGCACGCAGCTGGCCCAGTGTGTGTGTGCGTTCGGATACCGCAGGTTGTTGGCGAGACTTTGCAGCACCAGGAATTGCAGCTCGACACTGCCCTCTTGTAGCAGCGAGCTCACCAGCGCAACGTGTGAAGATTTGGAATTGAACACACTGCTGCCCTTGGCGCACTCTTCAACAGCACAAACGCAGATATACAGCACCAGAGAGTTTATGAGCTTGGTGTTGTATTTGGTCTCCTTGAATCCAATGCCAGCCTCTGTCACAGGCTCCGAAAGCTCCAAGCTCGTGATCAGTTGTCTGGTACCTGTCACAGACGGCAGCCGCAAGTAGCTGTCCACGAGTTTCTTGAGTCCCTTTTCTTGCAAAATGACAGCAGGAGAACACATGATTGCAGGAGAACTAGTGATCTCAACAAGTCTTTCCACCTTCAAACCCAGCTTGAATGGGTCAGGAATGTACATCTCCTTGGGAGCAGCAGACAAAACCACGTTTCTAAGCTGCACATATGACGGAGACATGGCGCCCACAAGAACGTTGGCAGATTCTATTAAGAAGTCTGGGAAGTCGTGTAGGAGAACAGAGAAGACTCTGAGCGTTCCCTTGTAAACCACACTGATTGCCTCTGGAATGTTCTTGTCCTTGACGTAACTGCTCTGGAACCGCAGCAGGGCGACCAGCAGTGACGCAAATTTCAGACTGTTGGTCTCCGAGTCCTCCTCGAGCTCGAGAAGAACAGGAAGGAACATTCTGTGCGAGATCAAACAGACCCACGCAAATGTGAAACCAGGAAATGCCTCGGGTTGCAATGCAAGGAAGAAGTCTGCAAGAGTTTGGTAAAACTTGACACTGAACTTTTTCAATTTCCGAACGTCAGACTCGGATTCTGCAACAATAGAGAAGTCTTCTTGATTAAACGTACTCCAGTTGCACAACAACGTTGAAAAGAATCTAAAGTATGGTCTTTCGTTGAAGCTGGCTTTGTTGGTTTCATGATCATGAGCGAAGACCAACAAGACCACCGAAAGAGACGATTTCAAGAATTGGGCTTTTGCAGATGGCGATTCGTCTTGGATCAAAAGCAGTTGGATCACAAGAGAAGCAAATGCATCGATCGCAGTGTATGACTCAACAGATAGTTTTTTAGAACTGTCAGTTTCTTTGACAAAAGACACAGTAGACATCTCCATTGCAGTGGTGAAGAAGAGAACGAAATGATCAGGTTTGGTCAAAATTCCCGAATCAAACAGTTGATTCAAGAAGTCCACCTGGAGAGTTTTGGAATTCTCGCTAAACTTCACCAACTTGACCCATTCAGCAAAAATGTAGGCAAAATAGTCCTTCAATTTGGTTGGATCAACAACCAACGATTGGAATTGCTCGCTCTTGAGTTCCACCTTACTATCAAGAAGTTTCACCAAATCCTGAGCTGCTGGATTCTTGGAAATGATCTCGTTATCCAACGATTGAATAACAGAAAGGATATTAACAAAGTCTGATCTTAATGCTGTTGGAGGAGTACCAAAAAGTAAGTCTTTCGCTAATTCACAGGCAAAAGTCACAATAGTATCATCCTTTTTGCTTTCCAAAGCTTTGGCAACGCTCAGATCGATATCGTTTAACGAAACCATACCAATCTGGATCATTGATTTCAGAATCTTCTTGTTGTATTTTCTGGCGTCCTCTGCATTGATCAGCCAAGTAGTCACAAATTTAGCAACATATGAAGAAAGCTCGCATGATTTATCCAACAGCAAAATCAACGACTCAATGAAAAGCTGTGAAGGGCTTTGTGCACTGAAAAGAGTGTTCATTGTCAATTGCGCAAACTTCATTTGAGCTTCGTTGTGGTTAAGTCTGATCAGCAACTGAACCAAGTCTGACAAGTAAGATCTGAGAGGACTCTCCAGCGAAATTTCTCTCAAATGAATTTCCTTGTTAGAGGTTTCTTCGATTGTCTTGAGGACAGCTTCAAGAAGCTGCTGAATGTAGACAAATGATTGCTCCAGAGTTCTCTGAGCCTGTTCCGCAGATGCTGTTTGATCAACACCTGAGCTTGAACGACCTTGTGCGCCAGCAGAGGCAGTCTGGTTTTGCATTTGAAGCATTCTCTGTGCCAGGACCTCTTGATCAACACCAGCATTGGTAGTTGGAGGAGTGACCATGACTTCAGATGCAACTCCAGCAGCAACTCCGGAATTGGCCGTTGCATTGTTCATCAAACCTGGAGGGTGAGTTGCCGCAGTTTTTGGCTTACCGAAATCATTGTAAATCGTAAACTGTCTTGCAGTGACTCCGTTTGGCTTAACCCCAAGAGGGTCAGGAAGAGACATAGAATATCTGGATGCATGCTGGGTATCGCAGAATGCCTGGTCTGGTCTTGAGTCTCTAAATTGTCTTCTGAGAGCAATAGAAGGGAGCATCATCTCATCCAAGTCTTGGACAGATTTCTCCATGGCGGCTTTTTGAATGATCGAGCAAGCAAGGTCCAAGTTATCATTAATGGCCTTAGGCAAATCTTCAAGAATAGCTGTATCAATCTGCTGACCCAAAGAATTGATGTACTGATGCAAATTCAGCTGAATGTTTTCTCTCAGTAAATCCCTGCAAGATGCATGGGTCAGTGACTCGGAAAGGTGTCTAACAGTATTGATGTATGCCTTTCTGAGCTTTAGTTCATCCACTTCAAAAGCAAAGTCTTTGAGAACCAGTGCTTTAGTAGTCACAAGAGCAACAGAATTGGTCCTGCTAACAACTGGAGGAAGAATTTCTCTTACAGCCTTGGTAATGGCAAATTGGAACAAACGTCTCAGATTTGGATGTGTCACGAAAACAGAGTTTCCGTTCAAGTTCTCGAAGGCAGAACCTTGCTGCTGAGCCGGTTGAGAGTTCAAGGCAGTTGATGCAGCAGGGTCAAACGAACTTTGAGCTGACGAAGGGTCTGTCTTCTGCTGTTGTTGGGCAGCAGCAGCTGCAAGTAGTCTCTGTTGCTGTAACTGCTGAAGAACATTCAATTGCTGCTGAGCAGCCTGAGGAGGTGCCAAAGTGGACTGGGTCATGCCTGGCGTTCCAGTTGCTCCTGGCACAGAAGGAGGAATACCCTTACCCTCTTCCAGTGACATTCTAGCAAGCTTGATGATCATCTTTTGGGATTCAAGGAAACGTTCAAGCTCTCCTGGTTTGTGGTTCCTAATGATACTAGATGGTACAATCTTTTCCAGATCGACACTGAGAGAATTGCAAACGACTTCAACCTCAAACTTCAAATTAAGCTTGAGATTGGCAACCTCGTAAAGTTCCTTCAGAATCTGCAAAATTCCAAGGAGCCATGGATTTGGATATTCGAAAACTTTGGATGACTTCGTTTGGTCCAGCACCTTACAAACGAAAGGAATCACGATTTCGAGCTTCTTTTGATCAAAAGCCTCTATCAAGAGTCCCTTGAACGAGAGGTGTTTGTGTTTGATAGGCTTGTTTCTAGAAAGAGTCAATTTTCCAAGCCAAGCACCAAGATTTTTCAAGTGAGATCTTTCAGTGGAGGACAATACGTCTGCCGAATCATCTGCTGCACCCGCATCGTGTGCTTTGTTGAGAAGGATGACAATCTGCTGGAAAGTCGACTGAAGAAGATGGGCATCAAATAATGTATCATCGAATTCCGCAGCGATTCTACCATACAATGAGTGGTAGTTAGGTTCCAATTTGACTCTCTGGTTCACCAAATAGTGAGAAAACCAACCAAAGTATTTGGCAACAAGGAGATCCTTAAGTTCGGTAATTCTCCCACTAAAGTTATCATCTGTCAAGTTGTTGACCATGAACAACACTCTGTCCAAGACTTCATCTGTAGGGTTATCTTGTCTGACATCATTGACAATCATTGCTGGAACTTGAACAGACGCAAACTTGGATACTTCTGCTGTAGAATCAAACTCCTTGGCATTTTCTGAAGAAACGTTGGCAGTGGACACTTGCGGAGAAACAGTAGGTGCGGACCCACCAGCCGCAATAGCCTTGCATGTTTCATAAAGTTGAGGTTGACTTTGGAGAGCCGGAATTTTGCAAAGCATGGCGCAAAATTTAGGGAACTCTCCGAGACGTTTCATGAAGGAATAGAGGGCCTGAACAGCAAATTTGAACATCTTGCTTTCTGGAGGCTGCCTCACAGAGTCAATGATATATCTCAATGCAATAGACAATGCAGGACCTTCCACCAATCTGAATAAAATTGTGCTTCCGAACAGAACAGATGTGGTGGCCAGGGCATCCACCGGGTATTCAGGGAAAAATCTATACTCATCCAAAAGAGAATGAATCATACATGCAAAAACGTCTTGGTCGTGAGGATTATCGCTCACTTTAAGTCTTTGAAGCATGTTAATGATATCTTTGATTTCAATCTCCTTATTGTACATCTTCTGATAATAGACTTTCATTTCCTTTTCCACATCGATAGAAAATGTATTAGTGGAACTGTTCATCTTGATTGCATTATCGTGACCTTGTCCAAAATTGATTAATCTAGGGTATGCTTGGAGACACAAGGCTTGCAAGTTCCTAAACTTTTCAAACAAATCGGCAGGAAGTTGCTTGTTGCCCAAAATCGTCATTAAAAAGTAAACTGTCTCCAAATTAAGAGATTTGGCAACCCTATGTCCCTGTTGAGCACTTTCATACTCTAAGCTTGCCTGTGCTTCCATGAATTCAATGATTATCCCAGCAACCACAGTGATATTTCTATCCAACTGGGCCAAAACGAATTCTTGGAATCTTTTCCAACCGTACTGAGAAAAGATTATCGCAAAGGAAAAAGCGTCCTTGAAGTCATTTGAATTAGAAAGAATGGACATGATCATTGTATCGCGTTTGAAGGAAGCAGTCAAGCTTGCAATCTTATGAATTGAGTCTGTGGATTTTCTAACCTCATAGTATTTGACGAGCAATTTTCCAAGTTCAACAGGGTTGAACTCTTCGAATTTGTTAAAAATTGCACTCAAATATGGAGAACTGACATCTAACAGGGAAACGACAAAGTTCTGCATAATGTTGATGATCACGTCATTCTCTTTGGCCTCTGGCTCGTCGTGCAAGATGTACAAACATGCAAGCACAATATACTCAGGGGCAGCTCTATAGTCTCTAGCAAAAATTCCACTGACGGTAGCATCATTGATATTTTCATTTTGAAGGAGAGCAATGGTTTTCACTTCGACTTTGACAATGGACTTGAAATATAGAAGCAGGTTTCTAGAGTTGACTTCGGATGTCAAAATTGGCTCCAGGCTATATTCAAACAAATTGATCGATCCTTGGCTTGGATCCAAAGAGTTCAACTGAATCAGAAGATCTTTCAACAGCCGAGGATTGGAGCATCTGCAAGATGCAGAGAGAAACTGGTCGATGAGCTCGTCTTTGCCCAATGAGGACAAGAATCCAGATAACGAGGCAGTGGTCATGCTAGTTTCTAAAACAGTGTTCTTCAAAATTTTGTCAAAGATCGAGGGCCAGTTCAACTGTGCCTTTAGTTTGGACAATATGTTTGCCATCTGTGCTCCTCGAGCAGTTGCCTCCGGAACACTCAATGGAGTGAGACCTGTGAGCTGATCAGCATTAGGTCCACATAGTTTCTGAGATGATGGGTATAGGATCTCGCTAAGAATAAGAGCAATGGCATCTTCAAGATCAGAACTGGTCTTGGAGCTCAACAGGTCCAAAAGCATCTTGTTAGGAAGCAACTTTGAAGGCTCAAATTGTGTGAGTAGTTGTTTAAAGTCCATTTTGGATAGTTGCTCTAGAAAATTGCTAACTTCGTGGGCAAGAATCGGTAAACTGAGGTTTTTTTCCCAAGATTTGGATTTAACGTTCAGATATTCCACAATGAGGAGCTTGTGTGCAACTGTAAAGACGTGAGACGCGAAAAAAAATCTAAGAAACGTTAAAAGTCTAATTGAATCTTCTGCTGAGGTCGTAGAGTCTGGTAAATTATTCAGAAATTCAACGAGTCCTGGTAAATTTGACTGGTAGAGGGGGGCGAGTTGAACGATAAGTGAGTCCTTCTGTGCTTCAGGATGGAATTCGATGATTAGAGTGAAGAGGATCTTCTCGAATTCGATGAATTGTAGCTTATCGTATAGAGCCCTTAGGTCGTTGTCTCTGTAGTTGATGAAAGCTAATGCGATCTCTCCAAGAAAATCAGAGAAGCCACCAGTTAGATATCTGTTGAGATTTTCTCTTAAAAGCTTAGATGCTGGAGCCTGAAGCTTTTCGTCGTCCAGTAGATTCAGAAGAAAGTTGACTAAAGGAAAGCCGTCAACTTCTGGATGGGACTTGATTAGGTTGTTGATGGAGTCTGAAACCTCTTCAAATGGGGAAGAATGAAGAAGGAAATCAAGCTCTATTAAAGGAGTCTTGTGGAGAAGGTCTTTGAGATGGGGTCTCTCGCTGTCAGGAGATACTGACCTATTGTAAAAGGCCCTTAAGCCTGGCGGTATTTGATGAGACACTTGGAAAAGGTAATCAACACTTGGATATCAACTAGAAAAGACGATCAATTGGTTGAGAGTGCTTGCACAGGTGGGGATTCAACCAATCAGATCTCTGTTTGGAAAACAATATTTTAAAAGTGATATAAACAAAGTCGATGTTTAGCGTGGTGGTTTTGTCTTTTACTTAACTTTTCCCACCCTTTGCTCGTCGGAGACTGTCAGAAAAAATTTGTGCACCTTTTTTTATTGGTTATGAGCCACAAACACGGTGAATCCTGGCTGTGAACGAGTATATATTTCTCCAAATTGATCTCCTAATTGTAACATGTTTGTTTGGGCAGCAGTCTGGATCTGTATCCTGTGTCAAATTTGCTGGGCGCACTCCGGGCATTCTGTTGAGCTTGGCATTGCCAACGAGGTCATTTCGTTTCCCGACCTGGTTTCGGTGAAATCGCTTTCTGAGCTCCAGTCCAGCTGGAAAGTGTCTGGTGACGTTGAATTCAGCGAAGGCCGTGTTATTCTGACGCCGACCCCTACCATTGTTTCCAAGATGAAGGATGAGACTCTACAGGGAGCAGTTTGGTCGAAAAAAAGCCCCAAGACCAACACTTTCTCTGTCCATTTGACGTTCAGATCGGTCGGGTCGTTTGGCCCGACCGGAGCTGGTCTGTCCTTCTGGATCATCGACAGCGACACTGGCTCGGATACCTCAAATTTTGGAGGACCTGCTCAGTACTCGGGATTGCAAATTCTGCTCGATGCGAACGAGCCAGGAATTGGCCCTGTTTTCAGAGTGTACCTGAACGACGGAACGAGAAAGATCAATCTGTCCGAGGACTACATTGGTGCTTATTCTTTCAGTTTCCAAGACTCGCAAGTGCCCTCGACTCTGAAACTAGGCTACGAAAATAACTGGCTCAAGATAACCTGCGATAATAAATTGCTATTTGAAACCAAGGCCATTAATTTAGACTCGATTTTGAAAAAAGCAAAAGTCGGAATCACTGCCAGTGCTCCAAAGGACATACAGAAAACTGAGCAGTTTGAGATTCTCATGTTCAAGTTCTTTGACGAGATCATGGACTCGCTTAAGAACGAGCAGTCAGAGACGCTGCCTGCCAAACACATTGAAAGAGTAAATCAACGGCCCGATGCTGCTCTGTCTTCCAAGAACTTCAGAAACGTTCAGGAACAGCTGCGGAGCGACCTGAAAATGTCCACGGGATCTTCTGCAGACTGGGCCCAGCTTACCGACAAGATCGACAATCTCGAAGTGCTGCTGACACAGCAGGCCGCGCCTCATGTGCTGCAAAAACAGATCTTCGATGTGTCGAAATCGGTCAAGAAACTAGGCGAGCGGACAGACCAGTTCAACAACCAAATGAACCAGAATTACGACATGCTGATCAAGCAGACGGAGGAATTGAACGCCAAGTACGATTCGCTCAAACAGCTGATTGGCAGACAAAACCAGCTGCTGGAGCTGGTGGATGACCGGTTCGTCTCGTTCAACAGCCACTTCCAAGGACAATCCCAAAACCACCAGAGTATCAACGAGAAGCTCAACGAGCTGCAGAGCTTCTACGCGCAAGGCACCAGTGCCGGAAACAGCGACTTCGAGTCCAAATTCAACAAGCTCACGTCTGCCGTCAAGATAATCCTGATGCCAGTGGTGGTTCTCCTGATAGTCATGACGCTGATGGTGGTGCGACTGAGAAATGACATCAAACATGCTAAGGTCCTGTGATTCAGGCATAGGGCGGTTTCTTGCATCGGATGTTGGAATATCCAAGAGCATTGGGGTTGGGCTTCCTTCTAATTCGCACTATTTTAGAGTAAATAATGCCGTCTGTTTGTCTGGCTTCCTCTAGCATTTGATAAGAATTCTGAATTCCATACAATCTGTTTTGGTACTCCATGAGCTCCTTCTCTTCTATTCCGAGCTCCTTCTCTATGATGAGCTCCTTGGTGAGGTTTACAGGGATGTCGATAGCCTGGAATCTTGGGCCTTCCTCTTCCTCGTCTTCCTCGTCGATCTCCTCCTCGCTAGCAAGTTCTGCAGGAGCAGGAGATCGACGCTCCATTTGGAGTCGCTGTTGCTGTTGTTGACGCTCCATTTGGCGTCTCATCTTGCGTTCCATATATTTTTGGAAATTCTTCACAGATTTGTACGTGACACTGCCGTTCGACTTGATACCCTCGCTCAATTTGCGACCACCTTGCTTCTCCTTGTAGTACATGAGCCATTGGTACTGTCTGAGCAGTCTCTTGTTGTTGAGGAACTGGTTGGATATGACTGCGCCATGCAAATACTCGATATCGTCGACACTCTCGTTCATCTGCGCTGTGAACTGGCGTCCTGGAGGCACTGTCTTTGTCTTCTTCTGATTCAAACGTCTGATGTATTTTTCTGCTGTCGCTTGCTCGAAATAAGGCAATCCGTTTGCCAAACACCATTTCTGTTCGCTTCCTGGCTCGCCCTTTAAAGGCAATCTTATAAGTTTGCTGCTTAGGGAGGAGCTCGATCCATGAAGAGAAACACCTGACGGCTGGTCTGGTGCTCCTAGACCACTCAAGATGTGCTTGGTCTTGTGCGAATGGTGATCAGCATCCTCGTGTTTTAGCGAAATCTGGTACGAGGGAAGCTTGGAAATCGAGTGCAGTGGAATTCCCTGACTGCCGTTAATGCCCTGACCCACAATCAGATTCGACTGGTTCGCCAAGTCCATGGACGAGGGCGAGTCGCTCAGATTGGCCGTGGAAACAAACAACGAGTTTCTGTAGTTGTCGAGCGAGTAATCTGCCTCCAAAACCGCCGTCGAGGGGTTCAAGGCGCGTGCCAGCTGGTACGTGCTGGAAATCTCAACAAGACGTCTGCCCAGCGCGGTCTGCAAAACGTCTGAGTCCATGTTTGTGCAACTTCAAATTATATTTATTAATTATTATTTATTGCTGCCATTGCAAATTACGGGCCGTGACATTTTTGGCTCATTCTGGCGGAGCACCTGTCCAGATTGCACGTCCCTTGGAGTCGAAGGCGGCATTTTCGTCACTCACGTTGACAATTCCACGCATATTTTCGATCTCCACGCTCGAAAGACCCATTGGGTCACGCGGAATCCAAACAGACGGACATTTGGCACTCACGTCTGGGAAGTCGTAAGCATGCTCGACCCATTCAGGGTCCTCGTCCACGTATTCGTAGAACTCGTTAGGAATGTACGTTCTGAGCTTCTTGATGGAGTAGTACACTGAAGGTTGCAGGAACCGGGACACGATATTGACCTGTTTGTCTCCTGAAGAGTAATCTGCTCCTTCAACGAGCAACGGGACTCTGGCGTATCTTCTAGCTTTGTGTTCGACTTTTTCGGTCTCTGACAAAAACACATTGTCCGAAGCATAGCTGGCGTCCACGTCGTAGCCCATTTTGGAAGGAGGCTTCCAGGAAAGAGTCTCTGTCATGCCGTCTAGAGGTCTCATAATAGTATTAGGGACCACAGTGAGCAGATGGTCGTATGCCCTGTTGAGATTGATGTGCACGAACACCGTTGCTCCTAGCAAGATGGCCTCGAGCACAATGCATCCCCAGCTCTTGGAAACAACAAACATCCCCAGAAGAGCCACCTCTCCAAGATACACTCCGACCATGGTCTGGAACAGGGCACGAGGATAGTACAGACCCAGGGCGTCTGTTCCCTTGCCGAAGACGTACGTGGCGTTGTGGAGGAACGCAATGTACAGGAACAGGAAGCCTGCGAAGGTGAAGAGCATGATAATTGGAGAAATGATGCTGTAGGTGAGGAAGATGACTGCCAGGTTGGTGTAGATCGGGAAGGTGGTCCCCCAGGCATAGGTGCCGAGATTGTTGAATCTGTTCCACTTCTTTCTAGGGGTGGAGTCGAACAGGGCGCCGAGCACGTAGAACAGAACCAGAGAGACGATCTGGAACAGGGCACCTCCAGAGATGGAGAAGCCCTGCAGCACCATATAGGAGACGTAGAAGTTGGAGGACTTGGGCAGGTTGGAGGAGAGCAGCTCCATGACACTGGACGGGTCTTGTGCTATTTGGGTGACCACTGCTGCGAACGAGGACGAGATCGTGGTGACCAGGAACACCTGCACGATCTGGAACATGAAGTAAGACTGCTGGGTGAAGTACTCGATAGTCTGTGTTGTCAGACAGCCTGCCATCTTGCCCATTGCTCTAATGAACATTGGCAGCAGCAGCATGAGCACCGCCAGCATGACTGTTGGCAGCAGCGAGGTGACGATTCCGAGAAGCGCGTCTGGAAGCTTGTAGATGAACTTGAGCCAGTGCATCTTGTTTGTGAGGTAGGTGAGGTTGGAGACGACTCCGACAAAGGCCACGGGGATGGCCCAGAGGACCACGAGGGCCAGAATGGCGACCCAGGCCGTGGTGGACCGGAGCAGACGCTCCCACCAGAACAGGCGCATGTTGGGCCAGTAGATGTCTTCTGGGTTGACGTTGGTGAGTTTCGGGGTGAACATGAGGGGCTGGTCGTGGATGGTGGTCTGGAGAGCGAGCTGGGCGAAGTACTGGTTTTCGAACTCGACTGCGATGGTGTTCATTGGCCGGGTTTTTCTGAAGTCTGCCTGGAGCTGGGCGATTTCCTGGTTCAGCTCGGGCAGCTTTTCTCTGCAGTAGTCGATGACGTCGACCTTGGTGCCGAAGACCGGCGCGAGACGCATTGTGGGGCGCTTTTTGTGCGGCACGTACGACACCATCTCGTTGGCCGGCTCCAAAACGAGGCCCTTCTTGTCGGCCTTGATTTTGGCCTTCACGGCGAGTCTGAGCAGCTTGTTGAGCGCGGTCTCGAGCTGGGCGACCAGCTTGTCGCGCTGTTTGAGTTTTCTCGAGAGAATGCGCTGGCCGCGCGCGACCCAGACGCGTCTGACTCCGTCGAACAGCTTGAAGAACTCCTCCTCGTCCAGATACTGGTCGGTGACGGTCTGGAACACAACGGTGCGGGAGCTGAGCTTTTTGGCGTATTTCGGGGTAGTGAGACACAGATTGCGCAGATTGGAGTAGAAATGCAGCTCTCTGTAGATGACAAACAGAACAACGCCGTAGAAGATCCAGGACATGAACGCGTGGGCGTAGTATCTGCCCACGGAGCTGACATTGGAGATGCTGAGCTGGTCGAGCCCGGTCTCGCCCTTGCCGTTGGTGGCGTTGACCGGCAGCAGAACGACCCAGGAGAGCATGCCTCCGAGCGCGAGGGAGGAGATGTTGAACAGATATCTCAGGAACAGGTACCCGTCGAGGCCTGCCTGCTGGATGACGAAGGCCGGGGGCTTGGTGAGCAGGGCAGGGATCCAGAAGAAGGGGCCCTGGGGCAGCGGGGCGGGCTTCTCGTCCTCAGGCACGATATCGAAGCTGCTCTTGGGCTGGTAGATGCGCTTGAACTTGAGCCGCAGCAGGATGAAGAGCACGACGAAGATGGCAAACAGCACGCCGTTGGTGACGATGGCAGTGAGCACGTCCTGGGTGGAGGTGTTTTTGGTGTCGGTCATGGCAGCTAAGCAAAGTTTTGGAAATGTTTTGAGGAAGCTGATCTGGAGATGTTTTTCGCGCCGCGCACGACCAGCTACAGGAAGTAGTCTGCGACCGGCTTCTTGGACGGGATCTCGGAGCAGTCCTGCAGCATGCTGTCGAAGACGGTGTACGTGCGGTTGAGCGCGTCGTCGAGGGTGAGCACGGCAGCCACGTTGCCGCACCGGTAGCAGTAATTGGGCGCCGACCACACGGTCACCAGCCCCCCGTCGAAGACCTCCTTGTAGCCCTCCATGACCAGCTGGTGGGCGCGCGCAATGAGGCTGAGGTTGTTCTTGAACAGAAACCGCTCGGTCTCGGTGTACCCAAACAGGTATCCCGCGCCGCGCGGCGACACGGCCCACGCAGGAATGCTCTCCTCGGGGTCGGACCACAGCAGGTCGCACATGAGCCCGTCGTGGGGCACCTCCTGCTTGCGGTCAATGAGGCGGATCTCGTCGATCGTCTCGATCGCGGGACTCAGCCCCCCGTGCACGCAAAGCACCCCGCCGTCACAGCCACGGCCGCCCATAATGTAGGCACCCAGGGCGAGATAGTCGAACACGTCGCAGCAGTACCGCCACACGTTTGCGGAGCCGTACTTGCGCATGCACTCGTCGTAAAACCCGTACACGCTGGTGATCTGACGCGACTCGTGGTTGCCCCTGATGAGATATACGCGGTCGGGGTACCGCACCTTGTAGCAGAGCAGAAGCAGGAAAGTTTCGAGCGAGTAGAAGCCGCGGTCGACAAAATCGCCCAGGAACAGGAACTTGGTGGCGGGCGGCTCCTTGGAGATCTTGAACAGCCGCAGCAGGTCGTGGAGTTGGCCGTGGATGTCGCCGCAGATGGTCACGGGGGTGTCGACCTGCTGGATGTTGGCCTCCTGGATCAGCAGGTCCTGCGCGAGAAAACACAGCTGCTGGATGTCGTTCTCGGGCACGAGCTTGCACTTGCGCACGTCCTGGATGAGCTTGTCCAGATCCAGCATGGACAACTGCGTGCCCGGGCTGTGCGAAAAAGCTGAGGGGTGTGGTGTGAGGTGTGATTGCTCAAGTATATGCTCTATGGACAGAAGGGTCGAAGTCGGCGAGGTGGTCGGGCGCGGGCGCCGCGCCGAACGTGTCGACGTCGCTCCAGTCGACCTCGATGCGCCGGCCGCCGCGCGTGCTGTCGGTGTTGCGCAGGATCAGCGGCTTCTCCTCCTCCCACGCCTCGTTCACGTCCGCGAACCCGGCCCCGTACACCTGCTTGTACGTCTTCATCATGGTCTCCTCGCGCTGCTGGCGCTCCTCCTCCTGCGCCATCCACTCCATGTGTTTGAGGTCGTCGTTCGACGGCTCGTAGATGTGCCAGATCACGTAGTGCGGCAGCCCCACGACCGAGTACCCCATGCGCTTGCACATCTTGCCGAAGCCCTCGGTCTCGGCGTGTTTCTCGAACGAGAACGCGGGGAAGTGCGCGCCGCTCTTGAACACGCGCGCCTTGGACAGAATCGAGACCCCCCCGATCCCGTCCAGGATCATCTCTGTTTCCGGGTCGCCGTACGGGTCGCGCAGATACGCCAGGTGCGGCCGCCACGTGGCGTACTCGACATAGCCCTCCACAATCACTGCGTCCTCGTCCAGCGTGTTGGCCAGCTGCAGACCCCCGTCGCTCTCCTGCCACGAGTTCAGGTCGTACGGCTGCTGGTTGCCCAGCCACTCCGGCAGCGGCCGCCACACGTTCGGCACAATCACCTCGCGGTCGTGGTGCATCAGGTCCTCGATGATGGTCGGCGACACAGTCTCGACGTCCACGTCTCGCCAGTACACCCACGAGTGGTACGGCTTCAGCGCGACCGAGGACAGCCAGTTGCGCGCACGGGCCATCATCTTGCGCCGCGGGCCCTGTGCCGCAAACCCGTGCCGGTCGCTGAACCCCTGGCCGATGATCTGGCCGAAGTCCTTCTCGTAGATCTCGATCTGGCCAAAATGCATCTCCCGGTCGCTGTCGGTCTGCACCTTTTCCAGCTCGCTCTGCAGCACGGCCATCGTGTCGTCGGACGAGTCCGACACCAGAAATGCAAGGTCGATCAGCCCGTGCGGGTACGTCATGTTGCGCATGTGTCCAAAGAACATCGGGAGGTGGTCTGCTGCGTCTCTTAAAGGCACGCAAAACAGCACTCGGTCGCCCGTCTGCCACCCGTTTTTGTCTCCCAGATAGCTCTTGAGGTCGTAGTACTCGACCTGCAATTGGGGGTCGAAATTGGGGTGGTATCGCAGAAATTCGGTCGCCGAACTCAGCATATGAAATAAGTACACGGTCAGCGAAAGAAGGAGCAAAACCCCAACGGCAACTGCCCCAAAAGCCGCACGGGGCGACGTTCGCGTGTGCGGGATGAACGAGGTGCGGAAGATTTTGGGCGATCGTAAATGGTCGTCCATAATGCAAAAGAATAGTTTGAGACAAGACCCTCTAAATATATATTTATTTGGTAAACAGAATTCTATGTCGACGCCAGCGTCGCGTCGAGCGTCGCGTCGATCGGACGTTTTTTTCTATATGAAGAGCTCGGAGTTGGAGACGTGTCTGGAGGGCTTGCGGATTGGCGGTGGCTCCTTTTTCGGGGCTGGGGTCTTTGTGGGCCGCCGTTTGGGGCCGCGGGCCCGGGTCTTGGTGAGGTGCAGCAGCTGCTGGCCCGGTTCGTCGAGGGTGGCTTGTGACGGCTGGACGGGCGCCGAGGCCGCTCTGGGAAGAGATCTCTGCTGAGGGAGTGCAAATCCAGGTAGTTTCGAGGCCTTTGCAAGGCCTGGGAGTGCGATTGGCTGTGGCAGGCCCGCCAGAGGCGTTGCTGGCAGGGCTTTTTGTGGGCGCACAGACACTGCAGGCTCTGTTTTTGCCCGTGAAGGCGGCTGGGGACGCGGTTTAAGCTGGGCCAGTCTAATGAGCGCCTCCGGTTTCGGTGGCGTTGGTTTCGGGGTCGCCATAGTCTTGGCCAGACTGTTGCGCATGGAGAGAGCTTCAGGAACGGGCTGGGATGCGGGAGCAGGCTTTGAAACCGGTCGCAAGGCCACGAGGGGCTGTGCGGGAGTTAGCTTTTGCGGTTTTTCGGGCGACGGAGTGCGCTTAAGTGCCTGAATCGTCGAGGATAGCTGTGGAGGGGCAGACAGATGTGAGGCCCTCTGTGGACGCACAGGCGCGGGTTTGGTAGGCGTGACGGCCCGCGGCGGGGTGTTAGGGCGTGGGGAAGTGCTCAGTTTAGCAGGTTTGGTGGGTTTAGGGGGTTTGGGCGTCGAATCGAGCACCTTAGGCTTGATAGGCTCGTGGGCCGTAAGGCCCTTTTTTTGAAGCAGTTTCTCGACATTGCTGAGCCCGTCGTAGCGCACAACTGAAGGGGCGCCCATAGCAGGCTCAGGGACTGCGACACTGTCCAAAAAAGCAGCCACTTCGCGGGTCTTGTCGTCTCGCAAACTGGCAGGCTTGGCCGGCGGAAGAGGCCGAGGCTTACCGCTAGCACGCTTGAGAGCCACCTCACGTTCGAGCTCGTCAAGTCTGCTGCGGTTCTCGCGCTCTCTCATCAAATTGAGTTCGCTAAAATTCGCAAGAAACCGATCGACTTCCGACATGGTGTTTTTAATTTGTGTAATAATTAAATATCTATGCATTTTTTATATTAATTAAATACCGGCTGTGTAGGTTGGTTAAATATTTACAGGCTGTGCAGTTGAATCTACGAGTCGTTGGATTCGTCGCCCTCGACGATCTTATCGACGCCAGAATTCTTGCCGCCATCTGCTCTTTTAAACGCAAAGCTGAGCCGGCGCGAGAGCTTGCCGGACGGAGACTCAGGCCGCTCCACGAGGTCGTCGTTTTTCTTGAGCTTGAAAAACCGCGAGCTCTTGGCTCCAAATCCAGACCCCAGCAGCCCCGAGCTGCCCGAGCTGGGCACCGAGCCCGGCCCTTCCTCGTCCAGCTCGAGACTCAGCTCCTCGCTCGTTTTCGTCACTGTCTTGGTCGGACTCGTACCGAATCGGAACAACTTATGCTTGAAGAAAGATGGCGACGCAGGCTCGTGCGCAGGCTCCTCAGTGACCACGATCTCGGGCTTGTCCTCGCTCAGCACGCCCATCGACCAGTTCGCGTTCACGCTGTTGTTCCAGATGCTCGACCCAAAACTGGTGCTCCTTGCTCGCGTCACGTCAAACTCGAAGTCTGCACTGGAACTGCTCGACTTGATCTTGCGATGGCTGCCAATCGACCCAAAGAACTTGGACTCGCGCAGACTGGGCGAGAAAACAGGGTCCTCAAGGCCAAACATCATGTAGCCGGAATCTGCGCTCGTGGGAGCAGGAGCAGCAGACACGTTTGGAACAGGAGGAGACGTCTGCGGGAAATTGAGAAACATGTCCATCTGTCCAGTCATCGGACTGCCCCACACAGGACTCGTCGAGGTGTTCATTCTGCTCATCGCAGTCGACAGAATGTTGCTGATTGAGCCATCGCCAAACCCAAGCGTCTCGTACTGCGACGAGGGACGCGACTTGTCGGAGATCTGCTGCTTGAGCGACTCGATGGCGTCGTTGTCCTTCTGGCGCACCACCTGCCACTCCATCTCGACCTGCTGGTCTGCCGCGTACTCGGCCCGCAGCTCCTTCTCCCACATCGGACGCAGCAGGAAGATCTGCTCCAGCACCGCGTGGCCCTCGGGCGTGATGATCCCTGTGGCAGGGTCTGTCTCGTGCCGCAGCGACTCGAAATGGGACTGCAGCTGCTGCTTGGTGCTGTCCAGCTGCTTGCGCGCAGTCGCCTCGTCCTTGATGTCCTCCTCGACATCGTGGATGTCTGTCTGCAGACTGAACACCTGCTTGTTCAGCTGGTCCACGTGCAGCTTGAGCTTCTCGGTCTCGACAGGCCCCTTGGCAGTGAGCTGCTCTTTGGCAGACCGCTTCGCAGCCAGCAGCGCGCGCCACTCGTCCATCTCGCGCTTCTTCTCCTCGAGCTTGCGCTGCCGCGTCGCCAGCTTCGTGTGGTCGGCCGCAATGCGGTTCTCGCGCTTCATTCTGGTCTCCTCGAGAAACTTGATCTCCTGGCGCAGATTGGCACGGTTCTGGTCCTCCAGCTTGCGCCGCTGCTTGGCCTCATTGCGCGCAGCAATCAGCGCCCCTTCCTCCTCGGCAAACTCGGATTCCACCTCCTTGCACGCTTTCGACAAACTGCGCACGGCATCCAGCCCTGTCTCGAGCAGAAACTTGAGCTCTCCAATATCGGTGATCAGATGCGGGTGCAGCCGCTCGGTGTCGCGGTCCTGGTCGAGCGTGTTGCTGCGCGAGCGCGTTGCAGGCGACGACTGCCGAAACGTGCTCTTCTTGGTGACAGTCTCGTGGTCGATGTCTGGAATCAGCACGTTCAGCAGCTCGTCCGGATGTTCCTGCGGCAACACGCCACGCTTGCCGGTCTTGACGTAAATCGGCTGCGACTTGGACCGGAAGTTCGCCATGTTGAACGCAACAAAGTCCACCTGGTAGTTGCTGTCGGGATTGAGTCCATTGATGGTGCAAGACTGCAGTCTCCCGTCGATGACAGCGGCCTGGATGCCGTTGATGTACAGCACGTAGTGGCGAATGCTCTTGGGGATCGACTGCACCAGAATCGGAGGCCCGTCAGGAGCAGGCTCGTCGTCCGCCTCGGCAGGACTGTCCCAATGCAACACCATGCTGGTGGCGGTGACCTTGTCGATGGAGATCAGCGGGACCGTGGGAATGCTTACGTTGAGCAGCTTGATCGACTTGTCCACGGGGACCGAGGTCAGCGTGACAAAGCGGTGCACCAGCCACGCCGCGGCCGCCAGGGCCATAAATACAAGAACGAGCATGGTATTGCGCTTTGTGGTTTTTAATTGCAATTAATTATTTTATTTGTCCCAATTTTTGTCCCAATTTTTCCCAATTATTTGTCTAATTAATTTTACCCCTTTTACACAGTCTGCTCGCGCGATCTATAAATACGGCTCGCCCCCTTGACGAGATACGGATGCCGCACCGAGTGGTCGTACGCGTCCTTGATCAGCAGCTTGAGCCGGTCCACGGCGGCCTGGGAGTTCTGGAAATGGAACGCAAACCTGTGGCCCATCACGTTCACCGCATACTTCTCCCCCAGAGCATACAGATACGAGGGGTCGATCTTGACCTTCTTGGGGTCCAGAAACACAAAGTTGGTGTCTGCAGGACTCTCCAGGGGAATGCCGTTCTGCTCGCAGAAATCGGCCACCTGTCTGGCGTACTGGTGGCCAACCGCAAGCTTGGCAAAGTTCTCATCGATCGCGATCGAGGCCATCCGCGCAAGCATTCCCGCCTGCCGGATTCCTCCTCCATTCTGCTTCTTGAAATGGTTGGCCTTCTCGATGTAGTTGCGCTCTCCAACAAGAATTGACCCAACAGGTGCTCCCAGTCCCTTCGACAGACACAACGAGACAGAGTCGAACAGCGTGCAGTACTCGGACATGCTCACGCCGGTGGCAATGCTAGCGTTCCACAGCCGGGCGCCGTCCAAATGCAGCTTGACGCCGTTGGCTCGACACCAGCTCGAAATCTCTCTAATATTCTCCAGAGGCATCACTACTCCATGCAGAGTATTTTCCAGAGAAACCACTCTGGTAGGAGCCAAATGGATATCTCCGTCATCGGGAATGTAATTGTCAATGATATCGTCAAGAGTCAAATACAAACCATTGGAAGGAACAACAGGAGTAACCATTGCCTGAGACAGAGAAGCTAGACCTCCGGCTTCAAGAGCATAAACATGGGCCCTGTAATCGCACAGAACACGATGTGGCGGCTGGTGCAGGTGCGCACGCAGACCAATCTGGTTAGACATGGTACCCGAGCAGCAGAAAAGACCGGCTTCCATACCAGCAAGATGGGCAACCTTGGCTTCCAAATCAAGGGTGTCCTGGTCTTCTTTGTAGACAGAATCGCCAACAGAGGCCGTGGCGGCGGCCTGAAGCATACTGAGCGTCGGCACTGTAAAGGTGTCGGATCTGAACTCGTTACTAGTGCGGCAGCTTTCGGAAATAGTCATTGGGGGCAGTAGGATGTGAGTGCCACTTATATAGCGCATGAAAAGTTTGAGGGCGTGCGCGGCACAGAAAAGTTTGATAGGCAAGATGGCAAGATAGCAGGAGATGGAGAGGCGGCAGCAGATCAGTTTCCGGAGTGTGGGTAGTCTGCAGAAGTGGCTATCCAAGGAGACTTTTGTGGTGTCTGTAGCACCGCTGTGGCCAGAGATAGAGACCCGCAAAGAACCCGGACGTTTGGTCGTGCAGGACCAAGACGGCCAGAAAATTCCGCACTCGCTGATTGGCTCGGAGACACCGTTGTGACTGCAGTGACTAATTCCAGGTGTCTGAAGGTCCAGAGGACCTCTGGATCATTAGTATGGCTATCTAATTTCTCCACAAACCGAAATGCACCCCCAGATTTGTCTGACAGGATCATGTGCAGCGATTAGACTTGGACTGGGCAAAAACTGACCGGGTGCATTGTTTTCATGCAGCCAGAGTCACCAAGTAGACAGGACACACCGCGCACCTGACTTCGCGAGCGACCAAGTTTTTTTCTCTACGACAGACTGCCCTGTTGCACTTACGTAAGCGGCTATCTATATGTTCGATTGGGTGCACTATACATCTATCAGGCCTTGACTTCTCTGATGCCAGCCTCTCTGAAGATGGAGTCTCCCTCAGAGTAAGCTCTTCCGAGGCCGAATCCGAGGCCGAGCCAGACTGGGAACGCTCTTCTTCTGAAAAACAGGACCGACGCGAGCACGCCGGCTCCGAATCCGAGGCCGGACTTGACAATACCGTTGGAGATGACGACGTCCCACTTTGCGTTGACGAGGGAAGGCGATGGAGAGGTGGTTGCGAGTTCAGGCATCTGGGGTTAGTGGGGGGGGATGGGGGAGGTGATGTGGGCGGACGAAATTGGCCGGTGGGGGAGCGAGACTGGCCACGTGGCCGCCACCAGACGGGCGAATCAGCACGCCATGCCGGCAATTGGTAATTGTCGCGCCCGAGCACAGATCCACACAGAGATACTTACCTTTTGGTGGTTCTGTTTTTGTAAAAATGGTGGAAAATGAATGGCCTGGCATTTGCGCGGGGGTGCGCGGGAGTTATGCCGCCGATCGACGCGGCGCGACGCGGGCGGCAAACCCTTGTACTATATCACGTGACCTTAGAGATGTGCCCTTTGGTAATTTTCAAGTTTGAAAAATTTTATTCTCAATCAACATGGGTAGAGTTATCAGAAACCAGAGAAAGGGTGCCGGATCCATCTTTACTTCGCACACCAGACTCAGAAAGGGTGCTGCCAAGCTTAGAACCTTGGATTACGCCGAGAAGCACGGATACATCAGAGGTGTCGTGAAGCAAATTATCCACGACCCAGGACGTGGAGCTCCACTTGCCAAGGTTGTGTTCAGAGACCCATACAAGTACAAGATGAGAGAGGAGACCTTTGTTGCCAACGAGGGTGTGTACACTGGACAATTCATCTACGCCGGTAAGAAGGCCTCTTTGAACATTGGTAACGTTCTGCCATTGGGCTCTTTGCCAGAAGGTACCATTGTTTCCAACGTTGAGGAGAAGGTTGGAGACAGAGGTGCTTTGGGAAGAACCTCTGGTAACTACGTGATTGTTATCGGACACAACCCAGACGAGAACAAGACCAGAGTCAAGCTTCCTTCTGGAGCCAAGAAGATCATCTCTTCTGATGCCAGAGGTGTTATTGGTGTTGTTGCTGGAGGAGGAAGAATCGACAAGCCACTGCTGAAGGCTGGTAGAGCATTCCACAAATACAAGGTCAAGAGAAACTCGTGGCCAAAGACCAGAGGTGTTGCTATGAACCCTGTTGACCACCCTCACGGAGGTGGTAACCACCAGCACATTGGTAAGGCATCCACGATTTCCAGAGGCGCTGTTTCCGGTCAAAAGGCTGGTCTCATTGCTGCTAGAAGAACTGGTCTGCTGAGAGGTTCGAAGGATAAGAACGATGATTAGGTAATATAGGTGATCAGTCTGACACGAGTAGTAGCGAGTAGAAAGAACCGTACGGGAAACAGGAAGCGTCCTTACGTAAGCAGCGTTCTGGCGGCGTGGCCACGCTGGCGCCCCGACTGGGGCGTCTACACTACAGGGCGTGCGCCCGATCTCAATCAATATCAATTATATCTATTTCTGAGCGGCCAGGGCCTTAGCAGTTCCGTGCAGAGCGTATCTGTGGTTTCTCTTGAACTTGGCGTCCACACCCTTCAGCGAAGGGTATCTGTGGGTCTTTGGCTTCTTGATACCGTTTCTGTGGGCCTTTCTGGTCTGGTTGTGAGCGGTGTGGTTCTTGGACTTGGCCATGGTGAATATAAAGTTGGAGAGAGTGTAGAAAAAATTTAGAACCCGGTGGATGTCTGGCGGTGCGAGGTGTGGCAGTCACGCGCGGTGTGCGGTGTAGCAAGAGGGCAGCGGAGCAGGATGGAGGGAGCGCGGGGCAGGGGGCGGCGCGGGTGTGATGGCTGCTGGCGGCGGGCCAGCGCACACTGGAGTGCTGGCGCGTGCGGTGAGTCGTGTCCATTCTGGCCGTTTTTCGGTCTGCTCGCGGACCCTGCTGCACACCGCAGTCCGCACACCGCAGGCCGCGCACCGACGCCGCGCACCGACACCGCGCACCACGCAATTCTCCCAAATGCGTCACCTCGCTATCGTCTCTTCTCCATCTCGTTTCATGCTGCGCACACAAATTTCCGGCTTTGCAGGCTCGGTCTCGATCGCGTGCTGGGTCGTTCTTCTGCTTCCGCAGCTGATCGAACAATGGCGTCTCAAGTCCGCAGACGGGCTGAGTCTGCTCTTTCTTGTGCTGTGGTCGGTGGGCGACGTTCTCAATCTTATTGGCTCCCTCTGGGCAGGGCTTTTGCCGCAGATGGTGCTGCTGGCGGCGTGGTTCACGTGCGCAGACGTGCTGACGCTGGGGTTCTATTATTACTTCAAATGCGTGTATCGTGCTCCGGCAGAGCAGCAGCCGTTATTGACAGACTCGCGCCGCAAGTCGTCGATCGAGGACGTGGTGATGCGGCCGCAGTCGCACTCGGTGCTGGTGCGGTACGTGCTGCCGGTGGGGGCGGTTCTGGCAGCAGGAGCAGTGGGGTTTGTGTACTCGAGTCCGGCAGAACAGCCGGCCGTGGAGCCGCGTTTGGGGGCGCAGATCTGCGGGTACGTCTCGGCGACGCTGTATCTGAGCGCGCGGCTGCCGCAGATCCACCAGAACTACAAAAACAAGTCGTGTCGCGGGCTCAGCGTGCTGTTCTTCATGTTCTCGACGCTGGGCAATATCTCGTACGGGGTGCAGATTCTCGCGTTCCGGTCCGACTGGCAGTACGTGTGGCTGAACAGCAGCTGGCTGCTGGGCTCGCTGGGCACCATTGCAGAGGACATGGCCATTTTTGCGCAGTTCTATATTTACCGCGACCAGGCTGTGGTTTTTGAGGAGAGTACGTAAGCTTAAAAATTGTCATGGATATAATTACCATTTCGGACAAGCTGGACGGCCCGCTGCTGTTCAAGCCGCGCGCCTACAAGGCGCCCAAGCGCCGCCACCGGTTCCTGCGCCAGATCCTGAACGACGAGCACAAGCGTGTGCAGCACCACCCCGCCCTCACCTCCTACGGCTCGCTCGCCGCGCCGCCCTCTCTGCGGCCAATCAAGACCTACTGCGACCTCACCGGCCTGCCCACGAGCTACAAGTCGCCCCACAACCAGCTGCGGTACTACGACCGCGAGTGCTACGACATTGTCAAGCACATGGCCCCGGGCGTCGACCAGCAGTATCTCGCGCTGCGCAGTGCCAACGTGGTGCTCAAATAGCCAGGGCGTGCCGACAGTGTATAGTACGTCAATAATTGCGATAGCGTGTCCTGTAATTGTGCCCGTCCGGCGCCCTGCTCACCGCGAGAAGGCTGCCACCACGGCCGCCACCCCTCGCCCAAACTGCTCGCCCAGACCCTCGCGCTCGCCGGCCCACGGGTTGCACATCGCACGCAGATACGCCTTCTCCACCCCTGCAAACACCGCGTTCAGCCCCTCGCCCTCCAGCTCGCTCTCTGCGCGCGACGTCCCCACCACCAGGCGCACCCCCGTGCTCGTCTGCTGCCCAAACACAAACACCCCGTCCTGCACAAACAGCAGCACGTACCGCTTGCTGCTGCTGGCGTCCACCTCGCGCGCAAACGGCGACTCGAAAATGTCCAGAGCCATGTGCGACAGGAAGTGGTACTTGAGCAGCTCGTTGGCCTCCTCCACAAAAGGCTCAATGTGCAGTGGTTTGTTGTCTCTCGAAATCACACTCACAAATAATATACCCATGCTGAAAAAAAAATTATATATCACTTTTTAATCACTTTTTATTAATGTCCAACGAAATCGCACAGATCGCCACAGAGCTCAAGAGCGCCCTGCACCAGTACCCGAACTTCCCCTCCGAGGGCGTGCTGTTCGAGGACTTCCTGCCGATTTTCCGCTCCCCAGCCCTCTTCAACAAGCTGGTCAAGGCCTTCAAGCTGCATCTGGAGGCCAAGTTCCCAGGCAAGACCATCGACTACATCGTCGGCCTCGAGTCCAGAGGCTTCCTGTTTGGCCCGACGCTTGCCCTGGCCCTCGACGCAGGCTTCGTGCCTATCAGAAAGAAGGGAAAGCTCCCGGGTGAGCTCTACACTGCGGCCTTCACCAAGGAGTACGGCCAGGACTTCTTCCAAATCCAGGTCGAGGCCATCCCCGAGGGCAGCACTGTGATCATTGTCGACGACATCCTGGCCACCGGCGGCTCTGCGTCCGGCGCCGGCGAGCTCGTGCTCAAATGCAAGGCCGAAATCCTCGAGTTCCTGTTCGTGATGGAGCTCGACTTCCTCAAGGGCAGAGAAAAGCTGCAGGCCGAAACGTTCACTCTGTTGAGCGGCCAGGCCGAGTCGCTCAGCACCAGAAAGTAGGCGCGACACCCTGTGCCTGTTTAGTTCTATGTAGTAATCACTTTTTCTTAAACACCATGTTGCGGCCGCTGGTGGCTGGCCGCTTGCGCGGCGGAGCAGCTTTCTTCTCGTGCTGGTACGGCTCAAAGACCTTGCGTTTGCGCGTCTGCGGCGCCATCACACGCCGCGGCTCCAGCGCCGCCTGCTCCGGCTGAGCCGGCTGCGCCGTCCTGACACTCTGCGCACGCGGCTGGTGTCTGCGCAGCGTCACAAGCTCGTCGCGTGCTGGCTCGGCCACACCTAACACCGGCGGAGTAGCAGCAGCAGCAGCAACACTCTCCTCAACACTCTCCGCCTCCTCCACACTCACTTCCACCCCCACGTCGCCACCCAGATGCCGCGCAGCACGCGCAGCACGCTCCCTCACCTCCGCAGCACCAATATCCACCGCACCTTGTCGCAAGTACGCCACACCGCGCACCGCACCCTCGCACCCCGCAGCCACCACGAGCCGGTGCTCGTCGGCGGCGCCCACTGAGGCCGCGAACCGCTGTTTGACCGCCTCGAACGCAGCCGCCGACACCGCCTCGCCCCCCTCGTACACGCTGTCCCACTGCTGCGTGTCCATCTCGCGCACCAGAGCCAGCCCGTCCCGGATCACGTGCACCAGCTCGCCCAGCCGCGACCGCACAAACTGCGACCCCCCGAACCGCGACGACGCGTTCACCACGGCCAGCACGCTCGCGTCGGTGATCTGCTCCAGCTCGGTCTCGTGGTCAAACGCGTTCACGAGCGAAACAAGCATAAAGTCGCTCATAATGTACCGTGCCGACTCGTCGTGCTGTCTGGCGTTCTGGTCCCGCCATTTGAACAGCACCTCCAGCAGCGGTCTGCGCGCCATGGCAATCGAGTTCGTGTTGGCCAGGCCCGACCACGGCAGGTCGGCGCGGTTCTGGCTGCTCTGCAGCCCGCGGAACTCGTCCAGTTGCGGCACAGACTGGCCCGTGGCCACCACCTCGGCCCCACTCGAAAATCCGGTCGCAGACTTGACGTTTTTCGGCCGGAACGTGGCGTACTCGTATCTGCGGTTCGACACCTTGCGCGACTCGTACAACACGCGCTGCAGTTTGTCCGACTGGCCCACCAATTCGGCGTGCATCTTGTAGAACACCTCAATTAAAAAATGCGTGTCTGCCTTGGCATAATTGCGCATCTCCGTGTTCAGCGGCCGCACCCGCCAGTCTGCAAGCTGCCACTTCTTGGACGTCTTGAATTTCACATAAGTTTCCAGCAAATGCGCCAGCGAGTGCCGGCCAAGCCCCAGCTCCCGCGACGCATGGTACGTGTCGAACAGCGACACCACGTACAACCCAAGGTCCCGCTGCAGCCAGATGATATCCATGAACGCTCCATGGAACACCTTGACGATATTGGGGTCGGTGAACACCAGATTCAGCACGTTCAGATGCTCGCGCAGAGCAGGACTTAGAGGATCGATTAAATAGTCCTTCTTGGTGTCGGACGTGATCTGCATCAAACAAGTGAGCCCGTGATACGTTCTATAGTCGTGGTGTTCCAGATCAACAGCTATCACCTTGCATTTGGCCAGCTCAACTAGAAGCTCGTCTAATTGTTCTGGACGTTCGATCCATTCCGGCTCGTCGCTGCCCTTCCAAGGAATCGACTCATATGCGGGCTGTGGAGCCAGAATCCAGTCCGGATACGGCTGGTTCATGATCTCGTAGGAGTATGGGTTCTCGTAGTGCTCAGGCACCTCGTCAGCAGCAGGTACTAGCTGCATGCTCTGTGGTAGCGGGACTAATGCATTGGGCTTGACAGTGATCAGAGGCTTGAACGGCGTCGTCTCGAAGTTGTTCACTGGACGCGTGAACTGCAGCTGCGGCTTCTCAATGTTCGACGACTGTGGTGCCGCCTTGCGTGCGCCCGCTGTATCGGTCTCGTCCAAATACGTGAACTCGTCCTTGACCTGTTTCTTCTGGTTCTGCTCAAGCGCAATTTCGGCGTTTTCGAACAGATTGTCCAACGCGTTGCTGATGGCTTTCCAGTTCTCAGACTCCTGGCCCACCTCCAAAGACGCTTTGGGCACCACCTCGTTGATCAGGTCAACTAGCTTCTCGCAGGCCTGTCCACTGAGATCTCTAAGTTCGGCATCGATGCTGTTGTAAAATGCAATGTCCTTGGAATTCACCGCGGATGAGACCCGGATGAGGTTGATTAAAGCCGGAGCAACAGAGTCCAGCGGAAAAGACATGACAAGCAAATATATTAAATATTTTCTTAAAAATATTTTTTTATTTTATTTTTTCTCAGTGGCAAAATTATCAACATGACCTCAATGGACGTGGATCCATCCTCAATTTTGGCCGAATTGCGCGACCAGCTCGAAGCCGCAGGAAACTCTACTCTTGCAGGCGTCACGTACGAGCTCGAAGACCTGTACGAGCGCAAACTCTGGTTCCAGCTCACAGAATCGCTCTCGCAGCACGTGTACAAAGACGAGACCACCAAGCCTATGAGACTCAAGCTGTTTCAAGATTTCATCTATACCTTCAACGAGAAAATTAACCAGCTCAAGCTGATCGAGTTCCTGCTCCTGTCGGTGGAAGATTGCAAGCTACCAGACACCTTGCAGTATCTGACGGACCTGAAGGAGCACATTAAAAGTAGAAAAAACATCAAGAAGACAGACGACAACGACATTGCAGACATAGACATCATCCAGGCGCTGCTGTTTTTGGAGATCGAGATCGCCGGAGTGAAACTGAAGCTGGGCTTTGTGGACGAGGCATCCGCCATCATCGACGAGTGTTCCAAGAAGATCGACCAGATCAACTGGTCGCTGGACAACCGCATCAACGCGAGCTACTACTTCACGAGCGCCAGTCTCAAGAAGATCAAGGGCGACTACACTGCATTCTACTACAACTCGTTGCTGTTTTTGGCGTGCATCGACAATCTCGACAACCTGGCCAACAAACAGGCCATTGTGGGCGATATCTGTCTGAGTGCACTTCTTGGAGACAAGATCTACAATTTTGGAGAGATCATCATGCACGAGATCTTCCAGTATCTCGACATTGTCTGGCTCAAGCAGCTGCTATTGGCGCTCAACTCTGGCGACCTGGCAGCATTTGACGCCGCCATGGAGCTGCCGGAGATCCAGCAGGTGCCAGAGATAGTGGCCAACGTCGAGTTCCTCAAGCAGAAGATCTGCATCATGTCTTTGATAGAGATGATTTTCGGCAGACCTACCCAGAATAGAACGCTGAAATTTGACGACATCATGGCACAGGTGCCTCTGCTGACTAGCTACGCACAAGTTGAGAGTCTTCTCATCAAGTGTTTCAGTCTGCAGCTCGTCAAGGGCCTCATCAACCAGGTCAGCTCCGAGGTCGAGATCTCGTGGGTCCAGCCTAGAACCATGACTCTGGCGCAGATCGACGCCATGAAGGAAAAGCTCGAGGTCTGGAACGCCAAGGTGGCAGGCTTGAATGAGTACATGGCCGCGTCTGGCAAAGAACTGTGGGTCTAACTTTGACTAGCTAGTGTAGAGATGTGTAATTGCACGAATATTTTTTTTCTGCTCCCCACGAAAATTAGTTGTAGTGGCAAATGGGAGTATAAAGAATTGAAGGTATCCTGAACTAGATTTGTTTTTGCTATTTATTGTATCTTTTTGCCTCCCAAAACTAGAAAATTGTCGTCATACGCTGGAGTACACTGCTCTGACCATCTATGAGAGATTCAAACAACAAGTCGATCACGGCCAATAAGGCTGCTGTATCGATCACCTCAACACTATACGACCGACGTGCCTTGGACTGTACAGAGGACAAACCATTGGTAAACTCGTTGAACCATCTTACTTTTCTGGCTTCCTCTTCGCTCAAAGTTAGAGAGGCTCTTTCGCAAGACGGAGGGCTCGAACGACTGGTTGATATTTTATACGAGTGCCAAAAGCCCACCACAGAAAAGGAAAAATGTATCAACGCTTGGAAATGGGTCTTGGCCTTCCAGTGTCTGGTTCTCGTGGGCACCAGAGGCAACGAGAGAATCCGCAAGAAGGTTGTTGATGCTGGCATGATCCCCATAATCGCCACCATCCTCGACAACTATGTCATTTCGAAGAAAACAGCCCTGAACTCGCATCTGCAGGCCAACAAGGTCAACTACTTGCATGTGGGATCATCCAACACTGCAAACACAACACTCACTACTACGGCGGGGACCTCGGAGGTGGAAGACGAGCTGATGACGAATGCGTCGTCGTTCACTGCTGCCGAGGATAACACGCAACAGGCACCAACGCAGGCCGGCGAGATCTACGAGGATTTCAACAATGAACAAATAAACGAGGTGTTCCAGAACGTGCGCCGATTGGTCGAGGAAGCGAATCAGACTGTGATGGATGCTGAGTCCGAAATACAGAAACACCAACACCATAAAAAGAAAATACTAAACGAGCTAGATCTTGCCGAGACAGAGTCGGAACTGGACGAGGAGTACTCAAAGCTATCCAAGTCCCTCACATTCCTCAACTTCCTAAACAGAATGAACACAACAGACGACGTGTCCAAGATCAACCACGAACTGATGACCCACTACCACGAACTGACAAAGAATGCTGTATTCGCCAACCAGCTAGTCAACAATCCTGAGATATCCAACATTTTAAAGGAGAACCTTGCCACGACCGACTTGCCGTTCTTCAAAAATATGCAGGAGAAGTTCAACCAGTCTATCCCGCGCAATTTCGAGAATGGGATCCTCATACCAAAAGAGGACGATGTTGTTTGGTCCCTGCAAGTGCTGGCCTTTATTTCCAAGTACACGTATTTGCGCTACAAGCTGGCCGATACGTATATAGTCAATGGGCTGTCGCTCCGGAATTACAACATCCCTCCTCCTTTGGAAACGGACTGCGAGCTAAACGAGAACGGAGACCTGATCAACGATCTGGGCGACGATGACGAGAGTCTCGACGAGGAAGTGGTTGCCCACGGCTTGAACGAATTTACAGTTCCAGATGTGCACCAGTTCAGGGTCGATGCGAATCTGAGTCAGAGACACTATCTGCAGACCAGGTCGGTGAGTTCGGGATCGACATGGAGCAAACGTCAGAAGAACTGCGAGACGAGAAAGTGCGAGTCCAAGTATGCATATCTACAGAAGGAGTACACGAGTCTACTCACAGAGCCTGATCGCATCGAGAAGGCGACCAAATTGGAGAAGTTTGCATTGAATATCTCGAGATACTCGCATCGAGAACACAACATGCTGAGACTGCGCAACAACAAAATCCACACAGACAAGCTACAGCAGTACTCGTCCTCATGGAACTACGACGAGTGGGACGATTTCGAAATGGGACCGCTGTCGATGATCTTCCCCAACTCGCAGAACATCGACCCAGACATCAAGCCGATCAAACGAGTCAACATATTCCCATTGGTGGAGAAATTTACAGTGAAACATCTACATTCTAAGGACATTACGTATTGGGCATCAGTCATAGTTCGGAACTCCAACAGAAAGGATGAGACCAAAGGAGGAAGACGCCAGTGCGCGTATTTCGGGTGCGGCAAGTGGGAGGACGAGCCGCGCCAGTTTGCAAAGTGTCGCAGATGCAAGCGCGCCAAATACTGTTCCAAGGAATGCCAGTCCAAGGCCTGGACCTACCACAAATACTGGTGCAACGCCGCTAGCGGGTCTACAGGTAGCACCACTGTTTCGGGCACCACTAGTTCGGGCCACAACTGGGGCGACCAGACTGACCAGACCGACCAGACCGACCAGGACGATCGCGAGTCTGGTCTACAGCCGTGATTGGAACTCTATTCTTCGATCCATTACAGACTTTAAGCTGCTAGTCGGGACTCTACCATGTACGCCAGTTTCATGGTCTGTTCCATGAAAGTGAGCGTCAACACTGTGTGGGGTGCGATTCTCAGTAACTGTGCTCCGAAACCTTTGTACAATGCACCAATGCCTTCGCTTTTCACTGTCTTCACCAGACAGTCCACTGGGCCCGCGTACTTGTTACCGGTCTGGTTGTAAACTCTTGTCAGGATCACGTCTCCCGGGTTCATCACCACTCCGACTCCCAGTCCCGAAATCGTACTGGACATGAGGTGGAGATGGGGGCCTTCTTCGACCAGTCCGGATTTAAGCAGCTCGTGTTTGGCAAAGTTGTAGATAGGCAGCTGCACAGACGAGCCCATTCCGGTTCTGATTATTGCTGCGTCCACACCCTTGAACAGTCCGACCAGGCCTCCTTTGGAGTAGATCGATTTCAGCCCGTTCCACGTCGAGGTGTAATGAGTCTGTTCGCCGATCTGGATGCTGGTCGAGAACGACTGCATTCTGGTCTTGATCAGGTAAAATGGCGATCCCACGATGGCTCCGGCTATACCAGATAGTCCTCCTGCCACCACGTTGACCGGGATGCTCTGAACGGTGTGTGCTTCTGCCGACGGGAACACGATCGAGTTGATGGTGTTGCGGACCGGTTCGTACAGGCCCAGACGACACCCGTTGAGACCCAATTGGTACACATACGCGCAAAACAGGCCTTTCTGGCACCCGCGAATGCCCTCGTTCTTGAAGATGAGCGCCAAGGCCTGGAACGGGTTTTTGTATGTTTTCGGCTTGTTAGTGGCGAGCGAGAGCTCGCCCTCCAGCTGCATCCGGGTCTTGACCAGCTCGATCGGGTTGGTGACGGTGACAGCACCGCATGCCGCGAGTCCTCCGGCGAGAAATCCGCCCACGGTGGACACTTTTTGCGAGGCCGATTTCTTGTCGGACATGATAAAGAAAATGTTTTTTTTCCTGTAAATGCCGGCTTTTTTTTTTTTCACAACTTATCTTTGATACCGTTTAATCGGTATTTCACGTCTTTGAGCACTTTTGAGTCCGGGTCCCAATCGTCGAATTCCTTAAACACCATCTCGATCTCGGCCGCCCCGTGCGCCAGACGCCGCTTCACGTCGAAAAACAGCCCCCGAGTGCACCACGGCAGCGTGAATGGGTTGCTCCCAACCGTTGCGGCGTCGAGACCCCGGAATTTCACAGGCTGTGCCACTGCACGGCTACTTTCCGCCGTCTTGAGCGCAAAGTCCAGCCCAAGCTTGTACACCTCGGGACTGTTGTAGATCCGCGAGTGGCCCCCGCCCGTGAGCGGCCCCGCCAGAGCGTAGCTGATCTCGGCCACCACCCCGTGGTCGGTGTAGCCGAGATTCTGTAGCATGCAGCACAGCTTCACGATCCGGGTCACAAAGCTGGGCGTGTTCGAGTTCCCGTCGATGTACACCGCCCTATAAATATTCGGGTGCGACACATGGCACCCAATCGCAGAGTATAGCGGCACAAGCTGGTCGTTCACAGACCCCACAAGCGTGATCTTGACGTTATGGGCCACCAGATTGCGTATGCTCTCCAGATACTTGCGACTCTGCAGACTCTCGAGGTTCTGGAACTGGAACAGCTCCAGCATCGACTGGTTCTCGATGGAGGAGTACGCACGCACAAATAGCGTCTGGTCCATGCCGTAAAAGGGGCCCATGTTGATCCCTGCCATGCCCAGCACAGCCACCTTTTTCGAGTCGGAGATCAGCCCGTGTTCCAGCAGCCGCGAGACCAGCATGATCGAGACTGGCGTGCCCTGCGAGTGGGCGCACACGTAGATGAAGTCTGCCTTCTCAAGCTCCTCGTGCCATTTCTGCATCACCTCGAAGAAGAATTCCACTCTGTCGAAGATCTTGCCCTCCTTCTCCAGCGCGATCTTCTGCGTCTCGATCTTCAGGTTGTTCTCCTGGGCCCACGCAATGATCGCATCCTCGGCCGCCTGTGCAAACCGCGCAGACGTGCCCTTGGGCTCGCCTATGAGCGGCCGGATCATCTTGGTGGGGAAAAACCCGTGCACGCCAATAATCAGGATCCTTTTGAACCCTTTCGCGTAATGGGTGCGCACCAGATGCGGCACGCGCGCGCTCTCGTACCCTGCCAGAGCCCTGAGACTGTTGTAGGTGGAAAATAGGGCCTTTTTGGGGTTGTTGAGAGGCAGACAGTCTAACCCAGGAACAACAATGTTAGCCTTGCTGCTCGCGGTCTTGTGCTTCTTTTTTTGCGGCCGCGGGTCCACCTCCTGAGTGACAGGCTCCGACAGAATCGCGTCCGACTCTGCCATAGGCGCTTCTGTCCTGTTGCTCCGAGACCAAAAGGACCAGGACTGTGAGCGGTCTTTGGGCTGCTCCTGGCCATTTTCGATCACCTTGCTCACCTTGTCGGTTTCGTTTTCAGCCAGAGCACTCGTGCTCTCGCCCTCCAGCTGTGTCAGGGTCATGTTCGGCTCGGTTCGAGCCCCCGTCTTGGAAAAAGACCAGCCGTTCCCGCGTTTCCGAGGCTCACACTCGACCGCTGCTTCCTCGTTGTTCTCCTGGTTTCTGTCCTCCTCGAAAACCTGGCTCTTGACACTACGCAGAAATTCCATAGTAGCTCGGCGTGGTTTCTGGGAACTCATAGCAAACAAAAGTGGCGAGGGCTGTCAAGAATCAATGCACAAATTATTTTATTTCTGTGCACCGCCATAATAATCGCGACGCGATAAATAACATGAAGACCTCAAAGGTGGTTCAAAAACGGACAATTACCGACTTTTTCGAGGTCAAGAGGGTGAAGAAAACTGCCGTTCCGGCACCAGCGACTGGTCCAGCTAGCAAAACCCCCCTCGAAACACCCAAAAAGCCTGTTTCATCGTCCTCTTCCTCAACCTTCAATAAACAGACCTGGCTCGATTCACTGTCTGCAGAGACTAAATCGCTCCTCCAACTAGAAATATCTACAATCCATCCGTCCTGGCTCGCGTTGTTGCATCAGGAACTCACAAAACCTTACTTCCTGACACTCAAAAAATACCTGCTTGCCGAATGGAAAAACCAGACAATCTTCCCTCCCAAGAACGATATCTACTCATGGACCAATCTGACACCAGTCGACAACGTCAAGGTCCTGGTCCTGGGCCAGGATCCGTACCATAATCACAACCAGGCTCATGGACTCGCGTTCTCCGTCCAGGACCCTACTCCTCCACCACCGTCGCTCAAGAACATCTACAAGTGTCTCAAGAAAGAGTATCCCGAGTTCGAAATCCCAAAAACAGGGAACTTGACCAGATGGGCAGACCAAGGTGTGCTGATGCTCAATGCGTGTCTGACAGTTCGTGCTCACAACGCGAATTCTCATTCTGGAAAAGGCTGGGAGCAGTTCACAATGCAGGTGATCAGAAAACTTATTGAGCACAAAACTGCACAAAAACAGGGCCTAGCTATCATTGCGTGGGGGTCGCCCGCCCAGAAAACTGTTATGAACGCAGGGAAAATAGACTGGAGTCTCAATCTGTACCTAAAATCAGTGCATCCGTCACCCTTGAGCGCATCTCGTGGCTTCTTCGACTGCCAGCACTTCACCAAGTGCAATGCCTGGCTGGCCGAGAAATATGGCGAATCGGGCAGAATCGATTGGAGCTTAGTCGAGGGGAATAGTGTTTTAACTAAATAACTTTAATTTCCAGAATTAATTAAATTCACATTTTTTTTAGGTATTCCAGGCTGTGTCATGGACCACCAGAAGGTGTACACTTATAGCACGGACGAGCTGCTGACACCCGACACTTTATGCTTCTCGATCTTCTACACCAGTCCGTACAAGAGTCGAGATCAAATACGCAACGAGCTTGAAAATCTTTTGCGTTATTTGAACGTGGAACTTCAACCGTACATTAAATATTATCCGTGGTATGTTCGTCCCGTGGAATACAATTTAATTGATGAACAACACTGTTTCATTTACGGGGAACTAGAGTATGGAGAAAGCATGGCAGATTGCTGGCTGTTGACCAGCATTCTATTCCAGTTCACCTCAAGATCGGAGGACATGTATATTCACATTTATGACCAAGACAGAGAGTTCCTTCTCATTGAGGCAGCCGAGGAAGTTCCAGAATGGCTGGAACCCGAGTGGGCATCTAATCGAGTCTGGGTGAACTCTCGTCGACTGGTTTGTATTCCTGAAGAGTACTGTACTGGTCGCAGTTTGGATCTTGAGGAGGCCATAGCATTTCTTCAGTCTGCCAGTTATCGATTAGAGATTCTACAATCTGTTACTGACAAATTGATAAAAACACAGATTTCGCAATATCCTGAAAATGTTCTTCGACATATCAGTCTTGAGAGTGTGATGGTCTCGCGGGAAACTGCACTCAAGGTTGCAAAGAGTGCATTTTATTTTCCTGGAGCTGCCATTTCACAATTTTTGGAGCCTGTGCGTATTTTGGGCCTCAAATTGGACGAGAAATCTGGTTCAGACTTGGTTGAGTTGAAGGTGCGACTTAATGCGATTTGTAAGCTCGATTTAGACAAGTATGGGGGAAGTGCAACGAAAAATGGACAGATACTAGAAAAGGCCCTCGAGGAGACGGAAGCAGACATTCCAACAGTCAGAACCATCGAAGAATATAACAAACTTACTTCTGAAGACAAATTACAGACAGAACTGGTGAGATATAATATTTTAGAACGGCCAGTGGAATGGGAGGCCGTGAAGATTAAGACTGAAGGTGATGGAGAGGCAGAGGAGAAGTACGAGACAGATTTGGTCAGAAAGATGGAGGAGGTCCTACGTGCAGGACAGGACGAAGAGCGTGAGACAGAGACGGAAATGCCGTCTTCGGACGACCCTGTGATAGATGAGGACGATTTCTTTGAGTATTTCTGTCAGGAGGCACTGAAGCTGAGCAAAGAGGAAATTGCCCAGCTGCGAAGAACAGACACAGCGGCTGACAGCGGCCAGACCGAGGACGGAGACCTGGACCCGAAAATGCTGGCGAGTCTGCTGGCTTCCCTGGCTAAATAAATGTAATTTAACAACCCTTGCACCATGTTATTTTTCTTGCAGCTTTTGATAACAGACTAGAACAAAGACACTCACAACTTTGTCTTTTGGTCCTTTCCGACGTCCAGAGCCCGCAAACAGAGTCGAAATACAGCAATAAGATGTGGGGATACATTTTTGGCGGCAATGCCAAGCAGAAGAAAGAGCTTCCGAAGAAGGCGATTGTGGAATTGAGAGAGCACATTGCAACACTCAACAAGAAGTCCCAGTTTCTAGAAACGCAAATTCAGGAGCAGGATGCTATTGCGCGCAAGAATGTCACAACTAACAAGAATTTGGCCAAGATGGCGCTGAAAAAGAAGAAGAAATTGGAGACAGACATAGTGAAGATTGAGAACCAGGTGGAGTCGCTGGAAACGCAGCTGAACGCTATAGAATCGGCCAACCTGAACCTCGAGACCATGAAGGCGATGAAACAGGGTGCCAAGGCTATGAAGCAGATGCACGGCGATTTCAACGTCGACAAGGTGGACCAGACAATGGATGACATCAGAGAGCAGGTCGAGCTGAGCGAGGAGATCTCGGACGCAATCAGTCGGCCGCTGGGCAACGATCTTGTTGACGAGGACGAGCTGGACGAGGAGCTGGCTGCGCTGCAGCAGGAAGAACTCGATAATAAGATGACCAACACCAAACAGACTGTGGTCTCTCCTGCAGAGCCTGTCCGGGCCCAGATGCCAGACGTTCCTACCGGCAAGGTGGAGGAGGACGAAGAGGAGGACGAGGACGAGAAGGCGCTTCGTGAGCTCCAGGCCGAGATGGGAATGTGAGTTTTGCTATTAATCATACATATCGTGCAATATGTGCTGTTTATTTCCTAAGCTTCTTGATGCGCAGAAGTTAATCAGCTTGCCGTTTTCCCGGGCCAGCGAGTAGTTGGACTTCACCAGTTCTCCGCCCACCATGTTGAGCAGTTCCACCAGGTTCTCTTTCTGGGCCACCTGGTCGAGCACGTTGCTCCATTTGAGCAGGTTTCCATAAAATGTAGATCCCGACACCTTTTCGAAGCCGGTGTGAAGCACAACGCCAGAGAGCTCTGTGAACCCGTCGCGGATGCGCGCCAGGTAACCCAGCCCGGTCTCGCTCCTTTCTGTTTGGGTCACCTGTCCGCATCTGATGTAGACGTAGGTCCACAGCAGAGTCACTGCGAAACTGACAGCGTTGACTCTGAAGAACAGGTCTGTTTCGACCTCGAAGTCGTACGTGCTGCTCTTGTCCGCGTCTTGGGGCGACAGGAACATTTCAAATAGTAACAGGTAGCACTGGACCACAGCGATTTTGGCGTGCTGGGTCTTTGTCCAGCTGCTGACCCGTTTGCAGATGGCGTCTCTTTCCAGCGACGAGGAAGGCTTGACATTCATGCGCCACGGAGCGCCTGCGAAAATGAATATATCGTAGTGCGACGTTGACATGTAAATGTGTGCAATATGATACACTGTGCATTTGCAGCGTGTGTCGTTCTTTGAGAATTGTTCAGAGTCGGCCGATGACTTGGTGTTTTCTATCGCGGTCCGCGAGGAACAGCACGAGTCACCAACATCGTTTCGCCAGATCGAAAATGCAGCAGTCATCAGCTCCTGCCAGTTGCTCGTGGACTCTGAGTTCTCCAGCTTGTCGAGGCCGAACGCAAGTTGCAGGTCCCGCTGCTGGATCTGGTACACCACAGCATTGAGGCCGGAGATCAGCACTTTCTTGCCAAATGCGTTAGTTTTCGTGGGAGCTCCATTTAGCAGGTTTTTCAGAACAATCAAAAATTTCTGGGGTTTGCATGCTTCTTTGATAGCTGTTTTGAATCCTTCAAGATCGGCTTCCCAGACTTCGTCAACAGCAGGCATAGTGAGCTGCAATTGGTGTGCGTAGATCAACATTTGGTGGCCAAATATGATGGCGTCAATAGTGTCCATATAGAAACACATGAAAGTTGCTCTTTTCAGAGACTCGACCTCTATCCATTTGTACCAGTTGTTTGCATCCTCGAGTTGTCCAAACTTGTGCGGAGGCCCGCCTAGCGTGGGGAGACGTCTCAGCAATTGGATTGTAGTTCCATGGTGTAGATGTGCGCGTTCGTGAAGGGCCCGCGAAGAACAGTTTTTCTCGTAGAATTCGAGAATCAGCAGACTCTGGATGATCCAGATCTCTGCAGGAGGCTGGAAGCTGGGCGAGGAGAAAATGTGCCATCTGAGTGGATCTGCAATTCCGTCAGCTAGAGAGCGCGGATCGATGATGTGGTCGGGCGAATAGTAGTCGTTGAAGCTTTTGGAAAGACGAGCTCCCAGCATAAACATAGCAAGCAGGAGAATACCGGGCGTGGATTCTGCGACAAATGAGGGTTTGTGTAGGATTGGGAATCTGGGATGGAAGAACTTCCAGTACGTTCTGAGCAGTTTTTCGAGCTTGAACTGGACAAAGTCAGGATGTCCTTTCAGATGAGGAACAAGATTTAGAAACTCCATCATTTTCACTTCGTTCAGCTGGTACTCATTCTTGGAGTATAATGGCGCCGGTTTTTCTGTAGTAGGGTCTGGTTTAGAGGGCCCGAACATCGATTCAGGACTGAAGTCTTCAAGTCCATCTTGCAAAAAGAAGTTCTGGCCATTATTAGCAAACATACTCCCGAAATCGTCGAGGAAGGAATTGGCATCTGTTCCCAGGTCATCTGATGGTACCTGATCTTGTGTGAACAGCCAGTTAATTAGTGTAGGGACAGAGTCATCTCCTGACGATGCAACTGGAGTCGGAGTCGGTGTGTGTGTATTATAAGTTTGAACGATTTTATTTGCAGAGGTGAGCTTGCGGGGCCCAGCATGGGGAGGACGGGCTTGTTCTTTCTTATTCAAGTCGTGTCTATTTGTGTGACGAACGAGAAGATCACGACGAACAAAAGTTTTGTAACAACCGGGAAACGTACAACTGAAGATCCTTTTTGGGTTGTGGTTCAGCTTGTGTCTTGAGAGATGTTCTCGTCGCTGAAACACTTTCTCACAGTCTGGGAAATCGCACTTGAACGGAGGCCCTATAGGCCGTTTTGGCTGAGCGTACTTGGGCACCACATCGGGGGAAGAGACGTTGATTGTTGTATTGACCGAAGTCATCTTTAATTGGCCAATTAAAGAGTACAAGCTTAGGGGGTTATCAGAGGGAAATAAATATTATTAATGCAGAAAAATTACAATTAAATTATTTTATCATGAATGCTCAGGCTCTTGTGAACAAATATAAGAAAGAGGGTAATTTCGACAAAAAGCGACGCGAGCTTCTGGACAATTTTATCAAATCGGACGACTCGCGATTGCACGAGCTTTTGGGCAAACTGATAGACCTGAAAGTGCAGAAAGATCCAAGTATATTGACACAAAACAAGGGCCGTCTGGTGGCCCTGATACAGACCGACCTGCTGAAAAAACAGGACGAGGCCAAGACAGACGAGCAGCAGGTCATTGCAGAGATCAACGAGATGCTCAATGGCTACGTGACCAAGATGGTGGACGAAAACGGAGAGCTTAATGACGAGCTGAGCTCCAAATTAAACGAGATGGAAAAGTCTATTTAGAAAGCTCGCGGCGCCAGGCTTTGAACTGGGAGCTGAGCATGCCAGATTCGGCATCCAGCAGCTGGTCAGTGACCTGCTGGGTGTTCTCGCTCAGGTTGAGATAGTTTGGGTTGACTGCGGGATCGAATATGAGCTTGTATGTCTTGGACTCATCGTCTCTAGGGACCGACTCGTTGATCCAATTTATGAGTCCGTTGAAGAATTTGAGCGATTGCATGAACTTGTTTTTGGATGGCTGGTTGTTTGGCAGCGGGTTGTTCTTCACCATCAACGGGATCTTGTCAGTTTTGTACTCCTCAATTGTCCGCAGAATTAAATTATCGTCGCGGAATCCACAGATGATTTTTGGAATGCCAACGAGGAAACATTGTGCCCAGAACTTGAGAAGCTTGTTCTCGAACGAGAACACCGATTGCGGAGAGTCCAGCACGCGGGATGTCTTGAGCTCAGCATAATGTGACAAGGGGTCCGAGTCCTCAGGCTTGAAGTCAAATACACAGTCCACCTCAGCGCCCATTAGGAGACTTGTTTTCCCAAACGCGGTCTTGACCACTGTCGCATACTGCTCGATGTTGTTGACACGCGCGCGTCCCCGGGTCTCGATCTCTTTGCGCGTACATTGGGCCCATGGTTTAGATATTGTTGCAACTTGCTCAAACTTATAGCCAGAGAACATTTGTCGCTTGTTGAGCTCCGAACGCGTCAGTTTTTCCAGCTCAGCTGCCTCTCGCGCGTTCTGGAAGTCCTGCTGAATGAACAGCTGGCCGTCAAAAACAACAATGTTCAGTACTATCTTGTCCTTGTTGAAGTATGGCAGCAACATCAAAGTTCTCATCAACCCCCTCCAGGTGACGATATTGGTGTCCAATTTTGTGCTGTTCTTGCGCTCAACAGCCTCAATAGCTGCGAGGAGTCCCGAGAACTCGCCAAAGTCCTCGCCGTTCGCAATGAAGTCTTTATACCCTGCCTGGAGATCAATCCCTCCAGGAACATTCAGCTGGGAGTCAGGAAGATAGTAGTAGCTGAGCTGCGAATCGTCGATATGGTACTTGCCGTCAATGTCGCGCGAGTAGCTGATGACCTCCTTGGGCTGTTTGACGGACGCGTCCTGCGCGCGCGACTTTAGCGGATACACTTTGGAAAAGTCCATAATTATTTATAAAGCTAAATATTTTTCCAGCCGCTAACGTAATGGGCTCAAATTTTTTCCAATTAGTTTCTTGATTCTAGTTTTAATGACTTTGCAACTTGAAATTGCCGGCAAGGCACCTTTGGTGGATTATGCTGCCTTGATTGCTGCTGAATTTGTGAACTGTGGCACTGACGAGACTGTCAAGATCGATTTCATCGACGATAAGGTGGTTTCCAAGGAGGTCAGCTCGCCATTGAGATTGACACACACAGACAAGACCTTGACCAGTGGTCCTGAGGTTTTGAGCTTTTTGGCTGACAAGTACTCGTCTGTCCTTGTGAACAAGGCTGCTTCGCAGGATTGGATCAAGTTCGCCTACGAGAACCTCACTGTCAAGGACTTCAAGAAGCTGTCTGCCGACCTGGAGAAGCTGGACGCCCATTTGAACCTGAGATCGTTTGTGGTGGGCTACGAGGCTTCTGTTGCCGACATTGCCGCATGGGGTGCTCTGCGTGCCAACGCAGTGATGGGATCGGTCCTCAAGAACTCGGTCTACATCAATATCACCAGATGGTACCAGTATCTCGAGTCCGACAAGAGATTTGGAGGAATGGCCGACGTGCTGGCCAAGTCGCTTGCCGAGATCAGAAAGAACGCCAAGGCTGGCGCCAAGAAAGAGGTCCACAAGGCCAACTTCGAGATCGATCTGCCTGATGCCAAGGACGGCGAGGTGGTGACCAGATTTCCTCCAGAGCCATCTGGATACCTCCACATTGGTCACGCCAAGGCTGCGATTCTGAACCAGTACTTTGCACAGGCATACCACGGCAAGCTGATCATCAGATTCGACGACACCAACCCGTCCAAGGAGAAGGTGGAGTTCCAGGACTCGATTCTGGAAGATTTGGAGCTGCTGGGCATCAAGGGCGACAGAATCACGTACTCGTCCAACTACTTTGACGAGATGTACGAGCAGGCCGTCAAGCTCATCAAGATGGGCAAGGCGTACTGTGACGACACTCCGTTGGAGCAGATGAGAGCAGAGAGAATGGACGGTCTCAAGTCTGCCAGAAGAGACAGAACTGTGGAGGAGAACCTGCACATTTTCACTGAGGAAATGAAAAACGGCACTGAGGAGGGGCTCAAGAACTGTGTGCGTGCCAAGATCGACTACACAGCTCTCAACAAGACGCTCAGAGACCCGGTGATCTACAGATGCAACTTGACCCCCCACCACCGCACCGGCACAGCCTGGAAAATGTACCCTACGTACGACTTCTGTGTTCCGATCGTGGACGCTCTGGAGGGCGTGACCCATGCGCTCAGAACCATCGAGTACAGAGACAGAAATGTGCAGTACGAGTGGTTCCTGACGGCGTTGAGTCTGAGAAAAGTGCACGTTTGGGACTTTGCCAGAGTCAACTTCATCAGAACTCTGCTGTCCAAGAGAAAGCTGCAGTGGTTTGTGGACAAGCAGTACGTGTCCAACTGGGACGATCCTCGGTTCCCAACTGTCAGAGGTATCAGAAGAAGAGGAATGAGTGTCGAGGGTCTCAAGAACTTCGTCATCTCCCAGGGTCCATCCAAGAACATCATCAATCTCGACTGGAACATTATCTGGTCTGCCAATAAGAAGGTGATCGACCCTGTTGCTCCTAGACACGTTGCTCTGGCTGCCAAGGACCTCGTTGCCGTGAAGCTTGCCAACGGTCCTGAGTCCGAATACGCTGAGGACAAGCTCAAGCACAAGAAGAACCCTGCTGTTGGCACCAAGAAGGTGTACTTCTCTTCCAGCCTGCTGCTGGAGCAGGAGGACGCCGCGGCCATTGCAGACGGCGAGGAGGTCACCTTCATGGACTGGGGTAACGTGATCTGCGACAAGGTCGTCAAGGAGAACGGGATTGTCAAGGAGATCGAGGCAACGCTGCATTTGGAGGGAGACTTCAAGAAAACCAGCAAGAAATTGACCTGGCTGGCCGCAGACAAGTACGTCGAGGTCGACCTCGTGGACTTCGACCACCTCATCACCAAGGATAAGCTGGACGAGGGCGACAACTTCGAGGACTTCATCACACCTGAGACCGAGTTCCATACCAAGGCTGTTGCGGATGTGAATGTGAAGGAGATGAAGGTTGGGGATGTGATCCAGTTCGAGAGAAAGGGGTATTTCAGACTCGATGCTGTTGTGGACGGGGTTTACGTTTTCTTCACTGTTCCAGACGGAAAGAGTGTGAATAAGTATGGAAATAAGGCTTAATAGAGTGGCTTGATTACTTATGGATGATGAGGTATCTGATGAAGATCTCGAGGACCGACACTAGCACGCTGAGGCCGATGGCGATGATCAGGATCGTTGTGATCTTGGTCATGGTCCGCTCGGCAAGCGAGTCTACCACGATGTCGAAGAAGTCCAGGAAAACCTTGCACCGGTCGTTGATCACCTCCACGCGCTGGTCAATCTCCAGATACTCTCGGATTGCGGAGTAGAGCGGGTCGAGGCCGGGCTCGATGGTCCAGAAGTATTCTGGCTTGTCCAGCACGTTCGACGACAAGTTGACTTCGTTTCGCAATTGGAACAGTTTTCCGGTCTTGATGAGTAGCTTCTTGCGAGTGTAGTTCTGCAATTTTCCAGTGAGAGCGAGCGCCTTGGGCAGTCGCGAAATGGAGTTGAGGATGTTGCTCATCTTGCTTTCGAACATGGAGAGTTTTGTGGACTGTGCGATGGCGTGCGAAATGGTCAGTTTGATCAGATGGTCTCCCGACTTGAGTGTGATCATGTCGTTGTAAATACGCGGGGTCGGAGTGTCGCTGAGATACTCGAACTGGAACTCCTCGGTCTCGATGTCGTGCTCGGGAACTGGCTTTATGATGAATGTCAATGGAGCACTCTCGGACTCCTCCTCGTTCGTGTTGGTGGAGGTGAGCTGGTAGTTGGGGAATTCGGGCTCTTCCTCCTCCTCTTCCTCGAGCTCGAATTCTCCAGGCTGGATTTTAGCGAAAACCAGGTCTGCAAGGATGTTCTTTTCGTGGATCTCGGTGAAGTTCCAAAACACCACCACTCCGTAGTCCAGAATGAACATTTCTGCGTGTTTGGTCAGATCGGGCAAATTCGACACCTTCTTCCTAGACGATCCTGATGACGTCCGTCTGCGTTGATGGTTTGGCGTAGATTCTGTTTCTGAAGACTCGTCAATCGCGGAAGACTCGTCCTTGCGTGCGTCTCCCTGAGACCCGTCTGAAGTCTCACTGTCGCTATCCCTCATCTCCTCCTCCTCGAGGATACTTTCTGTTGGACTGCTGCTGATGAAAAATTGGGGCTCCGAGGGATCAAACTCGTTTCCATGCTGCTGTCCTTCAGACTCGACCAGACTCCCCGAAGGACTCATTTCCGACGCAACCTTATTATCCATCTCACCATCCTGTCCAGAATAGAACTCGTAATGGTGGTCTCGCTGTTCTGTCTTGTTGAGGAAGTTTTCCATCAACAGGTTTCCATGCTGCATTTTGAGCGAGTTGTTTGATTGCACACGATACCCGTTTTCTCCAGGGAGCAGCGGAAGAGAGTATGGGACATAAAGTGCCTCGTCGTATAGTCGCGGAGAAACCATGTGATGTTTTGAGAGGAATTTGCTGGTGAGTTGAAGATTGAATCCTTCTGAAATCAAATAGGCAGTCACTCGAGGATAAACGTTGGAACGTTGTTCCTTAGAGAGCTGTTCGGCACGCGTTCGCACATAACTGCTGTTGAAAATGTTGTCGGTGGTGGTTTCCTCTCCAACTTCCTGGCTGTGAAGTTGAGCTGTTTCGTCTCCATCAGGAGCGTACGAGATTTGGTCGTGATCTGGGATAAGCACCAGTTTCTGCGACATCTTTGAAGTTCTAGAAGGTAGCGTTTTATAATATTGAGGCACCATTCGTGGTCCACTTGCCAACCGAGGGATATCTCTTTGTCTTGAGGAAGGAATGTCACTGATATTAGAGATGATATTGGACACTGAGATATCGCTGAACTTGCTTACAGACGGGCGTCTGCGTGCCTTTGCTGAGGGCTTGATCCACGTTTGGGGGGAAGCGCGGTCGGCGTGTGAGGATCTCTGTATCTGTTCGAGTCTGTGTCCCGCAAAAGGGGCCTTTATCTGACTTTTTCTAGCATCTGTGACCAGAATCGAGGGCGAGCGTTTGGCCGTGGACGATCGTGGTCGCTGGGCCGTTGAAGGGTGGGAATTGGGGTCGCCCACTGCAGTTTTGGGTCGCGACACAGAAGACATGCTTTTAACAAAAAGATTCAATATATATTTTTTTTAATGGCTGTGTTTCTGTGTCCGGGTAAAGGTTGGAGATAAAATAATTGAAATAATTGAATTAATTCTTCCACAAATAAATAACACAGCATGAGTGACAGTGATGACGATTTGTTAGCTCTTGCCGGAATCGGGTCACAGGACGATGAGAGCGACTACGAACCGGAAATCCAGACTACCAAGAGGACTGGCGGGCTGAAGCGGAAGATGGTCGATGAGTCTGAAGGCGAGGAGGGTTCGGGAGACGAATCTGAGGGCGAGCAGGACCCGTATCCGTTGGAGGGCAAGTACAAGGACGAGGCGGACCGTGCTGCGCTGATCGGTATGGACGAGGTGACTAGAGAACAGATTCTGTACGATCGAGAGCAGGAGAGAGAGAAGTTCCGGGAGAGAAGGTATTTGGCATTGAGGGCCAAGCAGAGCAAGGCAGAGAGCAATGCGCTCAAGTCGTCGCGGCAGACAGGCAAGAAGCTGCGGACCAGCAAGCTTTCGGAGCTGAAGAAACAGAGAGAGAAGAAGAGCAGACGGGAGAGCAAGAGATACGACTCAGAGGACGAGGGGTCTGGACTGGACGATATTCTGGACGAGGAGCAAGAAGACGAGGACGAGTATGACGAGGGGTACTACTCGGAGGAGGTGGACACGAGGAGCAAGAAGACAAGCAGCGACTATGACGACAAGTTCTACCAGGACGCCACGTTGAAGGACATCAATTTCAAGGTGCGTGCGAGTCGTACAGTGCTTTCGCGGTTTCTGTTTCGCGACGAGCTGGACGAGGTGATTAAGGACACGTATGTGCGTGTGAACATTGGGGTGTCGCGCGAGACGGGGCAGCCGCAGTACCGGATGGCGAAGATCGACGAGGTGAAGCGTGGTGGCAAGCCGTACCAGCTGCTGAGCAAGCCGTGCGACGCGTACTTGCTGGTGTCGCAGGGCGAGTCGAAGAAGGTGATCGACATGAAGTGCATCTCGGATTCGCCGATTGCGTCGGCGGAGTTCGAGGTGTACAGAAGACGGCTGGAGGATGCGAACGTGGGGCTGCCGTCTGTGGGCCAGGTGGACGCCAAGTTCCGGGAGCTGCGCGACATGTCGACCAAGAAGCTGACGAACGAGGACATCAACCGGATGGTGGCGAAGAAGGAGGCCATCTCTGCTGGGTCGATGGATTCTGGCAACCGGGTCAAGAAGCTGGGCCGGCTGCGGGAGGAGCTGCAGGTGGCTGTGGAGCGGCAGGACGAGGCTCTGGCCGAGACGCTGAGCAAGCAGATCGAGGAGCTGGCCAAGTACGTGCACTCGGGCCACGCAGAGCTGTCGAGAATGGACCAGATCAATCTGCGCAACAAGAAGACCAACGAGACTGCGATCCGGCGCGCAGAGAAGAAGAACGTCGAGAACAGACAGAAGCAGCTGCTGAGCAACAACTTCAACGACCCCTTCTCGCGTCTCAGGACCAACCCCAAGATCTTCTACACGTCTGCACAGGCTGCGCAGAAACAGGAGGCCGGCGACGAGACGGTGGCGGAGACTGCAGCTGCGAGCGCGCTGCGCGTGAACTGCGCGTTCAAGCGCGACGGCGTCGACTCGGTGATCCGGAACATCGAGTTCGAGCTCGAGCTCGACATATAGTGTAGATTAGATTAGATTACGTGAAGGCAAGAAACTCTGTCAGGAACTGCTTGTCCTCGTCGGGGAGACTGGCATAGATGTCGGCGAACCCGGCCAGGTTCTTGGCTGTGCACTCGCGGAAGAAGGCAGCGAGCACCTCGCGAATATCGTCTGCCGGGGCGGCGTCGCGCCCCGCGTCGCGGCCCGGGCCCTCGGCCACGTAGCGCTGCAGCTGCGCAAACGACGGCGCACGCACCTCGTCCAGATCCTCCCACCCGTCCTCGTCGTCCTGGGCCGCTGCTACAGCCGCGTCCTCGTGTGTCTGGGCCGAGCGCTGCTGGAACTTGAACTCGTCCAGCAGCAGCCGCACGATGCGCGCGTCCGCGCCCACCTGCTCGTACCGGATCGGCATCTTCTTCGCCATCGACCGCGTCACGATCACCTCGTCCGGCACCTGGTTCGGCAGCACCGCGCCGTTGACCTGCACAGCCTTGAACCGAGGGTCTGCGAGGCAGTAGATTTGGATGAAGGCGCGGATGTTGGAGAGGATTTTGTCGAAGCCGCGCATGACCTCGAACGACTGCAGCCACACGGGGACGACTCTGGCGAGTGCAGAGGTGTTGTCGACCTGGAAGTTTGCGAGGAAGTCGATTGTCTGTGCTGGTTGCAGCACTGTTAGTGTGTTGAAGATGAGCACGAGGTTCTCGATAGTGACCATTTCCTTTGCCGACAGGAGGCGCAGTGTTGCGGCGCGGAGGATGTCCTCGAAGTACGCGCCGACGGCCGTGTCTGTGCTGAAGTTCTGGATGAGCAGGACCACGAGGTCTCCGAGTCTGACGATTGCTCTGTCGGACATGTCAGGAGCGAGGAATTTCGACACGATCTTGAGCAGCAGCTCGGGGCCCGAGGTGTCTGAGGACTGGTCGCGGTAGGCCGAGACGAGGCCTGGGGCGCGCGAGAGCAGCTCGTTGAAGACCTCGGAGGACGACTGGAGCACCTGGTCGTCGTCGCAGCGCAGGATGAGCGAGCAGATCGCAGGGAAGATGAACTGGAACACGTCGGGCGGGAGGGTCGAGTCTGGGCCCGGGCCGCGCACAAACACGCTCAGAATCTGCAGTGCGAGCTCGAGTTCTGGCGAGTACTGGCCCTCGGACTCGGCCGCGATCTTGAGCAGCGGAGGCAGGCCCTGGGAGCACAGCGTCAGGTAGTTCTGCATGGGAATGTCTCTGAGAAGGTCCTCGACGCACTCGAGGGTCGACGCCGTGAGCGAGAAGTTGGAACAGTCTCTAAAACCGAGATTCATGCACAGCACGAAGGTGGACTCGCTCGAGGACAGTTTTTTGTTGTCGATGTTGATGATGATGGTGAGGGCCTCCAGGATGGTGATGTTGGCGTCCTCGGTCGCGTCGGGCAGGAGCTGGTCGATGAGCTGGAGCAGCTGGGTCTGGATCTCGTGGTCCAGCTGGCTCGAGGCGACAAAATGGTTGAAGTACTGGAACGAGATGAGCATGGCGGCCTGGAGCACGGCGTGGTCGCGCGGGTGCTCGGCCACTACGCGCAGCATGTGCCGCAGCGTCGGGACGCCCGCGCTGGCGAGAGCTGCCTCGTATTTCATGAGATATTTCGGCACCAGCATGAGCAGACGTGCTGCCAGAAGCTGTGCGTTCTGGACGCTCGAGGGCAGCTGCGCCAGCACGTATTCCAGAAACTGGGCCGGGTCGAAGCCCGGCTCGACGCTGGCGTCGTTGGAAAACACGCACATCAGCAGAAACGCCGTGCTCTCGAGCACGCGTGCGGCTGTGCGCGTCTGGACCTGGCTCGAGAAAATTTGGACCAATTTCGCGATAATGCGCGCGTTCAGGTCCTCGTCCACAGACTCGAGCAGTTCGGTCACCGCGTCCCGGACCGGGGTGCGCGACTCGATGCTCAGCTCGGTCTCGGCGCTGACGAACTCGTTGAAGTCTTGCAGATACTCTGAGGCCGCTTCTGCCGGCAGCGTGCACAGCCGCACCAGCAGCTCTGTCAGCCGTTGCAGCGTTGAGTCTGCGACGGTGGTTTCCGGCAGGTCGAGAACCTGCTGCAGGAAGTTCAGCTGGGCAGAAACAAGACCCGTGAGAGTGTCTGCTGCGTCGACGCGCTCCTGCTGGCCCTCGTAGAACGGTTCGGTGTCTGAAAAGACAATTTCCGCAGCACTGTTCATGTCGTCGGACTCGGCAAGATGCACGTACACGGAGCAGGTATTTGCGAGGTCCTGGACCAAAGTGTCGAGCAGCTGGGTCTGGATCTGCGTCAGGAGCTTGGGAAACGAATTGGCAACAGAGCTCAGACACAAATATAGCTGTGTCTTTAAATACACAACCATAAGCATTTTGTAGACAGACTCGGGCTGCAGCAGAGACACAGTCATCCCCACAAGCAGCTCGACCACACGAGGAACAACCTGGTCGACAAAGTTTCTGCGGCCCGGGTTCTCGGCGAGGTCTGCATTGCCCAGAATCTCGATGACAGTATGCAACAAGCGCAGAGTCTGCGCCTTGACAGGATATTCGTGCTTCTCAGAGCCCAGAAGCATGTCGCAGGTCTGCATGATGCGCATCGACACGCCTCCCTCGAAAAACTGGTCGTCAGGAATCAGATCGTCAAACAGGTCCTGTAGTACTCCAAGACACCCTAACACCTGCCACGAGGAGCTGCCCGCGTCGACGATCTGCTCGTACATGCTGCCCAGCAGCGAGGGCCACTCGTCCGGGTAGTCCACGGCCGCGATCTGCGTGATGGCGTAGCTGGCGCTGTTCCTGATCTTGGAGTCGCGGTCTCCGGCAAGCTGGATCAGGCGCTCGCGCACGTACTGTTTGGCCTTCTGGTCGACGGGGGACGGGCCCTCGTACGAGTCAAACGCGGGCGACCAGAACATGGGCACCAGCCGCTTCACGTGCAGCAGGGCAGCCTGGCGCACGCCCAGACCCGCGTCACTGGCGGCCCCGACCAGGATCAGCGTGCACAGGGCCTGGCTGGGGTCTGCGTGGACCAATTGGTCGAACTCGCGCTCGGCCTGGGCGCGTGCGTGGTTGTCGGAGCTGGCGTGCAGCTGGATGAGGTGCACTACGCGGGATTCCATGGATACACGTCGAAAAGGAGAGTTTGTGAATATTGATTTTTTTCTCTGCCATTTGGAGCGTCGGTTTTTCGTTTCGAAAAAACATTAAATTAAAGGGCAAACAGAAAAGAACCAGGCCCCTGCAGAAACAACATGTCGTACGACCCCAGTGACAAAAACGATTCGTTCATCCCCGACGACGAGGACGACCTGTGTCCTCTGTGCGTGGAGGAAATGGACATCACAGACAAGAACTTCTGGCCCTGTCCGTGCGGATACCAGGTGTGCCAGTTCTGCTACAACAACATCCGCACCAACCCCGAGCTGAACGGCAAGTGTCCAGCGTGCCGTCGACAGTACGACGACAAAAACGTGGTGCACAAGAACGTCACCACGGAGGAGTGGAAGATCAACCAGGCACGCAAAGAGAAACAGAAACGGGAAAAGAGACAGGTCGAGAAGGAGCGGAAGGACGCGGAACAGGCCAAGAGACACCATCTGGCAGGCATGCGCGTCATCCAGCAGAACCTGGTGTACGTTGTGGGGCTGAACCCGCCCTGCAGCGCCGACGACTTGCCGGCTGTGCTGCGCTCAGATAAATATTTTGGCCAGTACGGAAAAATCTCCAAGATCGTCATCAACAAGAGAACTCCCAACCCCAGCAACCCGCACCACACCAGCCCGGGCTACGGCGTGTACGTCACGTTCGCGCGCAAGGAGGACGCCTCGCGGTGCATTGCTGCTGTCGATGGCTCGATCAGCGACGGCAGGGTGCTGAAGGCTGCGCATGGAACCACCAAGTACTGCTCCTCGTATCTGAGGGGCCAGCCATGTCCAAATCCAAACTGCATGTTCCTGCACGAACCAGGCGAAGAGGCAGACTCGTACACCAGAAAAGACCTCTCCACTAGAGCCATCAACAAGAAATACGAGGAGAGAAGTGCTGTCAACGGTCTGATTCCACCCTCGCACCACAACGAAGAGCCTGCTCACTACAACGAGCCTGCTCCTGTTCCTGTTCCTGCGCCGGTGGCTGTGTCGTCGTCCTCGCACGAGGACGAGAACTCGGTGTCTGCGCTGCCGCCAACGGCTTCGTGGGCCAAGCTGCAACAGAGCCAGGTGCAGGGCTCCAGCACTGGTCCTTCGTCCATCAACGACCTCGGAACCGCCATTGGCGCCCTGTCGGCTTTCCCGACTCTCAGCGACGCCATTTCCCAGAAACCTTCCAAGTCTCCGTCCACGATCCTCAAGAAGAAGGACAAGACCAAGGACATCGGAAGCGTGGTGGAGGACTCGTTGTTCTGCTTCAAGATGATCGACGACAGCATCAAGTCGTTGAACAGCAGCGAGACCTCGTTCACTATCAAGCCAAGTCTGCGCAAGAGCTCCAACTTGGGCCTGTTCCATAAGTTCAACACCGAGGGTCTGGAAAAGTCGATGCTTTCTGCCGAGGACAGCAGACAGCACATGTCGAAACTGATCGACTCGCTGCTGTTCAACCCATTCACCAAAAACTACAGCTACAAGGCCTCCACGGTCCAGGAGCCTGTCAAGCCAGACCAGCTTGCCCAGCCTTCGCTGCAACAGTTCTATCAACCACAGCCTCACAGATATCCAAATAATGTCCTGCAAGGAGCCAAACAGCCTGTGCAGCCTGCTCCTGCTGGCCAGACTGCGCAGCAGTTCCTTCGACAGCAGCTGCTGCAGGAGCAAAAGCTCAAGGCCCTGCTACAGGAACAGCAGCCCAGCGCGGCAACACCGCCACCTCCAGGACTGTTCCCTGCGTCTGGAACGGAAAATATCAAAAGCAACAGTGCTGAGCTATTGAGCCAGCTGATGGGCGGAAAGAAAGTCGCAGTCTAATTATGTACAACTAATATTTATCTTTATTGACGAATCTCCCCAAGGGACTCGCGTCGAGTCCCGGGATCTCGTGGTAGCTCACGTTGGTGTCGAAGCGGACACTCGAGCTGAGCTTGGCGCTGTCTTCTTTGAGCAGCAGCGCTGCTGGCGGAGTGAAGTAGACAGAGGAGTCCAGCACTCTCTGAGGCGACCGCAGCGGGGACCGCACAGGCGAGATGTTGGACATCTGGGAGATCTGGGAATTGTTTGCAGCAGACTGGTCTGGGTTGAACTGGTAGTAATTGTTTGTGGTTGTTGTTGTCTTGGACGATCTGAATTTGTTGAACAGGATGTTTGGCACCAGCACGAGAAACAGCATCAGAGTGATGAGTCCAAAAAGAGTGCGGAAGCTCAGGTTGTGGAAAAAGGCGTTCATGCAGTCTGCCAGGATCTCGAAATACGCCACCGTTATGATCACCGACTCGGGGTCTTTATTCATGCAGCTGTCCCATTCATTGCACGAGTCTTCCAGCGCAGGGACCCTCAATTCGGGCGCACAGTTGTTGCGGAAGTACTCCCATTTGCATATGTTGATTTCGTGCAGCACCTGGTTGGAGTATCCCTGGATCTTGCGGTCTGCGTCTCGTTTGACAGCCATGAACGAAAACAGAATAACGGTCATGGAGCACGCGAAAAGAAACGTGTTGAGCAGGATCTGGACAATCAGAGTAAGGTTGGCGGCGCACTGCGGGTCAGCCAGAAGGTCGTACGCGATTCTGGAGTAGGGTCTAGAGGGCTTGGGAGCAGATGTCTCGATCACAGTCGACTGTCTAGTATCGAGCGCAGGTCGCGGCGTAGTGTTGGAAAGACGCCGTTTCTTGCGCGAGAGCACTGCCATGGGCGACTCCGAGGGCGGAAATCGTCTGTCAAACACATTGTACGCTCCCTTGACTGGGTTGAGCTGGCCGTCCTGGGTCTTGGACATGCGCAGTCCGGGCTGCGAATTGACGAAATCCTCGCTGACCGACTTGCGGTCCGAGTTTGCCCGCAGATTCTTGAGGATCGAGACTGGCGTCTTGTTGGCTGTGAACGAAATCGGCGTCGAATTCGTCGCCTTTCCCAGATAGTTGTAATTGTTGTTGAGCTTTTCGGGCTCGAGCGTCTGGCCCAGCTGGGCCTTGCGCAAAGTCTCGGTGACTTCACGACGCTCGTGAGTCATTGGAATCTGCACGGGAGTCAGATCAATCTTCAGATCGCCGCTGAGAGGAGTGGTCTCTGCCATGCACAAAAATAATAAAACAAATAAAATATTAAAGTGGAAAATCAACACACCCGATCGACGCGTCGATCGGCCTCGATCGCCTCCTGCGGACCACCTGATCTGGTCTGCGTCGCGTGGTGGACAACACCAGGCAGTCGGAGCAAGCAGGGCTGTTTCCAATTGCGGCATGGGTTCCGTCTGGGTGGGTAGCGCGATTTTACATCGCACCTTTATGGCGACGGCACCTGTCACAATTTTTCTCCCTCTTTATGTTTATCCTTCTCTTCCAGCTAGAAGACGCAAATAAGAGTTACGGCACTGTGAATATTGCAGGATCGTTCAACGAGTGGTCAGCAACACAGAACGCTATGGACTATGATGTTTTGGGCGAGAAGTGGGTCGCCAGGGTAAAGCTGAGCACGGAGAATCTCCACGCGGGGGATAAGTTGCTCTACAAATTTGTGGTTGATGGATCAATGTGGATGTGCAATAATAAGGAGCCAGTGGAGCAGGACGCTTCAGGAATAGACAACAACGTGGTTGTGGTCACTGAGCAGATGCTGGAGGATGTACAGGACCCGGACTCTGGGGTCTCTTCGGCGTGGGTCCAGGTGGGGGACGAGGAAGACGAGGGAGACGTGCCTGCAGCAGTGCTGGAGGCTGAAGATCCGCAGGAGACCAAGCCACTGCCGGTGGCAGACAACTACTACTCGTGGATGGTTTCGGTGTTCAAGCTGCTGGAGTCTCTCAGGTGGTTCTTCAGATATTATTTGATTTCCATGTTTACTAAGAAGGGGTCGAAAAGTCAGTGAGTGTTGAATACATTATTTACCGAAAACGCGCAGCTCGACGTATCTGAACAGCGGGTATGTCACGCCGGACATCCCGAAGATCAGCCAGGATCCGATGTCTGCATAATAGTCGCCGATTTGGCGCGCGAGCACCCCGGCATAGTACACCTGGTTCATTCCGAGGATCGCGGCTGCTATTCCGACTGCGAACGCGAGCGACGCGGCGATCCCCCACGTCTGGCGGTCCTGCTGGTCCCAGATGGCGAAGTTGTATCGCGGAAGCGTAGTGTTCTTGTCTTCGAAGTCGAACTCGTATCTGAACAGCTTGACCAGACGAGTCGAGCGGAAAATCAGGTTCTCCTCCACCAGGATGATTGCGTAGATGGAGATCCAGTAGCCCAGCATTGGTAGGAAATTGGACAGAATCGTGCTGAAGCTGTTTTTCCCAGCCATCGCAAGCACCAGCGTCACTGCAAACACCACCAGAACAATGAACCAGCGCGGAATGTTGCGATAGATCCACGGGTCCATCAGCTGCACCATGAACGCGGACGAGTACATGTTGATGATATTATTGGTGACCAACGACAGCCACAGCACCATGAGCAGGAACTTGCCAAAATTGCCCCAAATGTCGAACACTGCGTTCAACAGGCCTCCCAGAGAACCTTCCTCGTATGCGGTCGCCCATTCTGCGTTTTCCAGAGCTGCATTGCCCAATAAAATGCCAATTACAGCTCCAATGGTCGACGGAATAGCTATGGCAAAAAACGTGAACACAAACATCCTCTTCTGACTGAACGTCTCGGGAACTAGAATATAATAGTCTGAGGCAATTCCTCCCCAGGTTGCCGTAACGGAATACGCCAGACTGAAGAAACTGAGTCTATCGCCGATCACAGTGAGTCTATTGCCAAAAGACTGAGTGTCATGGTAGCTAGTTATTTCGTGCCGTGTCATAGGATACATCAGGATGACGGTGATCATGACAGCGATTCCAATCACCGTTTCGATCTTGAGCACCATCTTGATGCCAAAGATGGCCACCAGCACGCTGAGCAGACTGATAATGAGAATCCCGATCTCGATGGGGACCTTATTATTGCTGACACCGCGCAGAATTTCTCCTCCCAGCACGCCGTTTGTGATAGTCCAGCCGCCCATGCCCACCACCGACACCAGACAGACAAATCGGATGCCGTAGCGACCAAACAAATAGCGGGACTGGCACAACTGTCGTAGCCCAGAACGAGGCCCCATGACTGCAAAATAGGCAGCAATCAGACATCCCAGCAAAAGACCAAGAAGTCCAGTGACCATAGTGTCGTGGTAGCCTAGACCAAACAGCAGGGGGCCTAGAAAGAAGGAGGACATGGAGGTGAGGCCTCCACAGCCCGAGATCCACAGGCCTGCCACAGATAAAAGAGTGGGAGTCAAGGGAGAGCGCTCGTGGGGCAGACACCGCTCGACGCCGCGCGACTCGACACCGAGAGCGTCGATCTTAGCAGACAGAGCGTTGAATCTTTGCAGCATGGGCAGTTGGGCGAGATTTGGCCGGATGGGGCCTAATATATAATTTATCGGTTAGGCGAGAGGAAAAAAATTGTTAGCGGAGGGGTGCTCTTGATAAGCGCAAATGGACGGAAAAGGCTAAATAACTATGACTAAATAACTAGGAAGGCTTGAGGAAGATGCCCATGGGATTGTTCATATCGACCGGGGCCGCCACAGGCGGCTGGTTCTCGTCCTCGTCGTCGGAGGGGTCGCCAAACTGGCGGCCACTCACGTCGTTGACAATCTGCGAGGACATAAACTGCAGTCCTGCAGAGCTCTGGTTATGTCTGGGCATGTTGCCGCAGCGGTCCTTGCCGAAGTTGACCTTGCATTTGCGGTAGTCTGGGTTGTTCCGGATCCCGTCGATCGCCTTGATGGCGTTGGAAATGTTGGTGAAGTTGACAAAGCAACAGTGTTTTTCATCGTAGAAGTTGATCTGCTCGGTCTCGCCAAACAGCTTAAAATCGTTGTGTAGTTTTTCCTTGGTGAATTGCACCTCAGGAATCTTGTCGAGGCCTCCGATGTAGATGTTTCTGGACGCGCCGTTGCCGACCGCAAGGTTGATCGAGTTGGGCAGCGGGCCCGAGTGCTTGCCCCAGCCCACCTTGATCTTGCGGTTATGGATGATGAGTCCGTGCAGCGAGGACGACGCGTAGAACTGGGCAGCCGAGATCGGGTCTATAAACGTCACGAAGCACACGTGGCGCTCCGGGATCAGCCGGATGTTCTGCAGGATGCCTCCGCGACAAACGTTGCACACCTCCTCGATCGTGGACTCTGGATGCAGGTTGCCCAGGTAAATGGTGCGGTTGCCCTGGTTACCTTGTCCGCCTGCAGAAGTGGCAATGATGGCTGCCGCGTTGCTCTGGCGCACCAGCGAGTCTGCAATCACGTCCCTGTCCAGAGTGTGGGGCACGGCATCTGCGTTCGGGTTCAGGCCCAGATACTGTGCTGCGTTGTGCTGCTGGGTCTTGGTGACAAACGCGCACCGGTCCTTGCCATAGAACACCTTCTTGTCCTTGTACTTGTCGAGCAGTGGCAGGCTCTGGATGCACTTGATTGCTGCCAGGATCGATGTATAGTGTGCAAACGCAATTTTTTTCTCTGGCAGGATCTTGATTGTGTCAATTGCTCCGTACGCCTTGAGATCTTCGTAGAGCTCCTGCTGGCTTGTGTGCGGGTCCAGGTTGCCCAGGTAGACGTTTCTTGTTGCGTTGTAGCGCGCGACGCACGACGCGACAAGTGGCAACACCGGTGAAGGCTTGGCCCAGCCGATCTTGAGCTCGTTGCCGGCGATCGAGAGCCGTTTGAGACTTGCGTCTGAATGGAACAGCATGGCGGAGTTCTCGTCCAGGAAAGACACAAACGCGCAATTTTTCGCTGCCACGATCCTGACCGACTCGACAGTGCCTGAACGAACGTGGTTTAGCAGTTCATGCGCCTCCAGATTTGCAGGCACGTTGCCGAGGTAGACCGTGCGGGAGACGAAGGTGGGGGCGTAATTCGAGGGCGTGGAGACCTGGACGTCTGTTAGAGGCAGATATTGGGGGTGCTGGTATGTCATGGACATGGTGGATCATGGATGGGTGAATGTGTCAGAAAAGAAGGAAAAAGAAAGTGAGCAAGAATTTGTGGGGGGGCACGAACCAGAGGCACTGGATGGAGATTGTGGGGGGCAGGGGGGAGGAGGGAATATTTGGACCGTGCGAGCGGCGGCGATGGGATGGTCTACAGAGGGAAGGGAGAATGGGGCAGTGGACGCAGGGAGGGAGAGAGGTGCAAAGGGAAGGGTCTGGTGTTCTACATGTACAGTGCTGGGGGTTCTGAGTGAGGTGTGGACTACGCGGGGAGTCGATTGGATGGTGTTTGGAACTTTCCAAGCACCCACCGGTCTCCCTTCGCAATACAACTATGTCCACCTGGCAAATTATTTCCCAGCATTTTCACCCACTGGTAATTTATTTTATTTTATATTTTCTCATTTCCAATGAGTAACAATAACCAAGCGTATATGATGCGTCTGCTGAGCTCGATCCAGCCGCCACCAGGCATGACTCGCCAGCAGCGGCTGGAGCAGATGATCCAGACCGGCGAGCTGAAGGACGAGGATATCATGCTGCTCAAACGGCACCAGCAGATGATCAAACAACAGCAGGCACAATTGCAGGCCGCGCAGGCGTCGGGGCAGTTGACGCCTGCACAGCAGCAGCAGTTGCTACAGAAGAAGCTCCAGCAGCAACAACAGCAACAGCAGCAACAACAACCCCAAACACAGCCCCAGGCCAGCCAACAGACCGGGTCGCGCAATTTTCTGGGACTTACACAGGAACAGCTGGCCAAGCTTAACCCGCAACAGCGCAAGATGCTGATGATCCAGCAGCTGCGGCGACGGGCCAAGACCCAGCGGTTCTACGAGAGCAGCGAGGAGATCCTCAAGAAGTTCGAGACGTATCCGGCCTCGCTGGAGTTCCACATCCACGAGAACCATTACCGGTTTGGGAACCAGGACGCCATTATTCCCAAGAGTTCGGGCACAGTGAAGGAGTTTCTAGAGTACGTGGCCAAGGGAGAGATTCCCGAGCCTCTTGTGGAGGTGATTAAGGACGGAGGAGTGCAGCTTTACGACGGAAGTCTCATTCTCAAGGTATACGACCATTGCAACCTGATACCGGCAAAGACCGACGCAGACAAGGGCCAGGACGGCGAGACCAAGCCCAGGCCCAAGGAGTACCGCACAGTGCTGCGGTTCACGCAGCTGGCGCAGTACGACGACCTGTCGTACCAGGCGGACAGCCAGCAGTTCCACGACACGTTTGCGCTGACGTTTGAGAGCGAGGTGCTGACGGCCACGAACCGCAACATCAACCTGCAGCCGGTTTTGAACCCGTACAATCTGGACGCGAGTATCCGGCCCTTCGACATGGTGGCTCCGGTGTACGACGAGAAACAGGACGCGGTATTGTTTGTGCACCGCGCGGACGCGCGCGAGGTGGGCCCCGACGGCGAGCCTACGCGACTCAGAACGTTGTCGTACAGAAACTACCCCTACAAACCGCTCCACGAGGACCTCCCGCACACGAATTCCAAATACGAGCAGCTGATGACTATTTTGAGCGAATCGTACACACACAACAACCGGTTGTCGGAATCGGCCAAGACCAACAACAACGAGCCGGGCCAGTTCCAGCGGCTGCGGTTCGTCGAGATGTGGCGCCAGAAGGTCGAGCTCATCAAGCAGGCTGCCATTTCCGGCGGCATGAACTCCACCACCAACGACCCGAGCATGAACGGGCTGCTGGGCGGGCTGACGCAGCAGCAGCGCGCCCTCATCAACCAGGAGCGCATGCTGAACCAGCGCCAGAAGGAGCAGATGGCGTCTGCAGTGGCTGCGGCCGGCAGCCAGCTGAAACCGGTGCCCGACTCGAGAGCAGGCTCGACGCCGCTGTCGGCCGTGATGAGCCGCGGCGCGTCCACGCCGGGGACTGCGTCCATGAGCGTCCAGGGCGACCTCACGCCCGGCCGCGACAGGTCCAAGGCGGCGAAAAAGCCGCGCAAAACAACAAAACGCCAGCAGGCCCCCGTCGCCTCCTCGCCCAGCCCCTCCATGTACCAGCAGATCCCGGGCACGTACTCGCCCCTAGAGGAGCCCAGAAAGAAGCGCGCCACGTACAAGCGCAAGCAGGAGGACGACTAGCTCTGGCTCTGGCTCACTTGCGCTCCCCCTCTATACAGAACTTCAGAATATCACTAATGTACTGTCTGTCTGCGCTGTCGAAGATCCACAGCCCGTACGTGCGCTGGCTCAGGTCTCGCACTATAATCAGCTCGTCTGTGTTCTCCACAATGATCCCCTCCTCGGGATCGGTCAGCTGCTTCGTGCCAATCAGTCCCAGACTGAAATTCTCCGGCTTGATTCGATTCAGCACCAGCAGCCCAAACGTGTACAGTTGGTCGTTCTGCACCACTGTCTGCGCAGCCACCGCGCCCACCACCTCGCTCTTGCGCGAATACACTGCCAGCGGCCCCTGGTACTCCAGTTTCGCCCAGTCGTTCAGAACAGAGTCAAACTCATAGACCACGCAATACGACGTCAAATGCACCAATTGGTCCACCAGCGGGTCATACTTGGCTATCACGTTGAACGACAGCGCCTGCTTGTAGATCTCGATCGTGTTCTGCTCGCTCGAGCCCGCCTTGTCACTCTTCTTCTTGGCCATGCTAAAATTTATTTTACCATCTTTTTTTCTCTCTTGCACAGCCGTATATACATGAACACTGTGCACGTCTAGGATGCACTCTTTCTATCCTTCTCGGCCAGGTCGATCTCGTCGAACTCCTTCTTCCACACGCTGTTTCCGGCCTCCACGCTCACGTCCCCGAAAAGCACCTTGAACACCTCGTCGTACCACTCCACAGGCACTGGCGTGATGCCCTCCTTGACGTTGTCCTGGAGCTCGTTCCAGTCGGCCAGATTGTCCTTCGGGAAGATCACCGTGGTCACCCCAGACCGTCTAGCGGCCAGCGTCTTCTCCTTGAGCCCCCCAATCCGCAGAACCTTGCCTGTCAGCGTGAGCTCTCCCGTCATGGCCACGTCGGGTCTCAGAGGCGTGTTGAGCGCCAGAGACAGGAACGACGACGTGATGGCCACTCCTGCCGACGGGCCGTCCTTGGGCGTGGCCCCCTCGGGACAGTGCAGATGGATCTGTGCCCGCTCGAAGAATCTGTTTTCCGGGAACTGCCGCACAGCATACATCTTGGAGAACGAGTATGCTATGCGCACCGACTCCTTCATCACGTCGCCGAGCTGTCCGGTCCGCTCCAGCTTGGCCGACGAGTCCTTGTTGATCGCGTGCTCCAAAATCGACTCGATGTACAGGGCCGAGCCGCCTGTCGAGGTCCATGCCAGCCCCATCACCACGCCGGGAGCAGTGGTCTCGTACAGTCTGTCTGCAGTGTAGATTGGCGACCCGACGTAGTCCTTGAGGTTTTCGGGCGTGACAGTAATCTGGTACGACTCCGGCACGACGATCTGCGGCACGGACGCACTTTCTGTCTCAGCAGGCGCGGCAGCAGGCTCGACAGACTCCTCCGCAGCCGCCTCAGCAGCCGCCTCAGTAGCCGGCTCGGCAGCATCACCTGCCTCCTCGGTCTCGGCCTGTGTCTCCTCCACGTCCTTCACCACCGTCAACGCAGCCTTGCGGAAAATCTTCTCCACCTGCTTCTTCAAATTTCTCACTCCGCTCTCGCGACAATAATTCCGAATAAGAGTCTGCAAAGCCCCCTCGGTCAGCTCCACCTTCACATCGGCCAGACCAGAACTGCTCTTGGCAGCAGGAGCAAGATAGTTCTCTGCAATCTTGATCTTCTCGTCATCCACATACCCAGCAATCTCGATCACCTCCATTCTGTCCAAAAGCGGTGCAGGAATCGTGCTCAGCGTGTTGGCAGTACACACAAACAGCACCCGTGACAAGTTGATAGGAACGTCCATATAGTGATCCATGAACGTTCCGTTCTGCTCAGGGTCCAGAAGCTCCAATAGCGCAGCAGAAGGGTCTCCACCACTGCCGTGATGCGTGTGCGAAATCTTGTCGATCTCGTCAATCAGCACGAGCGGGTTCTCGGTCTCTGTGTTCTTCAATGCCTGCACCATCCGGCCAGGAATCGCTCCAACATACGTTCTTCTGTGTCCCTTGATCTCGGCCACATCCGTGAGACCTCCAACCGAAAATCTGTAGAACTTTCTGTTCAGGGCACGAGCAATAGACTTTCCAATCGAAGTCTTACCAACACCTGGAGGACCAACAAAACAGATAATCTTACCATTGATCTTGTTCAGCAGCTTGCCAACAGCAATGAACTCCAGAATCCGGTCCTTGACCTCTTTCAAACCATAATGGTCCTCGTCCAAAATCTGCTTGGCCAGCTTCAGATCGTATCTGTCCTTGGATTGAACGCCCCATGGTAACTGGGTCAGCCAGTCCAGATAGTTTCTGGTAACAGCATACTCGGCCATCAGGGGCTCCAGAGTTTGCAGTTTGTTGATCTCCTCCTGGAAAACTTTCTGCACCTCTTCAGGGAACGTCAGCTTGGCTGCTCGCTCGTTGTACTTGGCAATAAGCTTGTCTCTGCCATCGTCAATTCCGAGCTCTTTCTTGATCCATTTCAGTTGCTCCTGAAGATTGAACTCCCGATGTCTCTTAGCCATTCTCTCCTCCAGATCGCGTTCGATCTGTTTCTGCAACTCCTTGTTCATCAACTCTTTTCTCAGCAAATTAAGAGCCTTATCAAGTCTGTCTGGAATGTTTGTACAGTCCATCACATCCTGTAAGTCCTGGGGAGTGGCAGCAGCAACTGCTGCTGCATAGTCTGCCAGTCTCTCGGGATGATGGTAAACGTCGCCTTTCAAGGAGCTGATAAAGTACAGAAGTTGGTCGCTGAAAGGTTTGTTCAATTTGGTAATCTCCCGCAGAGTTTCCAGAGTAATTGCCGTCAACGAGTTCACTCTAGGATCTCTTTCAGGATACGGCTCGTCCTCCACGTTCGAGACGTTCACCAAACTAATAGGATATTTCTTCAAGAACGCTGTCGGATTGTACTCGTCATCCTCGTCAATGATAATGTCCTCATCCTTTGGTTTCAAAATCTCCGACGTAAGTTCAGGGTTCACAGGCTCATCTCCCTCCTTCTCGCCAGTTATCCCCTCGATAATCTGATGTTTAGGCTCCGGAGCATCTGAGGTGGAAATCTTCGTAAACACATGCTTCGAATCGGTAGCAGTAGGCACAAAAAGCTCGTCGATCTTGATCCGCTTATGTGGGAACAGCACAGTCGTCAGAGTCTCGACTCCGGTCTCTGTGTCCCTCGTGTAAACATTAGACGTGATCTGGGCCAAGACTCCTGTCTCGTACACCTCGTCCTTGGAGTTGATCACATCTCCCTCCATGTTCTCGTCCTTAAACAGGAAACACCCAATGAACGGGTACTGCGTGGAGGTGGCCTCCTTCACAGCCTTGATCACGTTCACATCGGTGATGATGACCGATCTATAAAAGCCCGGGAACAATGGCCGTCTGGAAATAGGCAGTCCGATGATCGGGGGGTAGATCTCGGGCAGCTCGAAGTTGGCAGGGTCCGAGACGCTGGAGTCGTCTTCTGCAGGCGGCTCGCCAGACTCTCCCGCGCCCCCTGCGCCCGCGGCCACTCCGGACCCCGACGATGGCACCGAGCTCTTTGATCTTGACACCTTGGGCAATTTCGGGTCTTGTTTGTCCTTTTCGTCGTCCTTTTGGCCCTTATCCTTCTTTTTGGACTCGTCCTTAGGCTCGGGCTCATTCTTTTTGGCTTTCAGCACCAGCTTCGAGATCCTGGACCCCTCCTGGCCCGGTGGAGGAGCATATTCCAGTCCGTTGGAATTGGCGTATATTCCGCCCATTCCACCAAACCTGGACCCGTTCACTGCGCTGGCACGACGCACACTCAGCCTGCCGACAAGACGGCGATTAATAAGTCGTCCTGAGCGGGAAAACATCACGAGAGAACAAAAGTCCGATACTTTTTCTTTTGCCACTGTGCCGGGACGATCGACTTATTTTAATTCTCCCAAAAATTACTAATAAATAAAATGGTGGCAGATACCCATTTACGTAACTTAATCTTTAGGACCAATCATCTTTTCTGGTCTGACCCACTCGTCAAACTCCTCCTCGGTCAGCATTCCCAGCTCCAGAGCACTCTGCTTGAGCGTCAGACCCTTCTTGTGTGCGTTCTTGGCTGTCTTGGAAGCATTGTCGTAACCGATCTTAGGGTTGAGAGAGGTGACCAGCATCAGCGACTCGTGCAACAACTGCTCAATTCTGTCCTTGTTGGCAACAATGCCGTCCACACAGTGCACTCTGAAAGAGTAGCATGCGTCTCCCAAAAGTCTCACGGAAGAAAGCAGATTCGAAATCATCACCGGCTTGAAAACGTTCAGCTCAAATTGACCAGAAGCTCCTGCAAAAGTGATACACGCATGGTTTCCGAAAACCTGTGTGCAAACCATCGTCATGGCCTCGTTCTGGGTAGGGTTCACCTTTCCAGGCATGATCGAGGACCCAGGCTCGTTTTCCGGTAGCGAAAGCTCGCCGTATCCACATCGAGGACCAGATCCAAGGTATCTGATATCGTTGGCAATCTTGTACAACGAGGTGGCCACAGTGTTGAGGGCGCCCGAGGCCTCGACGACGGCATCGTGCGCAGCAAGAGCCTCAAACTTGTTAGGCGCAGTCTCGAACTTCAGACCAGTCAGCTTGGTCACCTCCTTGGCCACCTTCTCTGCAAAGCCCTTCTTGGTGTTGAGACCAGTTCCCACAGCAGTTCCTCCCTGAGCAAGGAACCGCAGGCTCTCGAGGCTGTGCTCGACGCGCGCAACGCCGTTGCTCAGCTGCTGCACGTACCCGCTGAACTCCTGCCCCAGCGTCAGCGGAGTCGCGTCCTGCAGATGCGTTCTTCCGATCTTGATTATGTCAGCAAACTCCTTGGCCTTGGCGTCGAGCGAGTCTCTGAGGGCTCTCATTTCCGGGAGCAGGTGGTTGGTGATCTCGGTGACGGCGGCGATGTGCATGACCGTTGGGAAGGTGTCGTTGGACGACTGGGACATGTTGACGTGGTCGTTGGGGTGGACAGGGGTCTTGGAGCCCAGGGTGCCTCCGAGGATCTCAATGGCTCTGTTGCTGATGACCTCGTTGGCGTTCATGTTGGACTGGGTTCCGGAACCGGTCTGGAAGACGACCAGAGGGAAGTGGTCAATCAGCTTACCGTCTGCGACCTCAGTGGCAGCCTGTTTGATGGCTCCTGCGAGTTTTGGGTCTAGGGCGCCGAGCTCCTCGTTGACAGTGGCAGTGGCCTTTTTCAGCACTCCAAATGCGTGCACAATGGGGGCAGGCATTTTTTCTCTGGCCCCGCCGATTTTGAAGTTCTGCAGAGATCTCTGGGTCTGTGCTCCCCAGTACTTGTCGTCGGCGACCTCGATGTCGCCAAAAGCGTCTTTCTCGGTTCTCATGGCTCTGGCAGTAGCAGAAAAGGCTCTGGTGGAAATCTTTCTAGCGTTCAATCTGGCACTCAGCATTGTTTTGATTGACAAGAACAAAAATTGGGATTTTGTGCTGGTCAGGACAAAGGTAATTTATATAAATTATTTTTTGACCCCGGAAGAGAGGAACTTGTCCGACCCCGGAATCGAGATCGACGCGTCGCTGACGGAGTTTTTTTTATTACTAGATAATGTAGTAGCCCTCGTTCGAAGCGTTGTAGTACACGTCGAACGGCAGCTCCTCCTTCGATTCGGCGCCTACCACGGACACAACTCCCACGTCGCCAACAGTCTGGCCTGCCTCGATAGGCTGCGAGACCGAGAACACAATCTCCATTGGGAACAGTGCCTCTTCGTCTTCGATGCCGTGGCACACGAGCTCGAACGAGCCCGAAGGGTTCTGTATTAGGTCGGAAAGCTTCACCAGCAGTCCCTCCTCGACGTACTGCAGTGCAACGTTGTCGTGGTCGCTGGATTCGATCGTAGTCTCGCCGGCAGGTATGAGGAGACTGGCCTCGTCCAGCTGGCCCTGGGCCAGAGTCTCGTACTCGAACGTCAGGTTAACGGTTCCGTCCTCGTTGTTGTTGACCCATGTGGTCAAAACAAGAGGCAGCAGAGTGTTGGAGTCACCCGAAATCGAGGCTTTGGAGACAGATCTCCATTTGAGCACGCCCAGAGGCTGGTCGTTGGACGCAAAAGGCTTGGTCTGGTCCTTCATGGCAATGACGCTCTCGGAGGTGAACAGGGTCTTGTCCACCTTGGGGTGTGTTTTGTATTGGGTGGATTGTCCTTCTTTGGAGTCCAGCTTGAGGTTCACCAGAGAAAATGCAAGCGAAGCGTCATTAATTCTCAATTGTAAGTCGCCCTGGACCTCGGCAGTGGAGATTGTGCCGTCTCTGGTGAGCTGGCAAGTGAACTTCTCATTCACGAGGATCAAAATGCCGTTGTTAGCAATCTTTTCTTTAGCAGGTGGCTCGTACGCAGGAGTGACGGGCTGTTGTGGAACTGCAGCAGGAGTGGAGATGAGGAGAGGCTGGCCCTCGCCCGCAAAGCCGGAAGGCTTCTTCCCCAGCTGGAGCCCTCCCTTTCTTGGAGGGGCCTTGGAAAACGGCTTCTGGGCAGCAGGATACGCCGGCTCCTGGAACTGTTGCTGCTGCTGTGGCTGTGCCGGAGGCTGGTAGGACGGCTGGACAAAGTTCTGCGATTGCTGGTATTCGAACGATTCCATGTTCTTCTTCATCATCTCCCGTCTCTGTATTTCTTTGGCTTTTCTCTTTCTCTCTTCTGCGGCCTCTAGTTCCTTATTTCTATCAACAATCTCCTGGATCTTCTCCTCGTGGGACTCCATCTCCAGGAACTTCAGGATCTGGCTCAATGACAAGTTCTCTTTGTATCCCAGGTTAATAATCTCGTCGAACGCGTTCAGAATCTCAAAACAGTTGTCGAAGATCTCTCGTTCGTCCACCACTCTGAGAATCGAGGTAATTGTCTGAGTGAACAAATGCAGAGTGTCAATGTCTTGCAGGATGTTGGAATGTTTGTTGGTGATCAACACCACGTAGAATTCCTCCAAGGGATGATACACGTATCTGACGTTCTCGCCTTGGACAGTGGTGTGCTGGTTTTTGGTCGAGTCCGATAGCAATGTAGGGAATGCGGCCAGAAGGGACGTCACTCTGTCCTTGGACAAGTCTTTGAATTGCCGGGACAGAATTGCTTTGCCTCCTCGAGTGCAAATCGATGCTGCTAAAACCACCATTTATGCTTGTTTATTTGTCAAATTATTTGTCTATGTGTCCAAATTTGTGATCTCGCGGCTGGGGCTGCGTAACCCATCTGTGCACCGGTGAAAAATAATTTGACATTTATTTCTCTTTTGTAATGAAGACGGACTATTATGAGCTCCTGGGGGTCGGCCTGGACGCTACGGACGCCGAACTCAAGAAGGCGTACCGGAGACTTGCCTTGAAGCTGCATCCCGACAAGAACCCGGACGATCTCGAAGCGGCGAGCCGGTTCAACGAGGTGAAGGTTGCCTACGATACATTGAGCGACCCGCAGGAACGGGCCTGGTACGACTCGCACAAGTTCCAGGTGTTGATGGAAGACGGAGACCAGGCTGCCTCGGACGAGCAGGCGGACGCGTACTATTCTGGTCTTTCTGTAGACGAGATTTCGTCCTACATTAGTGCAGATCTGTATGGCAGGATGGACGACACGATCAGTGGGTTTTATTCTGTTGTTTCTGTGATTCTGGACCGGATAGCGAGCGAGGAGGTTTCCGCAGGTAAGAAGCAGGGTCTTGCGGGGTTTGATGCTTATAAGGACGACACTTCGTTTGCAACAGCATGTGATGCTCGAGATCTGCTATTTCCTCGGTTCGGACGCTCCAATTCGGATTATGGCAGTTCTGTTCGTCTTTTCTACAAAGTTTGGAGCAATTTTTCGTCTGTCAAGAGTTTCAACTGGTTTGACGAGTACAGATACTCGAGTGCTCCAGATAGACGCACCCGGCGATTAATGGAGAAGGAAAATAAGAAGCTGCGAGATGCAGCGCGCAAGGAGTATAACGAGACTGTTCGTCGACTCGTTGCGTTTCTGAAGAAACGGGATCCGCGTGTCAATGGCACTGCGCAGCGACAATACGAGCAGGAGCGGATACGGAAGCAGCAAGAGGAGGTGAAGCAGCAGGCACTTCGAGACAAGGAGGAGCGACAGCGGAGCAAGGAGACGTACACGGAGCAGCAATGGCAGATGGTGGATGCCGACGAGCTGGCAGAGATCGAGGAGCAGTTGAACAAGTTTTACGTGGAGGAGTCTGACGAGGACGAGGAGGAGGAGGCGTTGTATGAGTGCATTATCTGCAATAAGAACTTCAAGCATGAGAAACAGTTTTTGGAGCACGAAAAGAGCAAGAAGCATTTGAAGTTGTTGAAGAAGCTGAAATGGCAGATGCGCAAGGAGGGCATTGAGCTGGGAATCGACGACGAGTGGGTGCGCAGCGAGGACGAGTATGCGAGTGCGGTGGAGGATTGGGAGGAGGAGGGAGAAAAGGAGGAGGAGCTTGGTGAGACCCTGCCCGAGACCCCGCCTGAGGCCCCACCTGTCAGTGCTCCCGCTGAGCCACAGGTGGACGATAATCTCGACCTGGACGACCCGATCGACTCCCCTGTGCCCGATTTCCTGCACGTGAGCGACGACGACGACGACTGGTCGACGAAAAAGGACGCCAAGAAGAAAAAGAAGGGCCGGAGCCGCGCGTCGCCTGCTGCTGCCAGTCCTGTGTCTGAGAAATGCACAGTGTGCGGCGAAACGTTCACGAGTCGCAACAAGCTGTTTCAGCACGTCAACAGCACGGGCCATGCGCTGGCCCCGAAATCCAAAAAGAAGTCCAAACGCAAATGACACTGATCTGAGACCGGGCTGCGGCGCGTCGATCGACCTCAGAAGAAATAATTGTAATATATTCAATAAAGGCATCTGTTACGATGTTTGTTCCAGTACGACGACTAGCACACGTGGCTGGGAAGCGGCTGAGGCTGCGCATTCTCCATGAGCCTGCGAGCGAGACGGCGGAAGTGCCGGCTGTGGCTGTGCATGTGGAGGGCAGGCCGGAACGCGTTGTGCCCTCGCAGACAACAGTGGCAGCGATAGACGGGTTTTTGGGGCTGCAGACGTCTTCTCCGACTGTCAAGGTGGCTGCTGAAGCTACGAGCGACCACGCAGACTACTCTGGGCTGGTCACGCAGCTCACAGGGTCGAAAGAGTCGGTGCTTCTGCCGCGCACAAACTTCCCTGCCACGCCCCTGGCCCAGCTCCAAAAGCTGTCAGGAGATCCTGGCCAGGCGCGTCTGTCAGTGACTAAGATCCTGACAGGCGCCTACTGCGAGCTGCAGAAAATGTATCAGCTTTATATGGGGGTGACCGAAATTGTGTCTACGCCGCAAATGGAGCGCGGAACCAGGGAGCACCAGCGCGTCGAGCTCAGCGTGCACCCGGTTGCGAGTGTGGACGCTGGAGCAACGACCGTGCGCATCGAAAAGACCGTGCGGCTGCGCGAGCCCGAGCCTGAGCCCGAGCCGGGCCCTGTGGCTCCCGAGCTCGCGACGCTGCTGCAGACGACGTTCGTGGACGAGGCTGCGCGGTCGCTTGCGCACGCGTGGTCGCGGAACGTGTCGCGGCTGGCGCAGCTGCTGGCGTTTGGTGACGCGCGCGAATTGCTGGTGCATGCGTATTTCGACCTGCAGCAAAGCCAGCTCGTTGTGGACGAGCTGCCTGAGTATTTGCGCGCGTCCAACGAGCCGGATCTTGTGCTGATCAGCGGGGTCATCGACCAGCTCTCTCTGAACGCGGATCCTGAAGCGTTCGCTCAGTTCCAGCGCGAACTGGACGCCGCACTGGAAAATCCACTGGACCTCGCCCAGCTGCTCGACACGGCGCACCGGCTGCTCCCCAAATGGACAGACCTGCTTGCCCTGCACGTCACCGACCTCAAGACCCGCGCTGTGCGTCGCTCGCCCCCGCCAGCCACCCAGCAGCTCAACTGTGTCCAGGTAGCCATCTACGCCAGGTTCTGGGAAATCATGACCCAGGACCCCCATACAACATACCAGATGCTGCTTCTAAACGCAGTGAAACGTGGCCTTGACCCTGGAGCGCCCCTGGACCCCGACCTCGTGATTTTCCTGCTGCTGAACAACCACTATTTAATTGCAGACCTCGAAAAACTGCAAAACGGCCTGCCCCTGGACTTCGCCGCGTACGACGAGACCCGACAGACGCACGCACAGCCATACACGCTCGCAGGACTGCGCCCGATCTACACGGGAGCCGAAACCGACGCACGCACCCGGTTTATCCAGCAGAACGTGCCAATAGAACTGGCCACCCTGCCGTGGACCACGCAGCCGACACTGGAGTGGCTCGCGGCACGCACGGCCCAGCTGCTCGCGGGATTGCGCCCCCTGCGCGTCGCCCAGACCCACGTCGAGTACGTGTGCGAGGGAACTGTGTTCGACCAGACAACACACGGCTACGTGCGGAAATTCGCAGACGACGCGGTCGCGACGGGCATGGCGCTGTGGCAGGCGAAACGCGCGCCGCTCGGGCCCGCGTACAAGTCGCTGTGCCAGCGGTGCGAGTTCCGCGAGCGGTGCCCCGTGCCCGCCGCGCGCGCGTGAGCGCCATGCTGCTTACGTCAGCAGCGCTATATAGCGCGCGCGCGCACAAAAAATTTTCCTCGATACGAACGCAGCCTATTCACTGTGCCGTCCAGCGTGGACGAGCGGAGGGGAAAAGGCTGCCAGAGCAACCCAGACACATCTCATACGCCGGCGGCCCGGGTGACTGCCGGCTACTACGTTTCTGGTACAATGTCCATTATTTATTTATTCGATTATAGTATACATAGCAAGCCGTACACCAGAGACCCAAGACCCACGCCGAGGTTGATCTTGTTGGCTCCTCCGGTGAGGACAGAGACTGTGAGGCTCGAGGACGCGCTGCCTGTCGACGTGGCCAGCGTGCTGACTGTGCTCGACACTGTGCTGTAGGTAGTGAGCTCGACGGGCACGTCCGAGATCGTGGAGGTGTACACCACTGTCGAGACCGAGGCCTCTGTTTCTTCAGGCACAGACACTGTTGAGGCCGAGGCCAGTTCCACAGTGGTCTGTGCCTCGACGGAGGACGACGAGAGAGGACAGTAGGTGGTGTAGACGGTGGTTGTTCCTCCGACAACTGTCTCGATAGTGGTGAGGCCAGTAGTGAAGGTGGAGCCGTTAGAGGTGACCACGGTGGTTGCAGCGACAGAGGAGGAGGTCTCGGAGAGCGGACAGGTGGTGGTGACGACGGTGGTCTTGCCGTCGACGGTGGTGGTGTAGCTGGAGACCTGGAAGCCGCCTGCTGCGCCCTTTGAGGCGGTGCTGGCGGTGCTGGCGGTGAGAGGACAGGTAGTGGTGACCACGGTGACCTCGCCGTCGACAGTGGTGGTGTAGGACGACACCAGGGCGTCGGACGTGTAGGTAGAGCACTTTCCGGCCGAGCAGGAGGTGACGGTCTCGGTGATTGTCGAGGCCTCTGCGTCGCCTGTAGATGTGGCGGTGCTATCTGTGAGCGGACAGTATGTGGTGACCACAGTCACTTCGCCCGAGATCGTGGTGGTGTAGGACGACACGAGCTCTTCTGTTGTGTACGTCGAGCATTTTCCGGCCGAGCACGAGGTGACGGTTTCTGTAGTTGTAGAGAGTTCTGCCGCAGACGAGGCCGAGCTGGATCCAGACAGAATTTCAAACGTGGTGACCACGGTCTCGTGACCCGAGATGGTGGTGGTGTACGAGGAAACGAGCTCCTCAGTAGTGTAGACTGAGCACTTGCCCGCCGAGCAGCTGGTGTAAGTCTCGGTGGTGGTGTAAGGTCCAGAGTCGTCTGTGAGTGGACAATAAGTAGTGACCACAGTTTCTTGGCCAGAAATAGTGGTGGTGTAAGAAGCCTCGAGTTCGGTGGTGGTGTAGACCGAACAGGTTCCAGAGTCGCAGTCGGTGTAGACAGTGGTGATGGTGATGTAATCGAGGTCGGTGGTGCCGATATTAGTGCTTTCGGTAACAGTTGGAGTGACTGTTTCGTCCAAATACGAGTCGCTGTCTGCTCTGGAACTGGTGAGCGTGAGCTGTTTGGTCTGAGTGATAGTGGCGTCTGTAGAGCACGAGGTCGAGGTCTCGGCAATGGAGGTGTTCCAGTAGCGAGGCTGGATGTCGATACGATAGGCCAGGGTCGGAGAGACCATTAGAGATGCCACCAAAGTGGACCAAAGCGAACGGGAAGATCTCATAGGTTGAGGAAAATTTGATGCAGTGCATGGCGGGGGGGAAGTGTATTTATATGGATCTGGCTGGATCAAAGCCCGCATGCGGGCCCTCTAAAGTGCCATGATTTGTGTGGGAATGGCTGGTTTACACATCGCGTTGAATTGAGACCAACTTCCTTCACATATGCATTAGACCTGCACACGACCCCAAAAAATCGAGCTAAAAGTTGCGGTCTAAAACCGTCCAGACACGTCGCAGGGCTGCGCGACGAGCCTGACGCGCGTGTGGGGGGCATACCAGCCGTCGCAGGCATGGCCATGTCGCACTCGCCGCCCACACGCCACCTCGCCCGCTCTTTGCCCGCGCGCCTCGCTTATCGTCAAGCGCCGCACAGCCGCACCCAAGACTTTTTAGGAACCAGCCATCTCGCGCCATGCACGCTATCTATTTTAGGGCGCAGTTTTTAGTAGTCATACGTCTAAGCATTAACGCTATTGATCTCGCGGGATCCCCTCCACCCCCCACTCAGCTCCGGTCGAAGATGTCGTCCTCGTACCGCTCCTCCTCAAAGCTCTCGTCGTCGTACGAGCTCTCGTCGCCCGTCTCAGACCCTGACGACGAGCCCTCACTGTCCAGCACCGAGCCCGCATCGCTCTGGTCGTCCAGGTCCAGCGCCAAATTCGTCAGTGTTTCGCCTTTCAGATTCACCTTGGCCCCCACAGCATAACTTCCCTCGACATTACAGTTGACCAGCCTAGTTCCACTTCCTATTTGCACCCCTGTGCCTATAATGCAGTTTTCCAGTGAAACGTCGTCGTCAAGCACAACTCCGTCCAATAAAACGCACGCTGTGATTCGGCACTTTTTCCCGATCTTGCAGTTGCTTCCAACTACAGACCGCTTGACGCTAGTCTTTTCTCCCAATTCAGTAGACTCCCCGACTTTAGAATCTGCGCCGACCGTTGCCATGTTTTTCGGTTTGTCGCTCTTTTCTTTTCCCTTCTGCATAATAGCATTAGTCTCTCGCGCTTGCAGTTTCAGGATGTGCCTGTTGGCCTCCATGTACACGGCAAGATTGTTGCATCTGGCAAAAGTGGATCTGGCAGGGAGGATAAATAGCCCGACAGATTCCCTCTCTGCGGAGTGTGTCCAGGACCGTCTGGCAAGGTCTCTTTTGATCTTGCTGGCAGACTTGTTGGCAACCACGCCGTCCTTCTGGTCTTCGAGAAGACCAAAGATGCGTGCGTCTCCAAAGAAAATAAACGAGTCCAGCAGGCTCGTTGAGACTTGCAGATTCGGATGTCTCCAGAGCAGGTGCGCTCTTATTTTCAAGAATTTTGACAGGGCCACTGACGTTTTCGAATAGAGGTCCAGAAGCACCGGGTGTCCCTTCTGCATCGAGTATATGGTGTAATTACTTTTTAATGATTTGTTCGTGTCGATGTTTTCAAAACTGTTGTTGTAGCACACAGAAAGCCCCATCTCGTCGTCGTCCTGGCCCCTGTACACCTCCACCAGTACCTGGGGAGGCACGTCAGTCACAAAGTCGCACGGAAGAAGCACGAAGTTGCTGGTGTTCTTGAGAATGGCCTCCTTGTGCTGGCTCAAAATCAGGCCCGTGCTCGACGCGTCGTCCCCTATGCACTCGATAGGACTCGTGCGCGACAGCTCGGAGTCCCGTGACTGCTTGTATCTGTCCACAAACTTGGAAATCTGCGAAAGAGTCTTGGTCTCTGTGAAGATGGTTATTTGACGGAACGGCGCCATGTCGCACCACTCCAGAACGTACTGGATCATCGGCTTGTTGGCCAATGGCAGCAGAGCCTTGGGGATCCCCGTCTCCTTGACTGCGGATATAGGAGACAGCTCCGAGCCCTTGCCACAGAAGATCACTGCGTGAAACTCCATATGTGCCTAAATATATTAATTATATATTTTTTTTTTTCACTTATTTACATCTTCTTTACCCGGCTTTTTTTTCTTCAACTTTTTGCCACTGGTATTTATTTACAAGCAATGAGTGAAGAACACGATCCGCTATTAGCAGCCCTCAACGAGGACGGCCAGGACGCCCAGAGTGCCAATTCGGCACCTGCAGCTGCTCCAGAGTCGTCGGAAGACACGATGCGCAAATCAGCTCTAACGGCACTAAAAAACAAGCTTATAGAACACAGTCAATGGGAGTCCCGCTTGAAAGAGGCTCGTCTGGGAATACGAGACCTGGAAAAGAAGTTCACAAAGACTGAAGAGGATATCAAGGCATTACAATCTATTGGACAGATCATCGGAGAGGTTCTGAAACAATTGGACGAGGAAAGATTCATTGTGAAGGCCTCGTCAGGACCTCGTTATATTGTGGGCTGTCGTTCCACGATCAAGCGGGAAAAGCTCAAAAAGGGCGTCCGTGTCGCCCTCGACATGACCACCTTGACGATAATGCGTATTCTGCCCCGCGAAGTCGATCCTCTGGTGTACAATATGACCACCTTCGAGCCGGGCGAGATTTCCTTCAGTGGAATTGGAGGACTCACAGATCAGGTGCGTGAACTGAGAGAGGTGATCGAGCTGCCTTTGAAAAACCCTGAGCTGTTCATCAGAGTGGGAATCAAGCCTCCGAAGGGTGTGCTGTTGTACGGCCCTCCTGGAACAGGCAAGACGCTGCTGGCCAAGGCTGTGGCTGCCACCATTGGTGCAAACTTCATTTTCTCGCCGGCCTCGGCCATTGTGGACAAGTACATTGGAGAGTCTGCTCGACTGGTGAGAGAGATGTTCAGCTACGCCAAGGAGCACGAGCCTTGCATCATTTTCATGGACGAGATCGACGCCATTGGAGGCCGTAGATTCTCTGAAGGTACCTCTGCGGACAGAGAAATCCAGAGAACGCTGATGGAGCTGCTGAACCAGATGGACGGTTTCGACTATCTGGGCCAGACCAAGGTGATTATGGCGACCAACAGACCAGACACGTTGGACCCTGCGCTGCTGAGAGCGGGTAGACTGGACAGAAAGATCGAGATTCCGCTTCCAAACGAGAACGGAAGACTTGAGATCTTCAAGATCCACACGTCGAAGATCAAGAAACAGGGAGAGTTCGACTTCGAGGCCCTCGTCAAGATGAGTGATGGCTTCAACGGAGCAGATGTGCGTAACGTTGTGACCGAGGCAGGATTCTTCGCCATCAGAGAGGACAGAGACTACATTATTCAGGGCGACTTGATGAAAGCTGTGAGAAAGATGGTGGATAACAAGAAGCTAGAAGGAAAGCTAGAGTACGAAAAGTTATGAATGGTCACTTGATATATACATAATCGATCTTATTTCTTTGCTGCCTGTTTATTGCGTCTCTGGGCATATTCAATCTGGGTCTCGTACAATTTTCTCTCGGCCTCTTTTTTGGCCTTCTTGCGAGCCTTCGTCTCTCCAGACACCTTGTTCACGAACAACTTGAAGTTAGGATCGGTGGTCTTGTTGAGATGCTCTGCAACTCTGGTTCCGATGAAGTCTGCCACTTCTGGCGACATTTCTGTGATGTGCGACTCTCTGATCTGTTTTCTTTCCTCAAACATGGCCTTCTTGGTCTCGCTGAATGGCATTTCTGGAGGGGTCAATCTCTTGACGTCGCGCTTCGTCAAATATTGCTTGTCCCATTTATAAGGTCTCTTCATAGTTGGGTCCCGCAGAGACTTGATTGTGAAGTCGGCAGGCTGCTCAAGACGTGCGATCGAGTCCTCCACAAACGTTCTCTCCTCAGCCGCATCGGGGTCTGTAGAAAATGTGCAGTCCTCCACCGGATCGGGTCTTGGCCATGGAATAATAATATGCTCGTGATATCTCACCCTTCTAATAGGCATCATCTTTTTATAATCAGCGTCGAAATACTTTCCTTTGAACACCAACTCGTCTGCAGCAATCTCGTACTCTGTGCCATCCTCCTTCTCAAGCGTAGCAACAACTCTCACGTCGTCCGGAGAAACGGTCTGAGGATAATCAACAAGATATGCGTTCTGATCAGCTTGCCATAACTGCTTGGGAACCGCTAAAGGCTTGGTCTCAGCGATATCCGTGAATATATGGTTCGACACCGGCTGGAGGCCAAGAACAGTGGCAATTTTTCCCTTGTTTGGGCCCTTAATAAACATAACTCGGTCTCCCTCAAGAACCTTCCACTGCTCTGGCGTGGTGTACCGCTTTTCCTCAGGAACAAAACGCCCCTGCGCACGGAACGCCGGGATCTGGGATTGGTCCGCACGCCGCATGAACGACTCCTTGAAAAAGTGCGGGAGTCTCTCCATCACGCCTGTGAATCTCTTGGACGACATGTTGGGGCAGTGAATAAAAGCATTTTTTTGCGAAAAGATTTTTGGTTTTCCCGGTAGGGTGGTTACCCGGCCTTTAGGGGGTCGGGGTGTTACCCGGCCGTGGTCAGGCGATTTTCACATGCTATCATGTCAGATTAGCGGTCGAGCAATCATGTCGGTTGCGGCAGTGTTGCCAGCTTATCGGTGGCACGCACGTAGCTCGTAGCCTCCCTATAAATGGGGCCCTATACGCCCTGCCCCTGAAGATTTCGTTTGCTCTGTTTTGTAACCTGTAACTTGCCCCACTAGCTTGCTTCCACAACTCCGCTCACCGCCCTTATCTAAATTGACAGACATTAATTGTTACTATATAAGGACCATAAATTGTGCGAAGGCTTTTTAAAAGAAGGAAATTACGCCTACTTTGTGGAACCACCTCCCTTTACCTCTTTTATTGCTTAAAAGTTGCCTTCAGGTGTATTAATTAATAATCAGTCATTAAGCGTCATCATGAGTACTGAAGAGTCCGCCAAACCTTCCAAGATTACCACCCTTTCTTACTCGCATATAATGAAGTATCCCCTGGTGGCAGAAACCGGCGCCTTTGCTGAAAAGTACTCCACCGTGAAGGTTGTTGAGTCATATGCAGAGACGATTGCGAAATCTGTGCTCAACACACTCTCTAACTACGCCATTATGGTTTCAGTCCTGAACGGAATCGATCAAAACGCTGATAAGACCCTCACCTATTTGGACAAGACTTTCCCTGGCCTTGCCTCGCTCAAGTCGGAGGACGTCACCAAAAGGGTCAGCGGGGTGTACAACGGCTGGACTAGTGGCGCGGTTAAGAGAGTCAGGTCCACTTTTTCCAACACAACTGCAACTGTCCGGTCGCGTGCCAGTTCTGTGGTCAAAATTGCCAACGATTACTATGAATCTCTTGTCGATAGACTCTTGCCCCTGAAGGAAGAGGTGGAGTCCAAAGCCGAGGACGTCACTGGCGCTGCGCAAAGCGAACTGGCCAGATCGCGTAAGCTGCTCACCACAACCTACGACAGAGCCATTCCGTACGTCAACCAGGCGTCTGCACTGCCGGGATATGTGACCGAGGTGTACACCAGTGAGAAGGCTTCGGCCTCGACCCCTGTGGCACTCGCTAAGACCTCCAGAAGACTTTCGAGCGAAGCATATGCAACCACATTGAAGCCTACCGTGGACCGTTTCATCGGTGCCAAAGCGGAAGTGGTTGAGGCGACTAACGGAGCAGTGGATGACGTTGTGGGTGACGCGAGCAACGGTACGTTATGATCTTCTCTTTCTTTTGCTATTGAGTACCTTTGAGTAAGGTGCATCATGTTGTACGGCTATATAGCTCCCAACTGAAGTTTGAAATTGATATTACGCTTTGTACGTTTGCATAAATAAAAAGCCTTCTCATGTCATCTGTCTGGCATTTGATGCTGGTACATATTATGACTGGTGCGAGGTGTGAACAATAATTGAAACGCTCTTTTGGTATCTAGATAATCCGATCATGTAGTGCTACTTAAGGTAAAGTATTTTTGCGTGGGGACATGTTGAAAAAAACCAGCAAATGCCGTCTAACGCCGGGCATGAATGATCCGCGAGCGGTGGAAGGGGCCAGGCTGGCGAAGGGCCCAATGCGTAGATAGGCACCAAAGAAATTCCAGGCATGGTTTAGACGAATTGGTGACGTATAGAATATTGAGATATCTGCGAGAGAAGATTTACACGGAGAAAGGGGGTCTTTTTTTTTTGGGAAACTGAGGTTCAGGGACAGGGCCACTTGAAGATCCTAGCGGTAATCTTCGGTAGCACCTATTGTGCTAATCATGTGCTAATCAGGTGTACAATAATAGTTGCTAGTTTATCTCCCGTAGAGCTCCTAAACTTATTAGGAAAAAGAAACGACTGTTGAATTCAAAAAAAAGAAATTCAACAGCAAGTAGCGTCCATGCAATGGAAGATAGCAATTTCTGGATTGGGAAGCTCTGGAGTTTCCAGATGCATGGTTATACTAATGTTTCAAGGAGATGCGCATTCAGGAGAGGCGTTGCATTGCAGATTCCTAAACTGAAGTCAACGTTATTCATACACACCATATATAACTAATCATATGCTTGCCCAGGCTCATTTATACCTCCGTTTCCCACCCTCCGCAATTATCTATTTCGTCTAGAATTTATTTTATTTCCTTACGATGTTGATGATGTCGACAGACAAACTCAGATCCACCCCCCTGCCCTCGGACCTGTCCAGCTATCAGTTGCATTCGCCAGACCCGCGCGTTCTGGACGACGCCTCTCAGAAGGTCAAACTTCCAAGCATAGACAAATTGTTCTCTCGCGTCAACAGACACCCGTCGCCTTCGCTTGCAGCGCCGAACCCCATTTCCCCCGCATTCGCCTCCCAGCAGCGGTCCCCGCCACCCCAGCACGTCCTTGGCCCGGCAGAGATCCCCCGCCCCATGATGTATGGCTACTCCCCTGTCTACGCCTCGCCCGCCCAGTCACAGGTACTCACCAGCTCCCCGCCAGAGCTACGCAAGTCGGTCTCGCTCGATAATCGCTTTAAATGCGACAAATGTCCCAAATCCTACACCAGAAAACACAACTTGATCTCGCACAAGCTCTCGGTGCACGAAAAGGAAAAGCTCTTCAGCTGCGCAGAGTGCAAAGTCAAGTTCAGCAGGTCCTCGGATCTATCTCGGCACACCAAAGAGCAACACTCTTCCAACGTGAAGCCGTTCATCTGCGGAGGACTGAACCCGGACGGCACGTCGTGGGGGTGCGGAAAAAGGTTCTACAGAAAGGACCAGCTCAAGAGCCATCTGAGCACCAACAAGGCCGAGTTCCGGTGTCTCAAGAAGAACTTCGTGCCCCTGGTGACTGTGCCCATGGAGGAGGAGAGAATTAACATGCTGTACCGACTCTGAAAAGTAATTAGATTCATAATAGACGACTCACGATCCACATCTGTAAAGCCGAATTCCAATTATGTTCTGGTGCACCGTGTCTTGAAATTCGCGGCAACACGATTTTTTTCCCTCCCATTTATTTGTTTTTTGCGCTCCCATGATCGATCCCAACCTCCGGCTGCGGAACGCGATCGCAGACGGGCATCTGCTCATCGTGTCGCGGCTGCTCAACCGGAACCCGGACCTTCTGGACAACATTGACCCCTCGAACGGGTGGTCCAATTTGCATTATGCTGCCTACCACGACCGGGTCGAGGTGTGTGAGCTGATGGTGCGACTGATTGCTGAGCGCGCGCGCGCGCCAGACTCCGGGGTGTACAAGAGCGCGTGCTCCACGCACACGCAGGCCAGCACGTTTTACTCCCAAATTACTGCCGAGGACGAAATAAAACTCACTTTTACCCATGATACTGTTATTCACACGGCGTGCTCAAATAACTCGCACCGCTCGCTCGAGACGCTGCTGGACTCGTTCAACGTGTGCATAGACCAGCGCGGCGAGCACGGATACACCCCGTCGCACATTTGCGCGCTGCACAACTACCCTGTTTGTCTGCAGATTTTGCTGGAGAACGGCGCATATCCCAACATCCAGGACGACGAGGGCAACAGCCCGCTGCACCTGGCGCTGCAGTACGGCCACATGGAGTGCGTGGACCTGCTGCTGGCGTTCAAGGCGGACGGCGACCTGCTCAACCACAGCGGCTGGAAGCCCGAGGACCTGGCGTACGACTTCGACGTCCAGGAGAGGTACAAGACGCTGCGGGCGAACCCGTCCGCCACGATGCACGCGTCCTCGTCGTTCGACCAGTCCAAGAGCTCGCTCTCGAGCCATTTCGCCACCAAGATCTCGCTCCCGGCGATCCAGTCCCGCAAATACTCGCTCTCGTCGCACACCTCCTCGGACGAGGACACCGACGTGCAATTCCTGGAAGACAGCAACTCGATGTCGACCTCGTCCTCGCTCAAGGCGACCCGGAACGCGTCGCCTATCTACGGCATTCTGCACACGATTTCCAGCTCCAACAGTCTGGTGAGCGTGCCGGAGCACGCCAACCCCTCGGTCCAGAGTCTCAAGCTCGCGCGCAAGGCCCCGCCAGTTCCGATCGTGATCCCGGCAGCAGGGGCCGCCGCGGGCTCGTCGACGCCCCCTCGCAAGCTGTCGAACCCGCCCCCGGCCTCGGTGTCCTCCTCGATGAGCATCAATACCCACTCGCCAGGGTCCAAGCGGTCCTCGATGAGCACGCGCAATTTCCGCTCCAACTCGCAGACGTCGGAGTCGTCGCCCATGAAGAGCACGGCCCGCGGCCCGCTGCAACGAGCACACGCCCAGAGCTCGCCCGCCGTGCCCGAGACAGCCGCGCGGCGCGACTCGACCTCCTCGGAAATGGACGCCGCCACGTCCAAGCTCAACAACTTCCGGCTCCAGAACGAGAGCCGCGTCAAGCTCGGGATGAAGCTCGACAACATGATGAGGTCCCAGGAAAGCCTGGTGGAGAGCCCCGTGGAGCAGGCCACCACGCCGGGCATCGTGAGATCGAAAACCGAGCCCTGCAACGAGCTCACGCACAAAAAGTCGCGCATCCTGTCGATCCCCATCGCAAGTTTACGCTCTAGAAAACATTAGCGGACACTAGATCATTGAATAGCATTAACCTTCTTCTTCGACGCCGAGATCCAGTCCTTGAACGCGTCGCTGATCGACGAGTACTTCTCGAAATTATTGATCACGCGCACAAAATGGTCCACGTAGTCAAACTCCTCCTCGTCCGCGTCCTCGATGTTGCCGGTGCCCTTAAATTCGGCGCCCTTGACGTCCAGTCGGTCGTCAAACTGGAAGTTGTCGTCCAGCGAGTTCATTATTAGATGTTTCTCTTCCAGCTCCTCGGAGGCCTGCAGATCCGCCTCGTTCTTCACCAGCTTGAGCTGCATCGTATTGTAGCTATGACAGTGGTCGCACTTGAGACCCAGATAATGGTACCCGACCCTCGACTTGCCTCCACAGTCGACGCACTTGATCACGCTGGTCCACGAGGCCATCCCGTCCGGCATGCTGGTGGCCCCGATCTCCTTGTCCAGCACCCGAAATTGCAGCTCCATGTTGATAATCGTGCGCGAGCACGTAGGACACTTGTACGAGTGCTTGGTGAACTCGTCGTAGCAGCCCTGGTGGATCGGGTGGCCGCACGTCATGAACACCACCTTCTTGGTCGAGCTGAACATGTACTCGTCGCAAATTGGACAATTGGAATGAGTCGAGTTCTCGATACACCGGTGTCCGTCCTGTAGCTCGATGGAAATACACGTGCTGCAGTTTTTGCAGTGGAAGTAGTCCTGGTTGAGGCCGAGACCGAGCCGGCAGAGCCCGCACTCGTCGCAATGGTAGATGTTCTTCATTGGGTCGTTGTCGAACAGTTTGCAGATGTCGCAGTAGTATTTGCTGAGCTCGTGGTCGCAATTGACGCAGAACTGCGACGGCAGCTGGGGCGTGCTGCACAGCATGCACAGAACGTGGGAGATGTTGCTGCGCTGCAACTGGTGCGACAACACCTCCTGGTCGTGGCAGAACCGACACGTGAACCATTTCTTGCACGTTGGACACTCGATCTTGCAATTGCGCTGGTAATGAGGACAGCCTAGCACATTGTCCTCGAGGCTGTGATAGGAGGGCTCCAGGTCGGCAGGGCCCAGAGCAACCTCGTCTGTGTCTGCCTCTGCGCCCGACTCGTCGTTGTCGTCGTTCTCGGCGCGCTCGTATCGCTGTTTCTCGTAGTAAGACCTCGACATGAGTTTCTGGATCAAAAATCGCTGATCCAGAGCCACGAGATCCAGGTCGAGGATTTCCTTGATGCGCTTTCGCAGAAACCGCTGGTCGTTGAACTGCTCGAACGTCAGATACGTCAAATGGTCGTAGCTCGCAAGACGATCCTCCACAAGAGAAACTGTCGACTCGGGCTCGACGATCATCTCGACGCCCGCAGGCTCCTGAAGATCCTCCACAGGGTACTCGATGTTGGCGTTGATGACCTCCGTGAGCGACTCGCTCAGCTGCATGTATATTCTGGCAAGTTCGTCTCTTCTTTTCAGGTAATCCTGGCGAAGAGCAGCAAATTTGGGGAGAGATGGCAAATGAGGAGTGATGGAAAAGGAGGGAAACGTGAGCTTGCCCACCTGCTCGAGGGTCTCGGCAATAGAGTCGCGGTCCGAGTCGGAATCTGCGTCTGCAGAAGCCGCAAACACAGGCTGCTCGCCGGAGATGAGAGCCATATTTGGGGAAAATAGGGTATTTCGGATTGCAATAAATTAGAGTGGCACAGCCTGGGAAAAAATGCAATTAAATTAGCTGTTTATTATATTTTAAGCACTTGCAAAATGGCCTTTACTGATTACATTAAGATCAGCGGATTCATGCAAGACATGAAGTCCATGAACTTCAGGTGAGTATTGCAGTGCGTAGGGCTAACTTTGCAGTCTTTATGGTCAATGGATAGGAATTCTGTGCATTTTCCTGTCAATTGCCTTGGGAATTGCCAATATCTTCCATTTCAATATTGTGATTGTGTTTGCCATCCTGGCCATTGTCCAGGGCCTGGTTCTGGCATTTGTGGAGGTGCCTTTCCTGCTCAAGATCTTCAGAGTGCCAGATTGGTTCATCAGAGGCGTCCAGACCGTGGACCACAACCTGTACAGAGTGCTGTTCTACGTGGTGATGGCCGTGATTCAGTGGCTGAGCATCACGTGCATGGCCACGTCGCTGATTGCGCTCGCAGTGATGCTGACGATTGCAGCCATATGCTACGCGGTGGCCGGGTTGATGAAACAGGAGTTCCACAAGTCCAACGTGGTGGCTAGCGTGGACGTGAGCGAGATGCCGATCGACGCCCAGATCAGACAGGCGTTGTGATTCATGATTGCGTGTACATTGTCTTATACATTCTATTTCAAATTTGCAAATGGTGGATTTTGCGCAGATGCTGTTTGAGATTGTCGTTTCTGTTGAACCGCTTGCCGCACTTTTCCTGCGGACACACAAACGGCTTTTCCGACGAGTGCGAGCGCATGTGGCGCTTCACGTGCTCGGGTCTCTGGAACCTCGAGTGGCACAGCGGACATTCGTGCGTCTTTTTCTTTTCCTGCTCCGAGTTCTTGGACCGCGACTTGGACCGCGACGACTGTAGAGGCCGGTCCAGGTGCTCAGGCTCCTTTAGTCCTGTACTAAGAGAGATCTTCTTTTTGTATCCCTCGACCTGTTTCGCCTGCAGCTCGTGCTCGCTGCTGACGAGCGTGTTAATTCCGGGCGTCGACGACGAGGACGAGTTGGGCGGTGTCAGGTACTGGAACCGCGAGTACTGTCTGGCCTGCTGCGGCGACGTGTACGCGACGGGGTAGTGGTAGGGCGCGGGCGGGGCCGACGCTGGTGCTGGCGGCTGGTCCACCTCGGGCACCTCCGAAATAGAATAATTTAAATCCTCCATGAAAGAGTGCGCAGACCGCAGGGCTGCTGTTTTGGCCTCCTTGAACGACGCAATCTCGCTCAGATTCATGCTGGACCGCGACCGCGTGAGTCTGCCGGGCCTGGTCTGCGACGAGGGCAGCGTGTTGGCGCGCAGCAGCGGCGGATGCATCAGCTTCTGCTGGTCGATCGTCTCGACGTTGTCGGCATCAATGAGCAGCGGAATGTCCTCCACCTTGTGCAGAAACTCCGGGTTGATGAAGTCGTTCGAGACCCCCAGATGGCTCATGTGGTACATCTCGCCGCCGTGACCTGTCTCGTGTCTCAAAGGCAGCTCCGACAGCTTTCCGCCGAATTTCTTCTTCATCAGCACCGACGGCGAGATAAAGAAGGACTGCATAGCCGCCGGGTCTTCCAGCTGCTCGCGCGCGTCCTCCTCCTCTTCCTCCTCGTTCTCGGCCTCGTCCACCGCGACGCTTGCCCTGCCCGGCGTCCGCAATGGCGTGTGCATTGGCGAGCCGTGCTGGTTGTGGCTCATTTGCAGCTGCAGGTCGGTGTCGAGGTGCGACAGCGAAACAGAGGTCGTGATGGACTTCTGCTTGCGGTGCTTGGTGATCTTGGGCGTCAGAAACGAGGGCGGCGTGTAGAAGGGGTTGCCGGTGCCAGGAGACTTGTCGACGCCTGAAACTCTGGAGTTGGTAGGCCGTCTGGGAGTGATGAGAGAATTGGACCTTTTGATCGGAGTGGTGGCCACGGCCGGACGCAGGGGCGTGCGGTGGACGTTGGACAGCGAGCCGGTGCTGATGCTCGAAGGAAGCGGGTTTTCTGTGTGGATGCTCGAGATGGTGGAACTGGAAAAAGTGCCAGGGAGCGGATGCGCGTAGGACGCATAGTGCAGAGAAGAATCGTCCAAATGGGCAATGGAGCCAAAGTCCAGCAGCTCGTCGTGCGCCAGATGGTGCTCAGAGACGTGTGTCTGGTCTGGCGCGAGGTCTTCGTCGGAGGTGGAATGCGGCCGGTGAAGAAAGCCAAACTCGGAAATGGTCTGAATGGCCAGCGGCTCATTGAGCAGGGGAGAGGAAGATATGGTGATGTTCTGGTCCTTAAACGGAGTCTGGTTGGATGGCGGCGGAGATGAGGACATCATAGTATTTCACAGCAATCTCGTTGGCCAAGCACGAAAAAGTGGAACCGGAATTAATGACGGAGAAAAGTGGGTCTGGAGGTGTGCAAAGACGCTGAAAAGTAGTCGACGTGAAGAAGATGAGTAAACAAGGTGTCAGCGAGGCGCAGAAGCTCGAAAGACAATATTCACAGTAAATATAAAGAGTACTGTGTTTCTCTTGAATAATTAACCCGATTTAGTTAAGTGCGGTATCACTATATTTTTTGCAAAATTCTCAAATCTCAGTTGCTGAGAGTGGAGATTTTGCAAAACCCACAAAGTTTAGATATTGTAGCTCGGACATCCCCGGTAACATACCCCCACGCCTGCTCAACCAGACTCCGCGGCTTCTGTGCCCCTACAACCCCTGGCTACTCGCCATAACCTCCCTGCTTCTTTAAATAGCACATCCTTACACCGCCTCCAGACGACGCAGCTGCGCATTCTCTTTTGTGGTGCGAGTCATTTGCAAATCGCTCGAATCGCTTTCCCCCGGTGGCGATGGGCGTCCTGGCTCGTGTGGGCCACACTCCAGCACACATTCCCATCTCGATCCGGATTTACCACAACCTCAGCTATCATCCAGATTATTTTCCTAATCCGGCAAACTCACCAGTTTTCGCGTCGTTTCCTCGTTTGTTTACCTCTGCATCTCTGACGCGTCACCAGCCACCCCTAGCCACCACTCAGAAGGGAAAAATTTGCCTCACCACCCCGCGCACCGGTGCGTTGGGTTACCCGGACACTCTGGAAACCGACCCACCCTCGCTCAGCGGTTCCGTTTTTCTCCTGCATCCCACCCACATCTGTGCGAACGGCCCCGAATTGTTGCAACAGGCTATCCGGGAGGGGTATTAGCCACATGATACCGGTTGCAAAATATCACCGCAAATCGCTCAAACCCGTTTGTGCTGCGCTATGTCTCCCAGACTCCCAAATTGCCTTCCGCGTCTCTTCTCTTCCCCTGCTCCGAGCTCGTATCCGGATATCCTGCCCCAGTCATGATTTTTTTTCCACGGCCAATTACAGCGTAATTTTTTCACCATGCCTTGCTCGATTCTTGGCCCACCCCCACAGTCACCCGGTTCGATATAAATTATCTTTTCTCTAATTTCTTCTCACTCTTCTTAACTCAATCCTCCCATGTTGTCCAAATTCGCAACTAGACACTTCTCGTCCACTGTCTCCACCGCCTACAAAGTCTCTGTGCTCGGTGCTGCAGGTGGTATTGGTCAGCCTTTGTCTCTGCTCATGAAGCTCAACCACAAGGTCACTGACTTGACTCTTTATGACCTCAGATTGGGAGCTGGTGTTGCCACTGACATCTCCCACATCCCAACAAACTCCAAGGTCACTGGTTATGGTCCCGAAGATGACGGATTGGCTAAAGCTTTGAAGGATGCGGATGTCGTTTTGATCCCAGCAGGTGTTCCTAGAAAACCAGGTATGACTAGAGATGATCTGTTCAACACCAATGCCTCTATTGTGAGAGACTTGGCCAAGGCTTGTGCCGACAACTGTCCAAATGCTGCCATCTGTGTCATTTCTAACCCAGTCAACTCTACTGTTCCTATTGTTGCAGAGGTTCTCAAATCCAAGGGAGCCTACAACCCAAAGAAGTTGTTTGGTGTCACCACTTTGGACGTCCTGAGAGCTTCCAGATTCTTGTCTGAGGTTGCCGGAACTAACCCTGTCCACGAGCCTGTCACCGTTGTGGGAGGTCACTCTGGTATTACCATTGTTCCGCTTATATCCCAGACCAACCACAAGAGCCTGCCAAAAGAGACCTACGACTCTCTTGTTCACAGAATTCAATTTGGAGGTGACGAGGTTGTCCAGGCCAAGGGCGGTGCCGGCTCTGCTACTCTGTCCATGGCCCAGGCCGGTGCTAGATTTGCCTCTGCTGTTCTGAACGGTCTTTCTGGCGAGCAGGACGTTGTCGAGCCAGCTTTTGTTGAGTCACCGCTCTTCAAAGACGAGGGTGTTGAGTTCTTCTCTTCCAAGATCACTCTTGGTGTTGACGGTATTAAGCAAATTCACGGTCTTGGTCCTTTGAGCAATGCCGAGCAGGAGATGATTGCTACTGCTAAGGAGACTCTGATCAAGAACATCGAGAAGGGTGTCAACTTTGTCAAGCAGAACCCATAAACTATTTATACGGGACTCAATATATTCGTGGTCGTACTAATTAGTGGTGTAGGCGTTCAAATGGAGAGTTTTGTTTCGTGCTCTCTGTGCCCGCAGAGGCATTGGCTTGAGATAATCGGGGTTGATAGACTCTAGCACCTCTGTGATGTAATAGTAACCTCCCTTAGAGGTCCAGCTGACACTATTTTCACCATAAGTGTATCTGGTAGCAGACATTCGACTGAGGATTGAGTCGATATCCCCAGTCTCAACAGAATATCTTGGGGGCACAATCGGTTTCAGACTGATAATCTTGGCCCCAGTCTTCAGTGTCTTGAAACTTGCAACCACTTTGGCCGATAATTCAGCATCAAACAGATAGTTATTCACTAAAATCACATCTGCCCTATTGATCACTTCCTGTACTGGATCATTGTCGATAAACGACTCGTTCAAAAAGAATCTCATAGGCCCGTGTTTGACTCCCCAAATTTCACACCGTTTCTCGAATTCCTCAGTCTGAAGACGACACAGACTTGAGGCATGGTCCATGATCTCAACTCCGTAACTCTCAGAGCCAAATTCCAATGCGGCCTGAATTGTACAATTACCAACTCCAGACCCTAAATCAATGAAAACCTTGTCACTAGAGAGGCCGCACTGATTATATGTCACACTCAAAAATGAAGGCATTAATTCGCCATAGACATAGTTGGAAAAGGCCTTATAGCCTCTAAGTTTTCTGGAGTCTGGTAAAATGGTACGGACATAGCACTGGTTCATGATCTCGTGAACGAACAGCAACTGAAATGAAGTTTTGGACCTAACGTGCTCAATTATCTTGCCACTTTCACGCAGCTTTCGTATCAGATCATTATATTCGTCAACCAGTGAGACTAGTGAGTCGATGTCATATTTATTTGCAGCAGTGTCCCAACGCTTAATAATACATGATTTGGGGTTTTCAAAGTTGATCACCTTTTTTCGCTCTCTCTTGGGCATGTACATACAGGCCGTAAGTTCCATTATGCGTGCAATATCTTCGACAGGGTCGAACCAAGCCTGTGGTTTGCACTCAGCGAGTAAGTACTTTTCTTCATAGTTGAAAAATGGATATAGGAGAGAGATTTCCTGAGTCCTCTGTTCAGGTTCAATCTTGTAGTACCTTGTCCTATCTGAGACCAATTGATGAGCAGAAGTCAACATCAAAGTTTTAGGCTCGTTGGACAAGTTCTTCTCGAAAAACTGCCAATTGATAGTGACCTCGCTGGAATCCAAATGATTCAAGAACCACGGATTATCAGGACAGTTCTTGTCGGGTCTTTGATGAGTTTTCTCGTTTGAATGGCGTTCTTTCTTGACGAGTAAAATGCTCTTAGTCTTCTCAAATTCTTTCTTGGATGTTGGCTCTTTCAAAATCTTGCTTTTATGATCGCGCTTTTCCTGAGTTTGCAGCTTATTCACAATTCTAGCATGGCGCTCCCGCTTTGAGGGAAGTGCTCCTGTGAAGAAAGCAGTCGCTTTAAGTAATTGGTCAATCCTACTTCCAGAGTAGTATCCATTGCCCTTTTCTTTAGTATTGGAAACTTCTGGTGTATCTTCTGACTTTATTGGAGTGTTTTCAGAGTGTACTAGATCGTTCGTCTTTGTATTATCAAAATTCATGGAACTCAATTGCATTTTCCTTTGATCAAATCTAATCTGGTCAAATCCTTCGGTCCCAAGGTTCAAGCACGAGGTCCTCATCCCGTCTGCTATACTATCCGGTGGAGTTGTGACTGATGATGTAGCAGGTGAATTATCGGTAGAATCATCGAATTTATTCGCCAAAAACATTTACAATAATCTCTGTTCAGTTTGAATTTACACAAAGTTCCCAAAAAATCGAATACCTGATCTAGCAAAAATAAACAAGTGCGGATAGATATTAATTGAGTTTATGTACTCTTCCTATTAATTAGTTCGTTGATCTGATATTCTTTGAGGTAATTAAAGTCAGTGAATGACAAGGATCTGGGATCTTCGCTCTTCAGCACTTCAATCACTTCCATCACACGCTTGTAGTTCGAAACATCTTTAATAAGTTTCAACGACTCATACATCTTACAGTAGTCAGCCTCCAATTGTTTAGCACCTGCCACACTAAATTTGTTGCAGTAAATGACAGTCTTTTCAAAATATTCTGTAATCACTCCTGACAGGACAAGCTCAATTTGTAGAAAGTCGCTGTATGAGACAACTTTCCGCAAATATGTAAGATCTTTGTTCAAAGATGAAATGCATTTATCCAATTCGTGCGAGCCTGTATGGTCCACTTCCAAAGTAGACCAAGCGGTATTGGACATGAAGTATGGTTTGCTGGTCCGGTTCAGCTCCCGCTCAAAATAAGCGTGCACTTTGCGTGGAAGTTGGGTCACGATGTCTTTATTGTAGCCTGCAATAACCGAATTGAAAAATGTAGTGTCCAATCGACTACTCCCATTGATGGAGCTCCACAACTCAATAAACAGTACTGACTCGCCCCAATTTCCCATTGTTTCAATCATATATTTAGCTGAACACCAAACTCTGCAAATGCGCTCTAAAGGTGATACATCGTCACTGATCTTTCCATAGATTGTGGAATCCAATGAATTAAATCCCTGCTTCAAACTGGAGAAATAGAAGTTCAATAAGCGCAATTGAACTTCGCTCAAGAACCGCACTTGAAATTTAGTTGGCAACATGGCATAGTTATTGCTTATTCCTTCAAGTAAATTTTTGATGTTGATGGCAGACTTTGTGGGTTTGGTCTTTCCATCTTCGACAAAGTCAGAATCAATGACGAATGCGTTTTTTGCGTCCATGATTTCTTCATATCGATGGTTAACAAAATTCTTCTCACTAGAAAGCCATTGATCGAAAATTGTTTCATGAGAAAGGACAAGTCGGTACGTGAGAAGGTTCAGTTCCCCGTCTTGACTGTTTTTGAATCGGTAAGTTTTCACCAAGAATTGATCAAATTTCTGTAATTCGAGAATTAAATGATTCAACAACCGGTCATCTTCCACGACGGTGTTCATTTCACGCTCAAACTTTTCATAAACAGGAGTTAGCATTGAAATTACGCACCACTGCGATAAGTCCCTCTCTGGGAAGTATTTGTCAAATTGTTTAGAAATCAAACGCTCGGCGACTGGGATACTTTTCTGTAGATAGCCTTTCAAATAATTGAGTGAGTATTCAGGTTTATCAAGCCTGTTTGTCTCATTTGATCCTTCAAAATGGTACACAAACTTGATTTTGAAAGATCTAGCCAAACAATCAAAAGCCCAAACTGATTCAAGAGGATCTTTGATCGTGTTGATATAGTTGGCTTGTAAACGGAGTAAACGTCCCGCTTGTACCTTTATCGTCTCAATCTGACTTGACTTCAGCTCATCTTTGTTGTTCCAATGCTCTGCATCTTTGATTAAAGCTTTGGACAGCTTATTTTTCAAGTCTCCTGTTGCGATAGTCTTGTATCTCTGATGTAGCAAGCCGATATATTCTGCGTGACTATTCTTTACATTCTGACCTTCAGCTTTTCTGGACTCATAACAAAGAATTTCCTTGCTCAGGTCGTCAACCTTGTCCAATGCGTCGTCAAATCCCAATTTGGGTAGTTCCAACAGCTCAAAATCGTTCAAGTGATCACATAAGTTTAGATACTCATCATATAACACCTTAATATTTTGAAGTAATAGCTTCTTATTGAGTTCTTGCTTTGAACTGCTCAGCAATTCGATATTTCCGAATCTCTCAATCATCTGGTCAACGCCTTCGAGGTCATTTTGCTCGACCAATGAATCTAATTCTTGGATCAGATCTTTTGCCTGTTGTAATGAAGAAGTGGTATCTCCCTTGATTGAATCAGATAACTTTGCTCTATCAGATTCTATTTGCCCAATTAGTTTATCTATCTTGGACAGATCCTCTAATGAGTTAAAGTTTTGGTTCAAAAATGACTGAAGCATCGACTTTCAACAAGAGAAATATCGTAATTCTTCTCATGTATAATTGTGGTGTAGAGATGTGCTATGGAACGGAAAACAACGCAACTCGCTAAAAATGAGGCTGAAAGCAAAAAATTGCCAAAAAATCAAGGAAGCAAGACCAGTATAAAAGGATAACCGTTCTTCAAGATTCAGTGTTATCCGTTGAACAATTCATTATCGGGTACAATTGGTGTTGATAAAGCATTTTGAGAGTTCAATTAGCTCTTCTGTCCCAATTTCTTGACTTTGTTCGAAGTAGGCTGATTAGTGCAGGATAACTTAAGTGCCACTTGCTAAAATTTTACCAAGGTAATATCTGTTTACTGTCTATCCACTGTTGTGTCTTCAACTGACCTTATAAGCTTCAACTGTTACAACTAAAATGAGCTCTGTAGTAAGTCAATCTCTTCCATCCTACTAACCATCCAGTCCAAGGAATACAGACTTGTTGTGGTCGGACCTCCCGTGGTCGGAAAATCCGCTCTCACTATTCGTCTAACTCAATCAGAGTTCGCCAACGAGTATGACCCTACTATTGAGGACTCGTACAGGCATTACTGTGAAATAAATGGAATTCCTTCGTCTTTGGATATCTTGGATACTGCTGGCCAGGAAGAATACTCTTCAATGAGAGATTTGTACATGAAGACTGGGGAGGGTTTCCTCTTGGTTTTCAGCTTGTCAGACCGCAAAACTTTCGAAGAGATCACGACTTTCTACAACCAAATCATGAGAGTTAAAGAAGAGCAAGTCTCTTTTGCCCCACTGATTCTCGTTGGTAATAAGTCTGATTTGATTGATGAGAGACAAGTTTCCAAAGACGAAGCCATCAATTTAGCTACCAGAATGGGATGCGCATACATTGAAACGTCTGCCAAAACTGGAATTAACGTCACCGAGGCGTTCCATAATCTAGTTAAAATCATTATAAATGGAGGGTTCCAACATGCAGGTTTGGAAGGGACCTTTTATCCAGATCCTATTGAGGAAGCCAAGGAAAGACAGAAGCAAGCTTCAGGATCGAAGAAAAACAAAAAGGAGGCTCAATCTGGCGACAATACGGTTGCGGGACCACGAGCAGGGGGTGCTAATAGCAATCTGGGAGATTCTAAGGGCTCCGCCAAAGTATCCGGTGCAGGCGTCGGTAACGAACCGAGTAATGGCAGCTCAGGAGGGGGATGCTGCATTGTGATGTAACTTTTGGTATCAATATATACGAATAGGCAAGTGTACGAGAATTAAATATTGGTAAAAATTAAAATCAATTTGAAAAAGATGATTTCTGCTATTCATTCATATACAAAAGCAAATCAAAGTTATGAGAACAAAGACAGGAAGACTCATAGTACCTATAAAGCAGCTTCTGCCTCCTTCTTCAGCTCCTCAGCTGCAGCCAATGGGTTGGTGATTGGTGCATCTGCGTCAACCTTGGTAGTTGGGACAGAAGGCATAGTCTGAGCAGAAGTAGAGGTGCTGGTAGTGGCGGTAGTAGTAGCTGGTGTCTCTCCAACAGTAGATCCAGCAGTTCTGACTGGGATCTTCGACTTGATGAAGCTTCCGACTGGGCCAAGCTTTTTCTCGGCAGTCTCCAAGGCTGGACCCGCCTTCTCCTTTAGCAACTCAAGCAATTCAGCAAGTTTGTCCTTGGCAACCTTGGTGTATGTAACAATTGCATCATCGATTTGAGTTTGGTTCTTCAGGTAGACTGGTGGGACCGCAAAGGACACCAAGGTGGAAACAAATAGCAAAGTCCACAGACTGAACCAAGCAGTCAATTTGTACAAAACATAAGCAGCACCTGCAGCCTTGAAGGTACTCTCAATGTCCTTCGCATAGAGAGTCTCCTGGATTTGGAGCTCAGCCTTCTTAAGGAAGCTGGCAGCATGGCTGGCGTATTCGTCGGCGTATTTGCCGACAACGTTCTTGTATGCTGGCTTGAATCTGGTAACAAAACCTTGCCCAGTGGCAAACTTACCAGCGTATTCTCCAAGAGCGGAAACTAAAATCGTGGTTAGTACGTTTGTTCATCTATTTGACTTGTTCGGATAGTCCAAACAAATGTCATCCCACTTACCTGCTAGGACAAAACTGGAAACGTAGAAGGCGATATTAAGCAAGTTCACGAATTTGATCAACAGCAGAGCTCCAATCAGAACTCCAAACACTTTACCAGAGGTTGATGGGTTTTTCCATGTCAGCAAATCAGATCCAGACTTGCTCATGCAAGCACCGCCACAACAGGTTTTACTTTCCGACATTTGATAATTGAATTTAGGGTTATGATCTCGTGACTATTTTCCACAATTGGATCGGTTGTACTATGATAGTATTGGAAGAATTAATTTTTCGTCCAAATTCTTATGAAACAGTTTCCCTTTAAGATCAAGCTTTTATTGATAAAGCAAACTGGACAAATGACCGCAGGAAAAAAAATTATGGTGTACGTTGACCGTTTTCAAAAATGGCAGTATTTTTTGTTTCTGGTAGCAACACACATGCTGAACTTACATTCCTCATCAATTCCGTTTAACTCTATATACCTCATCACATTGAATATGGGTCTTTGCGTCCATTAGTTTTTTGATCTTTGAATTGTTTCAACTTGCTCAAGGCCTTCTTGTATCCTTTAGAACCACTCCGCTTGTAGTAGTCCACTGCAGAGTTGAAATTCTTTTGGACCCCAAATCCTTGCTCGTAGCACAATCCGATCATAAACTCGGCTTCGGCAAGCTGTCCTTCATCGGCGGCTTTTCGGCCCCATAGGAAGGCCTGCTGTTCGTCAGCCTTGAGAACTCCGCTGGCTCCCGATCCGTACCACTTCGCCAAACCTAGCGAGGCGTAAGGATGGTTTTCAGCAGCTGCCTTAGAAAACCAGTAAATGGATCTTCTAGCATCGGCAGGAGCTGCTGACCCACCAGAAGACTGTTTGTCTGATTTGAAGTGGCTTGTGGGGAAGTATCCTTGAGCGTAGTAAAATCCAAGACATGCTTGTGCTTCCAAATGTTCCAACTTTGCAGCTTCAAGATAGTAGTTGAGTGTCTTTCTAGGGTTCCTGAAAACGCCTTGGTTCATCATCTGCTTCACTGTAGCAGTATTTTTCGCGGTTTCTTTCTCTAGACACAAAATATTGAGGTCCGTCTGATGTAATTTTGCGAGAGTGTAAAGAGCACCACGGGAGTCACCAAACGATCTGGCAGAAATCAAAGGATCTGAACCCATGATCTCCTGATTCTTCAAAGAATCGGCTGCTTGTTCGTGCCAGTAAACAGATCTAGAGATATCCAGAGAAAAGCCATTTACACCAGCAAAATGGAACATTCCCAGTTGACACATCGAAGATGGATCTCCTAGCTCAGCACCTTTCTTGAAAAATGCACAGCTCTCCTCTATATTTTTCGTACAACCAACACCTGCTTCCAAACAGCATGCCACTCTATAGCATGCCACCGGATCGTTTTGCTTGGTAGCGGCATCATAGAATAATTTGTAACCCTTGTACTCATCCTTGGGCAAAACTCCCGGGTGAATTCCACCGGAAAACACATCGCCCAGGTACACCCGTGCTCTGGTCGAATTCGGAGATATCTGAATAATCTTTTCCAGAACTTTCATAGATGTGCTGAGAAACTGTTCTCGTTGGACTGCAAGTGACTTCGCAGGAATTGGCGACTTTCTAAGCTTTCCATCAATAGCCATTTTCGAGATTAGGTCTGCTCTTGAGATGGCTTCGAGTAAAGTAATAGCCCATTCAAATTGAATAGACGGCGTGAAAGTTTTATAGTCCTTAAAAGCTCTGTCTCTGATAATACCAAAACCGTTGATAAGACTATCCAAGCTCTCGTCCGACTTGGAAGGAAGAATTGGCTCCACAACACCGTTTGCATGCTTTTTGTAAGAGAATGATTTGATGAACTTCACCGTGCCTCCAACGATTGCAGAGTCTTCCGAGTCCGCCTTTGGAAGTGGAGGAGCGCTTTTATTGTTGGTGGGCAACACACGCTCGCTGTAAATGCTAGAAGTCATACTATTATCACTTGCAAGTCTCATTGCCTGAGGCGGAGGCACCAGTGAAGTATCCTTTCGCTCGTCCATAACCTTTTCTATAGGTTCGGAGGCAGGCGGTGGTAGTTTTCGCTTATATTTCAACGAAGGAGACAACTGTTGATTCCTGGATGAGCTCTGTTGAGTGGCTGTTCTAGCAGGAAGCTCCATATGATCCATTTTGAAACCAGCTTTCTCAAACCCTGTCCTGTAAATGGACTTGGAATATGTCAAGGTTCCCGACTTTTCAAGCTCTTCATAAGATGGGGGCAGATCGGCATCCATTTCATCGCTCTTTGTCGGAGATGGTAAATATCCCTCAACAAGCTCTTTCTCTGCGGAGTTCAGCGAAACAGAGCTGTCTCTCATATTATCGTTATCAGTGAGCCCAGAAGAAAGGAAGACGTTTGCAACCGGACTATTCGCTATCGATCGCTGCTCAACAGGGGGTGGGGGTGGAAGTGGTGGGGCTGAGCTGGATGAAGAAATTGGAATTTGCGAAGGAGAACTACTCGTCTCAATTGACCCTGAGTGCAGACTGATACGACTAGTACCCATAGCAGGAGCAGTGAAGTTAAATTGGTCCTTCGTCTGCATGCTGCTTGCATTGCTAGACACCGAAGTTAATGACTCGTTCTTTGAACTCAAGTCTTGCAAAGCAAGCATTTTCTCTAGCTGCTGAATTTTGTCTTCCAACTGATTAATTCTGGCATCATCAGAAGTCTTAGGCGTCTGATCTAGTTCGTATGACGTAGACCTAGTTTTCGAGCCAGTAGGATTGTTCAATCGCAATGGCTCTGTGGGCGTGTGAGACCATTGATTGTCATTAGAGAATTGATGTTGAGTTTTCGGCTGTTGTTGTGAAGGTGCTTGATACTGCCCTCCGGCTTGACTGTGTGGAGATGAATATTCGACTCGTTGATCCATATATTCGTCATTATATGAAGTAGCACGTGGTTGTTGAGGGGGGCGCTGTAACACGTAATCTGGTCGTTGAGGTAGTGACTGATGGTGTTGATGATTAGAAGGACGTGAAGGAGCGGATACCTGCTGGTAACCATCATTATAGCTAGAAGGCTGGGGTCTTGGTCCTTGTAGATATGGTGACTGTCCATTAGCAGGTCGGGGCCTTGAGTATTGGGTAGGTTGTTGATGATACGTCTGCTGTTGTGGTGGAATAGAATAACCGTTGTTCTGTTGTAGCGGATGTCCAATGAAAGAATTTGAAGGAAGGGTTTGTGGTTGCGGAACGTTATAGGCCTGCTGCTGAGGGTAAGGTCTGTTCATTGGTCGTTGTTGTGAATGTGAGTGAGTTTGTGGATCGGCATTCTGATGGTAAGCGTACGAATTATCATTCAGCAGATTAGCACGAATTTGTGCGCGACTGCTATACGGATGGCTCATGATTGCTAAAGTAAGAAGAGTCCGAGTTTGGAGCTATTTGTATTGGGTCACGAACCAGTCTTATTGGCTTTCCACATACACAGCCTTTCTTGCCGGGTTTTAAAATAGACACTAAAACGCGTATCGCACAAATTGTCGCAGATTAACTGCTTTCGACGTTTTTACTGCGCCCATTTATGCGTCGATAGACGTGGCTTAGCTCAAAATAAAGAGGCTGGCGTTCGAGATGACCAATTTGGGACCCTTTTCAAAAGTACAACAACGTATACTGGCTGTCACTCACATTGGCTCGGTTGCAGATTGCAGTCAATCAAAATCATTGATCTTGGTTCTAAATATAGACTTGCTGGATAAATTAAAAATAGAGGGAATTTCGTGGCACCAACTCTTGGCTCTATTGTAGACAATGTGCATAGGCACATCCAAGTGGTTCGGAGCGAGCGTAGCTCTATCGGCAACTTCCACGAGTGAAATAACACGAGCGAAATAGAGTCTTTATTGATTGAGCAAAATCAATGTAATGAGCATGTCTGCCATTTGTTCACCTTAGTTTGGATCACCTATCGTACTTGTAAGTGGAAGTTGAACGGATATAGGTAGTTTAACTTTCATTGACATGGGGTCTGCTACATTCACTTAATGGTAACTTGTAACAACTTAGAGAATATTGTTACAGTGTCCGAGTGGTTAAGGAGCCGCCCTGCTAAGGCGGTGTGCTCTGCATGCGCAGGTTCGAATCCTGTCTGTAACGCTTTTTTTTCTCGCTTAGAAAACGTGGATACAGTTTGTGACAATGCAATTCTTCCCTGTCAGGGTGATCATTAAGCTTTCTATATCTACTGCCTCGACTAATTTTGCTATTTAGACCGTAAATAGAGTGGTGATCTTGATTTTGACAGACGAAGCTACCATGATCTAAATTCACTTTTTTTGAACTAATCAAAAAATAATTTTCATGGCAATTGATAGAACGATGTCATGTTGTGAGTGTCATAAAGAGTTATCTAGCATTGACATCAATGCGAACAGTAATCATCTTATCGCTTCTAGTGACCCAAAACATCCTGCAAACCTGATTTGTGAATTATGTCGTCTTTTCTACACAAGCGGATGGTGCACTGGAACTGGTGGAGGAGTGTCGATAAGAGAAGGGAATAAAGTGTACATTGCTCCAAGTGGTGTGCACAAGGAACGAATGGTTCCCACAGATATGTTTGTGATGGATAAGGACACCAAAAAATACCTTCGAACCCCAGAAAACTACAAAGCCTCCGCATGCACTCCTTTGTTTCTGGAAATGTATCGAATTAGAGATGCTGGAGCCTGTATCCACACTCATTCCCAAAATGCAGTGTTGTGTACCTTACTCTTTGACGACTGTTTTGAGATATCCTGTATCGAGCAAATCAAGGCTCTTCCAAAATTGACCGAAGCAGGTAACCTCTGGTACTCTGATAAATTGGTTGTTCCTATCATCGAAAATACAGAAAGAGAAGAAGATCTCACTGATACTTTACAGGAATGTATCAACAATCATCCAGGAGCCACAGCCGTCCTGGTGAGACGTCATGGTATTTTCGTGTGGGGAGAAAACATTTGGAAAGCCAAGGTCTACAATGAAGCATTGGATTATCTGATGGAGCTGGCTATTAAAATGAAACAGCTCGGAATTCCTACTGTCAAAACGTGACTAGATAATCTTATTTATATTACTTAGCTGCAATGCTGCATTTCTAATGTACACTTTGTTCAGGTAAGCGCATTTTTAGTGCCCTTTAATCGGTCGCCGTATATTGATTCATAATCTGTTTGATTTTCTTCTTCTAGGTCCACCTCTCCCACACATACAATTTGATCTCCTCGTATAATATATGATCCCAAAGTAAGATCTCTGGTTGGTTCTTTGGGAGAAAAGATCCTTTCAATGCTGTTGGAAAGAACCACATTTGAGGTTTGGTCAAAACCTTCCAATATGCCAATAAATAATCGGCCATCTGATGTGATTACCTTCACCTTCTCTTAAATGTTAAACTTAAACAAATTTTGTTGTAACTTACCCTCCAAGAACGATCTCAAAGCAGACATGTGAAATGCTAGAACTCGATATCCAGGAAGATCACCGTAAATTAAATAATTTATAAATAACGTAATCTGGTGTTGGGTGTCTCCTTCTATAATTTGGGGGCACAAAGTTTCCCAACTTAAATAGATTCACAATGGACTATTCTCCAATATCAAGTAATCAAACAACTAACATAAGTAGTTTTTCGGCTTCTGCAATTCACGAGACTCAATTAACAGATTTGGAGAGCTCTCGCAACTCTGAGAAACGGAATCGTTCCCACAACTTCCCTAAATCGCTGCAGCTATATAACCAGAAGGCACGACTTGATGACCAATCCTCAACTGATCACTCAGACAATGATGATGCTTTGCCCTCAAGTGACCAAGAAGAAGAAGGTAATTGGAATCGAGAAGAGTATACAAAAGATCACAAGGAGCTAGTGATGTGGGCTAACAAGCTAGAGTTAGAGAGTACCGAGATGAGGGCTCTATCAAAAAAATTAATGAAAGATCTACGTATGATGGCGGAAGACCTTCGAAAGAGTACTAAACAGTTTCAAGCAATTGCTACACAATCCAAGAGTTTGATCCGGGAATTGGATACCAAGTTCAAAATTTATGGTCATCGAAACCAGACACAGGATGGTGAATCAACTGAGCAGATCGAAACAAACACGAATTTAATCCTAGATAACCAAGTTCAACTGTTTGAAATGGTTGGAAGACAAGAAAAGTTTACCAAGGAGTTGATGAAAATGATGGAGAGCTCTACTATGTTTTACGGCTCAACACACTCTAATCTAGATACCGGAAAGAAAATCGAGTCAAACTCTTCAAACACTCAGCTGAGACGTCCAAAAAGAGATCGATCTGGGAGATTTAAATAAGGCTAAATAAGTTAACTTGTGCTAGTTGCATCATCCACAATCTGCCTATTTAGGTCTATCTTCAGCAGCAAACGTGAGGAGACTAACTGGTTCGTATGCGACAGCGATCCGTAATAAAGATGGTACGCCGGCATATACCTATCCACAAACACTTCCACCTGCTGATCAGACATCCCGCTTCCTTTTTCTTGAATTAGCGAATGCTCCTGTTGAAGTCTCCATGTATATACATTCGAAAGATTGGTGGTGATTATACAAACAAAGCAGTCAAATCGACCCCATATTTTTTCATACTCTTGCAAATCCCTGTTCAATTTGATTATATGTTCATCTTTCAATGAATTGAACTTTGGCTGGTTCACTTGCTGAATTTGATGCCAGTTTCTTAACAAGTTGGACTCATCTTTCTCGGCTATGTAGCCATTGAACCATCCCTCAAAAACGACTACATGAACCTTTGTATCCAATAGATGTAGCCATTGATCTTTTGGCGCTCTATCTCCCTTTCCCTTGTGAAGGGACTTATCATATCTCGGAATTGATATGTTCAAATCCCCTGCCTCAATTTGATCGAAGCATTGATTAAGAAACTTTAGATCATGCGTTCCCGGAAGACCTCTTCCTTGCAATATCATATTATCAGAGTTTTTTAAACTCACGGAGGTCTGTTCCTCATATGTCAAGTAAAAGTCATCAATTGAAAAGCTCACAATATTCAATTTTGGAAACCTTACCGAAAGCTCACTCACAAGTTTTGTAGAAACATAAGTTTTACCTGATCCTTGGGGGCCCTCAAATCCTATAATCAATGGCTTATCCGAAGTCCAATTACTCAAGATTTCATCTAGATATTCAATGGTTTTCTCAAGAACAGAAGACATCTATCTGGCGAAGATAAAAAAAAATAACTCCCACATTTATTTGTGGAGCATTATTATCCACTTCGCTATCACTCACTATCTAAGTCCTTTCATCAGATACAAGTTTAATTTTATTCAATACGCGAGTAGCTCAGCATGCAAGTCTATCTAAATAGCCTTGACTTCTTTCAGTTTAGCGACCAACTCATCAACAGATCCAACTTTTAGACCACCTTGTCTTGCAGGTGGATCTTCAAGCTTGACCACTTCTAGTCTGTTCTCCAATTTGATTCCAAGATCTTCAACCTTCACGACTTCGAGCGGTTTCTTCTTGGCTTTCATCATCTTGGGTAAAGTAACAAACTTAGGCTCGTTCAGTCTTAGGTCTGTCGTGATGATCATAGGTAGCGATGCCTTAACGACCTCCACTCCTCCATCAATTTCTCTCTCGACTTCAACCGTCATGTCATCGTTGATAGTGACTTTACAAGCATTGGTGGCTTGAGGCCAGTTCAGCAATCCTGCAAGCATTTGGCCAGTTTGATTCGAGTCATCATCAATTGCTTGTTTGCCTAGAATGATCAAGTTTGACTTTTGTGCTTCTTGTATCTTCTTCAGGATTTTGGAGACTTGAAGTGGCTCGACTTCCTGATCCTTGACATCAATCAAGGTAGAGGTATCAGCTCCCTTTGCGAGAGCAATTCTGAGAACATCTTGTGCTTTATTTGGACCAATAGAAACAGCATGAATGGACTCCACCTTATCCTTGAGAGCGGCCTTGATTTTGATGGCTTCTTCGACGGCAATATCGTCGAAAGGATTGATACTAAATTTGACACCAGCAGACTCGACCCCAGTTTGAGCCTTGTTAATTCTTGGTTTTAGGGCTGCATCAATCACTCTTTTGATCGGTAACAAAATACGAATCTTGGACGACATTTTGATTGGGAAGAACGAAAGTCAACAAATCCAAAATCCGACTAACTAAAATATTCTTTGAAGTCGCTAAATTTCGAAAAGGAAGTTTTCCGAATTCTCGGAAAAGTCGCTCTGAAATAAGCTGAATCGTTCAGGGTATTTAGTAAATATTTCACAACATATAAAACACAGGTACCATCAAAGTTGATTAAACGTCCGAGATTTTGATTTCATCATTTCGATTCTAGCCTTGAGCTGGTTTGTCACCTCAGCTGCTTTCCTCCAGCTATCATCATTAGCATCAACATCGTAAAGACCAGAACTAAATTTGCTTCGCGTACTTGCTGACCCAATTGTATTTCCTCCCAGGTAATTCTCTTTTTCAAGAGTTGAATGGATACTCAAGTCGGAAATCCTTCTGTTGAGATCAGTTTTCGAGTCAATAAAATCAAATTTAGATGATGTAAGTTCGAGACCATCTGTTGGCTCCTCCTTGATGGTGACTTTTTCAGATTGAGCTTGCTGTAGCTGGTATTGAAGCTCTCGAACTTTTGATTCGCTTTGGTCTAAATCACTTTCAAGACGAGATAGTTGACGATCTTTGGATTTCAAGGTCATTGTCACCTCCGTCACTCGATCCTGGTATTCCTTGAGCTTTTGGCTCATGGATGCGAGTTCTTCATTCTTCATTTGAAGCTGAGAATCGTAGTCCTGTTTCTCCTGACTCCACCTAGCTTTTTCGGTTTTCAAACTCTCAAGGAGCTGCTTATCGACTAAACTTGAAGAAGCAGGCAAATTGGATGTCCTGCTAAAATTAGGTGCGGTTGTAGGTTTCAATGTGCGTGACGTCAAATTCATCTTGCCACCCGTGACAGGCGTTTTAAGCGGTGACGAAGGGCCACGTTTGGCGGGTATGATTGTGGAAGTACTAGCAAGCTTGCGAGAAGTGAGGGACGAACCATCAGAAGATGAACGACTTATGTTGGTATTGGCAGCTCGGCCCAATGTACCAGGTGGGTCCAAAAGGTCTTTCCTGCTAGCATTAGAGCTTGAAACTTTCTGTTGCGTGGTCAAAGTCGAAGATCCCGTTCCTGAGGTAGACGATTTTAGTTTAATGTTGCAAGATTCAAAATACTCGTCAATTTTCTTGGTTCGTCTTGCATCAATTCCATCTAAGTAAGGTCTCAATTGTCTTTCTCCAGTCATTTTCATGAGGATTGCTGATATTTCGCACGCAAGGTCTCTAACAGGGGCTAAAGAATCTGACATCAGTCTCAAACAAACTTGCATGATTGATTCAATTTCGGACATTTTGGGCAACACATTGGTCTCCTTCAAACATCTGATTAAGAACTTGGAGCTCTCTATTTTAATCTGGGGAGTTTTGTGAGTCATTGACAGAAGGATGGGCTCCAAGATATCACCTAAAGAAGATGTTCGAAAGCAGATATCAAGGGCAGATGAGAGAGCATCCAAAACAGACTGCTTCTTCTCTTTTGTTCTTTCCAGAAGAGGTGAGATAAGAAGAAATATGTATCTTTGAAAACCTGTTTTAAGCCCAATTCCAAGTCTTTCAATAATGTTTGATGTCAGGGAAACCACCTGAACATTTGCATCTTTCAAACACTTGCCCAGAATTCGGACTAACTCCGTATAATCTTCTTCCTTGAATCTCGGTACCTTAAATTCACTCAAAATTTCTTCTAGAGCCTCCACACGGTCCTTCCATTTCGCAGATTCCACCCGTGACTGGAAGTCTTTTGGTATCTTTGAAAGCACGTCAACTGGGCTAACAAGATCGAATGCGTCTAACGGTTTTTCCTCCTCAGTAAGCGCATCCGTCATTGAGACATCGCCAATTTCATTATCAGCCTCTGTGATTCTGAGTTGCTCGGACTTGAGGATTCGAGTGGGAGTTGGTGCTCCATTGATCTTTTCAAACGCCTTACTGAGATCTTTCTGTTGAATTGGTTTCAGTTTCTCAAAAATGATGGTGTCAAAAACTTCACCCATGTATGACCTCAATGTGATTGATAGCTGAGTTGTCTCAGCCCTCACATTTCTGTCTGCATGACCAAAGAGTTGAGGCAAGTAATCAAGGACTAGCTTTGGAGGACACACTTTGCATCCGAAGCTTTTGTATATCTCATTCAATGCGAACACAACTCCAGCAACAAGTTTTGGAAGTTTTGCTGAGAGAGAAGGTAAAAGTGCCTCGATCACGGGATCTGCAGTTGCCAACTCTACATACCATAAAAGCGCTGTCACCGACTTTTGTTTTGTCCCAGAACGAGTTGAACTTAAGCCTTTTTCACAAATTGCACTTACAACAGGTCCCCTAGATTTCAAACAACCGTTGGGACCTCCAAATTCTAAGAATGAACAAATGGCTGCGATACCCGCTTCCTGTGCGACAACATTACTATCAAGTGCCATCTTCTTGAGCAGTTCTGGCGATTTTAGAAAGCGTTCGAAACATGCATCTGATTCACTTGCAGAACTTTGGAACTGTTTGTTAACTTCTTCGTAGGCTTCTAATCTTGCTTTCCAAACCTAATTCAATGTTAGAAACGCGTGAAAGTAAATGAATGACATACCTTATGCTGGAGTCGCTCGTCAAGTGGCAAAGACTTGTAATCAGTCTCCTCTGAACCTTCCATGATTCCTAGGCTAATTCACGATTAAAAATTAGTTTAGAGACCGGGATCTTAATAGTTTCCCATTCAAATAAAATCTGTTTAGAAATAAACGTAAACAAACGAACAGCGTAAAATTTCGGCGCGACGATCGACTCTTATTAATCGATCTAGACTTTGCCTAAATCTTTACTAAAATTGAAGGCTGTGTTATGCATGATATAAAAATTTCTTAGATAACAGGACTTGACGGATTGCCTTATAAATATTTGACGCTTCCCGTGTTCATATTTGAATACTAACAATGTCCCTCCAAAGCAAATCAATAGAAAAGGTTGACTACTTACCGCTAGACCAAATCATAAGGCCTATACCTCCTGTTCTTGACTACTCCAAGATAGACACAATGGTTTCCACTCTTCAGGGCTCCCCAATGGCTTCATCTACATGTAAGATAGAAAACATTATCTCTGGAGAGCTTCCTCCTATTGATATTCTGGCAGTCTCTCACAATGGGGAAAGAAAGTATTTTGCTTTTGGGGGGTGTCACAGGTTCCAGGCTTACGAAAAAAGTGGAACTCCAATGGTCAGGTGCAAAATTCTCCCTTGTACCAAAAACCAGCTTTCGGTCTACTTAGGATCGTCGGTGAAATCGTTTTTCAAAGACTAGATTTGACTCTCATCGTAAAGATCTGATGTACGCGATAAAGATTATATGTACTTTTATGATAAAATTTCATGACTGCTAGCTTCACAAGAAATTAATCAGTTGTTCGAAAACTCTGTAACAATCTTAATACATCTTTCTATCCTGATTCATCAAATTCGTTCCTAACGCTTCTGTGTGATCCGTGATTTCTTTCTTTTTTCTCGCTCGACAATCTCATTAGCCTTCTTCATTCGGTTTTGTGGTCGAAGATTGGATATATTTGAGTATCCACATGCCTCCATTATTCCCAAGCGTAATTCATTCAGTCCCGTCCTACCCGTTAGATCCCCGGAATCACTATCGACTGAACTGACAAAATAGTACCTGGGTTGCATTTTAAGCTTTCCGAGCAAAGACTCTTTTATTAGCCTCTCTATATGTTGGACCCTCGACTGATTCTTGATTTTGTCAATCTTATTGAAAACAATGTCAAACGGAATTCCAAATTGTACCAATGACTTTAAAATTGCTTCATCATATTGGTTCAAGCCAAGATCTCCATTTATTAAGAGATAGCAGTTGCGCAAAATCCTTCTCTCCTGTAGATATTCCATGGTAAGCTCTCCTTGCCAATGTTTACCTTTTACACCGTATCCGGGACTGTCCACGAGTCTTAGAAGTCCGCCTATATTGTAAAAGTTAAGACATGGGGTATAGCCAGCACTTTGTTTTACACGAGCAATTTTGGTGACCTTCTGATTATTGGGGCTTATGATCGCGTTGATGAGTGATGATTTTCCAACATTGCAACGTCCCATGAATATTACCTCTGGAAGTATTGGGCCTTTATTTTCGTTTGATATGGATGTAAAGGGAGTGTTGGGATCAGCCAGTCTATGCTCCTCCCCAGGTAGTTTTTCTAGCTGGTAAATGCTCCAATCAAGTCCGATCGCCGACTCGTTGATAATCCTTGAAATATTTGCATGGTCTGATTCAGTAAGTCTTCTGTAATTCATTAGACTGCGGTCAGCAAAATGGTTGTTCAAGTATGGACCGTCAATTTTCTGAACTTTAGTGGGCACAGTCTTCACGTTGCCAATCGTATCTTTAATCTCATTTTTCTTGTCATCCTTTTCCAATAACGATTTGATTTTCCATGGATCAAGTGTGATTCTCACCGCAGAGGTTTTTGAAAGCTTGATGAAAGAACGCTTATTTAAAAAACCTTTCATCCATAAGTAATAAATTTATTTCCGTTCAATCAATCATTTTTTCCAATTTGAGCGCTGATAAATCAAATAATAGCCCTTAGCTCGGCAAATTAACTTTTATAGAATTATCTCCATCAAGACAAAGATTGCAGTATTCTATCCTATACATTGCGAAGTTGCTCTTCACTCGGACCAGGATGAACACTGATGATGAGATTCAATCTTTGGACTCAGATGGCTCTGCTGTCCAAATACAAAATGATGTGACCTCTATACCTGAGAAGCTTCACACAGCGCAACTCGCTCAGACAGGATCAACTGTTAGTAATTACACAGATCCCGAGCAGCGTCCGCCCGTATTCAGGTCAGCAATACATGAAATCATTTGCTGCGTTTGCTTGACATTTGCTCCTTGTGCGGCATCAATATCTGCTGCCGCCTACCAGACAAGTTTAACTGCAACATCCGAATATTTTAACATCAGCGGTGGACAACTAACATGGTGTGTCTCTGGAGTCACTCTTGCTAATGGTAGTTGCTTGTTATTGATGGGTAGTATGGCGGATGCTTTTGGGCGAAAGAAAGCAATTTTATTTGGCTATGCTGGTTTCTCGATATGTGCGCTGATTGGGGGGTTTATGAACAACTTTATATTATTGTGTGTCTTTAGGGCACTGCAAGGTGCAATGGTTGCATGTGGTACACCTGCAGCTGCCGGATTTCTTGGGGCTACTTACAAAGATTCCAAAAGAAAGAATTTCGTGATGAGCTGCTTTAGTATTGGGGCTCCGGTAGGTGGAGCTTCTGGATTTTTTGTCGCAGGAGTTTGTCTGACGGCGTTCAATTGGCGAGCGGTCCACTACTTTCTTGCTATTCTCTTTAGTGTGATAGCACTCACCGTTTTGTTCACATTACCAAATGACAAACAAGTCGACTGGAAGCGTGCAAAGGAAATCTTTGGAAACTTGGATTATCTGGGTGCTTTTATGGCTTTGGCTGGCTTCACTCTTATTTGTTTCTCACTTACACAGGTCGATGCAACAGAGAAAAGATGGCAGACGCCTTACATCATTGCACTCCTTATAATTGGCATTGGTTTAGTCATTGGTTTTGGGATTTACGAGACGTATATCCCCAAAAACCCTCTGATGCCAACTCAAATGTTCAAAACTATGAACTTCACACTTTGCATCATTATTGTTTGCTTTGCATGGATGTTGTTTTTTGGTGTGCTGAATTACAATGCTGTGCTATACTTCGAGCAAATCAAGCAATATTCAGTTATAATCACCGCATGTTGTTTTCTTCCGCAGGCAATCACTGGAACCTTGGTTAACATATTTGCAGGTCTTACCATGCATATAATCCCAGGTAAGTATCTTGTCAGTATTGGGTGTGTTGGATTCATCGTATCCTCGATTATTTGGGCGACAAACACTATTCAAAGGAACTTCTTTTTGGGTCCTTTCTGGGCATTCATATTCACTGTCTTGGGAGTTGATTTGATTTATAACGTGGGAAATCGATGTGCGTTATCTTCAGTCGAGCGCTCTCTTCAAAGCCGTGCGGCAGGGACGTTCAACACAGTTATCCAGCTAAGCTCTTCGGTCGGCTTAGGAATTTCCACAACTATTTTGGCTGCTAGGAACCCATATTACGGTAAGTCTGATCAAAGTGAACATATTGTGGAGCTGTTCGAGGCAACAAAATATGCGTACTACTTTGGAATCGCGATTTCGGTCACCATATTCGTCCTCAGCTTCTTCCTCAAAATTGGAGTGGTAGGGTCGAACAAAAATCAATAGATATAATGCTCCTGAATGTGTATATAAATCAATATATGCAAGTTAAGTACTTTCACGACCGTCCCTCTGGTTCGTACAGATGCAATTCGTATCCTGATTTCCACTTTTCTTGCAAATTTCTTTGTGCTTCTCATACTTGAACTCCGAGTCGAAACTCTTCAAGCAACAGTAACACTTGAATTTTCTGGTATGCGTTTTCATGTGCTTATTCAAATTCGACGACTCTCTAAACTTTTTCCCACAAACCTGACACTCTAATGGTTTTTCCCCTGTATGAATTCGTTGGTGAATAGTATAGGAAGAGGAGGTCTTGAACTCTTTCCCGCATGTTTCGCATTTGAAAGGTGTTTCCCCAGTGTGGGTTCTCAAGTGTTGTTCGAGCATTAGCTCCAAGGAGAAGCTCTTCAGGCAATAATGACATGTATAAGGTTTATGCTTGGTATGCGTATTCAGATGTCTAACAATTTTTTGTCTTTGGGAAAACGGTCTGTGGTTTCTATTACATTCTTTCCAATTGCAAGTATAAGTTGATTTTTTCGACTGAATATGAACGGTTATCACATGATCGGTCAAGTCTGTAGTTGTCATGAACTCCTGCTCGCAGAATTCACCTGGTCCTAGCTCCCATTGGCATATGTGGGCATCTGTTGTGAATGTATCGTTCAAACTTTCCGACGAGGACGAATCATCCTGTAAATGTATCCCAGCATGCTTCAGCAAGTCGTCCAGTTCTTCAGCAGTAAATAAACAATCATTCTTGTCACAGTGGTATAAAGGCCTTTTTAAACCTAGACTTGTTATTAACATGTCGTCATTATCATGTACAGACTTGGCATCTCCGCACCCTTCCCACTTACATGAAATATGAGCAATGGAGTGTTTTTCAGCCTTTGGCATTTTTAAAGATTGAAATGTCTCGCTTGTGTTCTTATCGAGGGAACGTTTCGTATGTAGATGATGGTTATGGTGATGTGGATGAACGTTGGGAGGAATGATAATTTCATGACGAACAACATTTCCGTTAAACTGGTCTTCAAATTGAACATGATGGTGGTGGGAGGGAGAGATAACATTATCTTTCTCTCTAAGATTGCTAGTTCGTATCTGTACTTGTGAATTCTTGGTGAACGGTGGATTACTTGGAAGTAGTTCCCAGTTGTACTTTCTTTCAGACCCTTCGCTAGAAGATAGTTCGTCTTTGAAAATGAGCTCCTTGTGGCCACTATTAAAATTCAGAGAACCATAATCAAAATGTGTTGCCATATTGAGTCTGGAGGAACTGTTCTTAGCCTCCAACGGTTTCTCGTTGGCAGTTAGCTCGACGCAGTTGTCAAAACAGCAGTAGTCAAAACAGCACTCTGACTGGATATCATCTGAGGTATGACAGTTATCTTGACTAACTAAATGTGATGGGTCGTTACAGCATTTTAGAGGCTCATTGATGGTATCGAGATTCGAGTTAATTAGACATTGAAAATCTTCATAATGCCCTTGAATGTCCTGAACAGCAGGCGATGGAGACATAATATCTAGGTGGACAAAATCTCAGGAAGCAGATTCTTTCAAGTATGCCAATCCGTGAAAATAAGTTTTTCATTCGTCAATATAGAATGACCTTGATCAGTAATATTGAACTCTACCCTGTTGGTTATTCCCCGTAAAATATAATTTAAAAAAGTCGCGACAATCGACGCATTGAAAAATGTTTTATCATACAGTAGCTAGTAAATAAATGTGAGAGACTTAGTGTTCGAGGCCTCAATGCGTTGGTATAGAGAGGCGGCCTGTTTCTCTACCTCGGAGTTCGAGAATTTGAGCTTTTCCTGTATTTTGGACTCAAAAGAGTCTGCAAAATCAAAACCCAACTCACTGCGAGCAAAGTTGTAATAAAGGACAATATCTATGATCTCCGCGGGTTTGCTTTTGGAAAACGACGACCAGTGCATAACCATCCCGGATAAAGTGAATTTCAGCATACTCTCACATTGTAGCTTGAATTTTTTTTGTAATGTGAAGAGAGCCGAGAAAAGAGGCCGAAATTGTCTTTTGGGTATAAAATGTTCCATGAAAATTGAGGCCGTAGCTATGTTGGGGCTAACGTTGCTGGACGAAGTGAATCTCTGGTTGAAAAACTCAACCGCGAGTTTGGGATCAATATCGATCAAGTAAGAAATGATGTCATTAGAATTGGCGAGATTGTATCTAGAAGCATTGTTTATGAGATCTTTCGGTCTAGCATTCCCACTTCGCAAAAGATCCCTAACAGCAAACTTTGAAATATCGCGCGTATCAATATCTTTGTAACTCTTTTGTAACCTGCTTATCAGGCGTGAACGGGGCTCGGGGGAGTCAATATTGTCCAAAACAATCATGTAAGTTGAATATGAAGACATGATGGAATATTTCGACAAATCCTTCAATAGAAAGTATAGGGTCTCTAGTCCAACTCGATAATTTCCTTTCCGAACTTGGCTCATCTCGTTATACAACAAAAGATTGAATGTCCTTGTTCTGATGAGATTGTCCACCTGCTTATCAGGCAAAAGTAGTTCATTATATGTTTTGAATGCAATCGCTCGGAAATCGTATGCAAAGCAGATTTTAGCTATGAAGTACTTCATTCGCGGAGTTAATTTGATTGATTTATTAGATGTGATTTCACGTACGATATCTCCCACTATCTGCTTGTGCTCGGGATAATAGTAACTTGACATCTCTTTTAAATATTTTGTCAGATTTGATGACGTGAGAGTTTCAGGAAGCTTGTTCAGACTGCCAAGGCGCACCTTGCTTCCCATCTTCAATTTATTCCAAAAATCAACTTCATCACGATAATTTAGAATCTTGGTGGACAGTAATCTTTTCACAACTTCTTTCTCCAAATCCGATGTGACTGGTAGTCTCTCTAATGGATGGGTCTGTGACGGCGAACGAAATTGCGAGGTCTGATTCAGCGCATCGAGAACACTAATTCTTTTCCCGCCACTCCGATTCTCATGATTGTATTTGCTGTACCCTCTGTATTCAAATCTCTTAAAGATTAACCTGTTAGAGACTGAGTACAACCTCAAAACCCTATACATTCGATAAAATATTTTGCAAAAAAAATCAAATATCATAGTCGCCATTATTGGATTCGCAAGAGTAGCTTACATAGCAAAAGATAGTAAACACATTGGTTCCATCTTCAACAAGTACATAATAGCATCCGTTAATATTAAACCTAATGTACATGGTGGGTTTTCATGAAAGGGCCATTGTATACTTAATAGTTTTCCTGGCGAAGGTGATTATCTAGCTTCGAACTGAACCATACGTTTGGTTCTTGCCTTGTATAGTACTCTATGCCCACATTCCTTGCATCTAACAGGTTCTTTTGGCGAGAGTGAAAAGTTGACAGCACACTGAGCACAAATATATTTCACACCATAGTCCTTGATGCTCTGGATCCCAGAGGCAGCATTTCCTAAATTTGCTGATGATGGTGGAATAAACCCTTCTCTGCTCATTTAATTATGTATTAATCACCCGAAATACCTTTTTTAATCTTCAGTAGAGGTAGCTAGAAGCTTATCCGCTTTGATTAAATTCAAATTTGAAAATTTTAGGATGTTTTTCTACGGGTAAATCCACTGCAACAATAATGAATGTCGTATTTTCAAGCATTTTATTTATTGAATTTTCAGAAACCCTCATCGAAGCCAACGCAGACTCTACCTAAAATATTGAACCACTTCGCTACGAATTTAACAAAATGATACAAATATGATTCAAAAACTCAATATGCGGCATCACATCCACTTTGGTCGTCTGGTACGACCGACTACTGTGAAGTCAAAGATTTTAGGAAATCAGTATTTGACCTGGTGCAGTGTTCCGATAATAAGGATGTACTCCGATAATCAAAATCCAGTTAGGAAGCTAGCATCTGGACTCACCATTTTTACAAAAAAGCTAAGAGGTCGAGACAATGTTGAGCACACTATTGATCATAAGTCAAGCAGAATCACAGATCTACTTTTGGACCTCACTGAGGACTTCACGAAATTGAAGTATAAACAGGCCTCTTTCCATCGTATCTTCAGAGTTGACTGGCTACTTGCAGACTTCCCCGAGACTCCGAGTAAAAAAGCACCTGAAAAAGAATTTCGCAACTATGTGCACAAATTGACTACATATAAGTTTCTCAACAAATCACAACTGGCAGCCAAGGAGCTACGAAAAATCTTCAAAAGATCCGGCTTTAAATTCACACATTCACTCAAGTACTGCAACAAGATGATTGACTTTTTTTTGGAACACAATGATGAGATAATGATCAAACGAATTTTCAGGCGAATGGAAAGGGACAAGATAAAACCCAATGCGATGACCTTTAATCTTTTGGCGAAGCACTATCTTTCAGATGTTCGTGATGTGGTGGAAAGATTAGAAGTCTGGGAAAAGATTCTTTTAAGAATGAAAAGTCTAGGAATCGAACCGGACTTATGCTCGTATTACTTATCCTTGAGTCTACTGCCATCAACCTGTCCATCGAAGCAACAACTCAAACATTTAATTTTGGAGCATAAGTTCAATATTCAAGTGAGCCAGTTTCAAGATATACATCTAACTGATATGATAAATGAGGGTGCTCCCCTTTACGAAATCCTAAACTTTTATCACCATAGTGAAGGGCGAATGGATGTTAATTGCATGAATTCTGTGATCTTCAAATATCTGCAGTCCCATGGTGACTTAAAGGGGGCGTGGAGATTCATGATACAGCAAAAATTATCACGGAAAATCAGTCCAAGAAGCTCTACTCTGACAATATTTATGAAGCACCTAAAATCACAAGGAGATCTTCAGGGAATGATCCGAGTTATGAATACAATGGCTCGTGACTATAAAGTTCAAAGTCTAGCTGCTGTTGATATGTTGATGAGATACATATTGGTTCATTATGAACCATCTGATTCGCCTTGGCTATCTTTTATCTTAAAATTCCTCTATCTCCATCACATTGAAGGAACCATCAATTGCAAGCGGCGGAGAGATGTATTGTTCAAACAACTTAAGTACAAATTTGGAGTTGAACTGGAAAACATCGGGGGCAGTAGAGAAACTAGGTTTGAAGATCAACTCATATACTCGCATTTGGAGAATCTACTTATTTCTGATCCAGAGATGGACTTCAACAGCGATCTAGATGATGAATGGACTAGTTCGATGATTAGCTCTCGTAATTTGGGCCCCGGGTCTTCTAAATAGCATTGACCTACTATCTTACTATTGTGATTTGATTTGAAATTTCTACGTGATGTTTTTTTAAAGGCTTTGTGGAACGCGTCTTTTGAGACAATCTGAATAGAATTGATTTGAAACTGATCATAGACTGACAGTGCTGTCTGCAAATGTCATACTACGATATCGACGATATTCTGGCCGAAAGTCAAGTACGTTTTGTCCTTCTGTATTATTATTACTAACAGTGAGAAATTGCCATGCAAATTCTCAATTACGATCCCCGGACTAGGTTATTTAAATGGTGAACCTGGTCAGGCTATTAAGGAGAATGTGAAGCTAGAACTGCCCATATGGCTAGCGGAGATTCTGGCAGTCTGTCCGATATCTAACGCCTCCGGATATGAAGAGCAAGACGAGGATCCTGAGACCACATTTCTCAAGCTCTTAGAGCCCGAATTCTTCTCAACATCCTTCCTGAACTTCATAAAGTCTGATTCTTTAAGGTTAAACTTAAGTCCGTATATGTTTTACTATCAAATTGTCACCAAATGGTCCAATATGTTCGTTGACTCTGAGCTCGTTAATCTGATCAGTAAAGCTCTAGTTCAAAGAGCTTGTGAGCTTAATGACTTGAGTTTCAAGCTAAATGACAATTTCAGTGGAAATAATCTTGAGTTCATGAACAACTTGGATAGTTTTGAGAAGCAACTATTTAAATCAAGTCATAAATCTTACAAAGACATCAAATCATGGTGGATCACAAAGCCCAACTAAACATCGACTTATTTTCATTGATGTCGATATACTATCTACTCCGCATAAGACTTACATTCTACATAAGTCAAATATTTGAATTTCAAGCATATAGTTAGTTGTTCCTGTTAAAAAAATGTTACAGGAAACCGTATAAAAAATTAGCATCCTTAAACACCTTTACAAAAACTCACTCATGTCTCCATCAATACTAGTTTTAGTGTCAGGAAATGGGTCTAATCTTCAGGCTTTAATAGATTCGTGCAATTCAGGAAAAATTCCCGGAGTTATCAGTCATGTTATTTCATCTTCTGCAAAAGCCTATGGTCTTGAAAGAGCATCAAAAGCGTCGATTCCGACAACTGTACATGAACTAAAAAGCTACTACAAAGGAATACCAAAAGATAATACCACAGCAAGAGGGGAAGCTCGTGCATTGTTCAACAAAGATTTGGTTAATCTGATCCTTGATAAGATCAAGCCTGACATCATAGTTTGCGCTGGCTGGATGCTAATTTTATCTTCAGACTTCTTGAGACCTTTAAATGCTGCAAAAATTCCGATCATCAACCTGCATCCCGCATTGCCGAACGGGTTTGAGGGCACATGTGCGATCGAGCGTTCATGGAAAGCTGGTCAAGACGGGCTAATACACAAAGGTGGCTGTATGATTCATTTTGTTATTGAGGAAGTTGATAAAGGTGAACCCCTCGTAGTTCGTGAAATTGATGTCATCAAGGGGGAGTCTTTGGAATCTTGGGAAGCCAGAATCCATTCTCTCGAACATGAAGCGATTGTTCAAGGTACAATTAAGGTTTTAAAGCAATTAGCTATTGAATGATTATTTACGTTATGTTCCGTTAATTTGATCTAAGCATCAACTTCCATGGCATCGCCACTAGTAACCTGAATTTCTTCAACATCGCACAAACTGTAAATGCTCTCTTTCAAAATCGCAGTCGTTCCTCTCTCAAATTTGTAGTTTCTAGATTTGTTTTCCCTGACATTTGGTGTCAGATAGTTCCTGTAAAGCTGGGCGTCCTTACCAATCTCCATAACACATAAGTCAACGTTCGATCCAGAACCAAGATCATTCCATATACCGGCCTCGATGGCATCCGCACAAAGCTTCATTGCCTCCTCTCTCGAAAGATCTTCTTTCCAATCGCGTTCCAAGACTGCCATGGCGGCAAGAGATCCGGAGCCCAAAGATTGATAAAATCCGACGTCTGTAGAGCCATGAGCATGAATAGAAAACAAATGAGCGCCTTTTGGATCGACTCCTGCAACAATCAAATATGCACCAATGTGACCCTGGTACTTGAACAAGTGTTGTTTAAGCATTTGAAGAGCGGATGCTACGCGTGGTTCTCTGTTCAATGACATCGAATGCAACTCCAAATTTGACTGTATTAATTGTGTGACCATCTCTGTGTCTGCAGCTGTTCCAGCACCCGCACACCAAATCTTTGGAGCCAGACGGTGTAGCTTCTCGCAATTTTTGTCTGCCACGATTGGACCGGCTGTAGCTCTGGTATCTGCTGCAATTACAACACCATCCCTGAATTTACAACCCACAATAGTTGTTCCGGTAGAGATCGCCTGAGGCGTTTGGATACCTTTTCTAGTCAAGAACTGATTTCTTTGAAAATTGTCGAAACTTAGTCCAACCATTGAAAAATTGCAATCTAAAACTCGTAAACCACACGTAGGGAATGGTAGATTTAAAACTCTCAATTGTATTTGCCACTCACTATTCATCAAAAATTTGTAGGCGAAAAACATCTGAACACCAGTGGCTCAAAAATTCCCAAGACATTCACTCGTCTCAGAATAACTAAAGTTACGCACTAGTAGAGGATCCGGTAATCTTCTATTTGATTCTCTGATACTAAAGGTTAACGAAGTACAGGTCATCGGAAATGATGAAAACGAGAATTCGATCAGAACGGTTCGAGGTACATAAAGAATTTGGACTTTCGCTTAGGTAAGCTAACAGATTTTAATATTAATCCCCTTCTCGATAAATTTTGTTTCTAATTTCTTGTTTTGAGAATCTACAATGGGAATATGTCTTTCTTGCCTGCAAGCTTCCTCTACTGATGAATACGATGAGACTTCGCCGTTGTTAGGAGAAAACTCGTCTGCATATGCAATTCAGCAGCAGCAAGAAGAACAACTTTTGGAAAGAAGGAATAAAGAACTTAACAATATTTTGAATGCTACAAATGACCATCTAATAGACTTGACAAGCTTTCTACAATCACAAGTGCGACAGATATATCGGGAACCTTTATCGCCTCCTATGCAAAATCAGTCATCGCCTAAACTAGAAGAGAGTCAAGCAATCGGTTCCATGGCCTCTCTTGATCAACAGTCTACCCCACAGTTGCAGGCAACTGGTACCTACGATCCACATTTAGCACTCCCCAATGGACCTACTCAAATAGAAGTACTGGACAATTTTGCTGTTGCGGAGGAAGTGGAAAAGGAGCTGATTATACTAGAAGAAAAACTCGACACTCCTCTGGAGAAATATCTCGCAATTGACGCAACCAATGTGGGTCTTTTAAAGGTTGATTTTAGCTAAGTAACCGATTACAAAATTCTAGTCTTTGTTTTAGACATGGGCATTCACGTTCAGTAATTTCATTTTACAATGATATATATATTATTGTACAAGCCTTCATTGAGAAACATTTATCCAGATTTTAACCTTCTCCACATCGTAACTTTTATCATCTCCATTGAGAACACCCGGGGTAACAGATACAGCACGCCTTCTTGACTTGAATTCGTCGTCTGAATGATTTCTTACTCTAAGTGTAGGGACTCTTAAAGAAAATTCGATAAGATTCAACCCGTGGCCCGCCTTTATTTCATATCTTGAGGCCAAAAACCCATCTTCCTTAGATTGGTCACTAAGTGACAATGCAATGGGAGAAGGTTTGACAGTCTCGCTGTTAAATTTCAATTCTGAAATATATCTTTCGTTCACGATTTTGTTAACCAGAGAAATAAAGACAACGAGGGGCTGACCAACAATGTCGCCTGAGAGATTGAAACTATTCACCGAGGAAGGTTTTTCAAATTTGAACTCACAAAGGTAATTCTTTCCTGATTGATTGTACTGTTTTGGACTTGATGATACTGTTAATTGGGTAATATAGGATCCTGGTGTATGAAGTTGAAGAGGTCGAGTATAAACTGATTTGAACATCATCCCTGTCTCGAGTTTTGAGCTGGTAAACTCCTCCCGATCAGTCTTTTCGGTGGACTTGTTTTCAAGTTCAGTGCTCGTGACCTCATCGACCACTGACTCCACCTCTTCTTCAGAATCTTCTTCGTCTTCATCATCAATGATAATCCCTCTCTTTTTGGTTTTAAGGGTTCTCTTTTTGCTTGAAGTCTTAGACTTTTTATTCTTCGAAAAAGATTCATCTTCCATGTTCATCGTCTCGTCGACTGCATCATTGCCATTTTCTAAAAGCGGTTCAACAAGCTCCTGCCATTTCTGTGTGAACTTGTTCTGTAATTCAATGGAATCTTGATATAACAAACTGTCTTCAGAGTTGTACGTCTGTGCGTTTTGAAAAATCAAAAGAACATCATGTTTGAAGTTAGACGCACCGTCACTATCGCTATAATATCCATTTTCCAATCGTTCTTTGATCAAGTTAAAAGACATCCCTTCCTCAATTATTTCATAATAATCAGGTATCATGTTACCGTCAACCAAATCCATGAAAGGGGTCGAAATTTTTCCCCTTGATGGAAGTCTAAAATTTGTCAAAAACTTATGAATATTGGTTAGCGCTGGAATAGGGTCTAGTTCCAGTGTGACGTTTCGAGTTTGTTTCGACCCCTTAGTTTTCTTGGAAGCTTGACGGGAGTCGCTGGCCGAATCTCTAAGGGCGGCCTCAACACTGGATAGAACAAAGTCATAAATTCGATTGGCGTTCATAGCAATAAAACTTCCGGGATCATTGTAGGTATTTGCATTCTCTGCCATCAGTTGAAAATCTGCTAAAAAAGTCTCACAGGTGTAAAGTCCTTTTTTTACTTTCGCCTTGACTTCATTAATAGATATTGGTGTTTCAATCAATTTGTAGTAATCAGGATACAATTTCTTTGGAGGAAGTTTCAAAAAGTCACCAACAATACCAGTTTCATATTCTTCATCTACCAATGTATTCAATGAGTCTAAAATATTCAAATAAGTCTCCTGGGTTAGGTTTTCAAGGTGTTCAGCTCCCCTTGAAGATTTCTGTCTTTTGCTGCTAAAAGTGAGCATAATTGCAGGCTTTCTTTTAGTCACCATATTGAATTAACCTTTAACTGTGCAATGCTTTAGCTCTCTGTGTTCTTCGAAATGATTATGGAACTTGAATTGGAAGCCGACTATATAGAACTATAGTTCTTCACGTCTGTTTATATAAATTTATTTCCAAAAATTATATCGAAAAATATTCAAGTTGAATCAAGTACTTTCGCGCAGCCCTGCCATTTCTCGGGTCAACAATAATTAGAAGATTGTCTACTCCACTTTTTAGTATTTGATTCATCAATTTATTTGGTTATGCCCCGTGAGACATATGAGGTAAGATTAACTCTTTCATCGTCTAACATATAGCTTATTGATCAAGATCCGGAATTCTCCCGTGTGGTCAGGTATCTAAGGTTCTCCGATTACGCAGTTTGGGCTGCGGGGGCTATTTCGTTTCCCGTGGGTCTAATTGCTCTTGAAAAGTACGAACCTGCTGTTGGAAATCGATTTTCATTTCCTTCAAATACCCATCTCAGAGCCGCAGGGGCATTGGGACTTGTTGGTGGCTTTTTACTAGCCTACAAGAGATCAGTTCACCGTTTTCTGGGTCAAAGTGAAAATGCAAGAGAGGTGCAAAGGGATAGGTACGAAATGAAGAAGATGCTAAGTCAAGGAATCTCGCCATTTGGATCTTCATCATTATCTCCCTACCTGCAGGATGTGGCTTCTAGAAATTCTCTCAATAGCCACGTAATGCTGGGACTCATCCCATGGTTCAATTTCGCAAACCATCAAAATCATGGAATAAGTCTTAAGAAATACTATGAGGTCAGAGCCGGAGAAGAGGATTGGGATGTTGAATTACCTCCTTATAATTCTACAAGAATTTGAGGTACAGGGAAGCAACGAGCTTATAACAATTTTTGTTGTTTCTCGCTGAGATATTTATTTATTTGTAATGGATCTATATTTGACTAGATTAATTCATTTGTTTTCTTTGACAATCCGTTTGTCTGTTATCTTTGTCAGTGGAATTTGCTACTATCTTATGAATTGAGTATCTAGCAGACAAAATTATGATCTCTACCTTTACAAGCCGATTGCTATGTAGCTGGTAGCCAACACTTTGAAGTCTATGTGTTCACGGTAAATTTTTTAGAGTACTAGGATGATCGTAATATCCATGATGAATGTTGGTGGCTCAGACATCTACTGACAGCGGGGCTTTAAATGGGTTGATTTTTATAATAAGAGAAAAGCTCATCATTAAACATAAATAAGTAAAAGTCATTAAACACCAAATGCCATTGGATCGGTGAATTCGTCAAAAATCATGGAATAAATATCACTAAGAAGTTCTTTGTTCTCTGGTTGGTTGTCTCCGCCTCTCATATTCGCATCCTTTGATCGAGTTCCGTCCTTACCGTTTGATTTAGAGTTAGTTATACTGACCCCACCAGTCATATATTCGGGGTTGAAAAGAGAAGTCCGTGATGAAAGTCCGCTGGTAGGTTTTTCATTTGAGGTGGAATTTCCTGCAGAAAGTTTTCGTTTCTTTTGTATGTCTAGACCAAACCCATCTATTTCTTGTTCGGGCTCAATATCCAGAAAGGCATCAATGGCCGAATAAGGATCATTATAGCTGACTTCGAGATCTTCGGATCCTCTCGTGAGCATCGGAGGGGTGACTTGATTTGTCTTGTTCTCTTCTTTCCTGGATCCCGGATTCATCGTCGCGGGAAATCTCTGAGAATTGAAATATTTGGAAGGATTGACTAGGACAGATTCGTTAGAAGAAACGCTGTTGCTTTTGAAGATGGGTTGGCCGGTGGATGTTTTCGATAACAATAAAAGAGAATCATGGCTTCCGTTAGAACTTGGAGATGGGTCACGACTTTTGCTGAGAAGCTTGTCAATAACTTTAATCAACTTTGTGCCCATCGAGTTATATTTGGACATCGCAATCAATGCACCCTTTGCACGATCGATATCCCTCATCCAAGACATTGAGTGGGATGAACTTGGATCCGAACAAAGGCAGGCAATTGGAATAAGAACTGCCTGGAATAGAAAATACGTAGCATACCAGACACCTATGATAGACAGCGATGTTTCGTTCTCTTTCACGAACCTATCAATAGAATTGATGCTTTCGGATGCAGCATTCAAACAGATTCGGCGTCCTTCCTTGGCTTCCTCACTTCTGCAAATGTCCATGACTTTGGGATCTGAAACTCCAACAATTCTTTGCCAAATAAACGGTCTAAACAAAATAATTTGCATGTTTCTGTATCTCCAGATCAACCGGTTTCGAGAAAGAAGGAACCAATCAGGCATACGCGATTTTTCGAGGGATTTTGAGAGCTCACCAGGCAAAGACGTGAAGAATTCGCTTCTGGCAACTGCCTCGTCTTCGTTGAAATAACCAGGCAGCTCGGAAACAAATTTTTCCAAAGTGAGATTCATATCAAAACATTCTTGAAGAGTTGGTGGAGGTTTTGAGATGAGCTTAGAATAAAATGGAGTTGTCAAAAACGTAAGTTTTGTTTGGGCAATCATCGCAGAATAAAGAGTCGGATACGGTTTGTTTAAACTCTTTTCAGAAATATCCAGTGATTCGTTTCGACTTTCAACTAGTTGTAAAAGCTCGTCATCATTGATATTACTCATTAGTTTCACATGAATAACTTCCAAAGGAGGTAAACTTATCGGTCTCCCAAAAGTGATAGAGGCACCTGCGTCAAAAATATACATCCCCCACCATAATCGTCTCTTAATTTCCAAATTGATAATTTCCTCCTTATTAACTTTCCCGGAAGGGGAATGTTCATTGAACTCTTTGTGCATTCCCAAGGACATTGCCATTCTCACTGCAAGTCCTAAATAATTCCAGCCGGTATTTGGCTTATTCCTCTTCTGTGTATAGTTGCTCAAAAGAATTAAGGCACTCAAAAGCATGATATTTCCACATTCAAAAACGTTACCCCCAGAATTCAAAGCTCTCTTCGCGCGGTGATAATAGGCTAGATCAACAGCAGAATACTCTCCATGGGTACACCAGCATCCTAATGCAAGAACCGTATTCAGGAGTGCCTGCCAGTGGCAGTCATTTTTGATCGGAAGCTCTTTATTGTAATGCTTCATAAATGTCTCTTTGTGAATGAACGGATAAGATGTGTGGTAAAATCGGAAATAGCTAGCAAGAAACTGTTCTTGGGTGGACTTAAGATCCATGTAATTCTCCAGTTCTTCATCCCGTTTGCTTTGAGCCATAATATCAAGACCTTTTTTCAATCCATCAACAATTTCTTTCTTAACCTGAGGATTCATTGTCTCGCTAGGTGATAAATGGCTCTGGGTATTCGTTTCTGATGTCGTCAAATCCAGTTCTTCCATAGCCACATCGGGGTTTTCACTGACCTCTTCTTCAATTTTGTTGATTTTCAAAACTCTTAAGAACGACGAAGATGACCCAGTTCCAAGAAATCCGGACTTCGTGGTAGGATTTACTCCCATTCCATCAGTCACAAAAGATGGAACCACAGCCCTTAAATAGGGAGATGTGCACAAAGATGAGTTATTAGTTTTTGTTGTGAACGTAGAAGTTTGACAGTTAGTGTTCGTTGTCTGATCCAGCGATCCAAAAGACATGACCGAGTTCTTAGTCTCGTGCAAGGACATCAAAGACGAGGGTGAGGAGGGTGACTCGTGTAAAGCTAGACCTTTCTCCGTATCTTCATCATCCTCGGACCAGTCAAAATTTGTATTATTTGATAAATCCGTAGCCATAAATTCGTCAGGTAATCTCGAAAATATCTGCTGTGGGGCATCCATTTTCATAAAATTGTACGCGGAGCTCTCCAAACTAAATTCTTTTGATGCTAGCGCACCTATCTGTTGAGTAGAGTGTTCTCTGGAAGAATATAAACTTGGAACTGCCCCAAATTTGGGAGAGTTGCTTAGCGAAGCATTAACCGAATTCAAGGGAGTAAATTCACCGACGAGTTGATCAATGTCTTCACCTGGGAAAGACTTCATTAGAAATGCCTCCAGTTGTTTAACTTTGTTCTCAACCCTAGTTAGATAAGCTCTAGTCAAAGGAGACCTCACAGCTCTAGGAGAGTAAACACAATCCCAGCCGTGGTCAGTACACTTTGAACACTTAGGAAATTCCTTGGAGCATCTGAGCTTTCTCCTCCTACATGAATCACAGGCTTGTTCGATTACCGGCCTATGATGTGAGGTGCGACCAGTTTCTTCAAGCTCCTCCTGGGGTAGATCGTCATCAAAGGCCTCAGAACACTCCGATTTAACTAATGTGTTGTCGGAGAACTTGGTTGAAATTTGCCCTTGAGAAAGGTGAGGTAAAGTTTGGCTGTGTGGTGATGTTGTAGGAGTAGATCTGTGGATCGGTTGTTTCACCGAATCATTCATCATATTTAATGGCGACAATGTTTTCGGTTTTACCATGAAATCATGATGGTCATTTGACTTTCGTTCATCGGTGAATAGTGAAAGGTCATTGTGGTCTTCTTGTTTTACGCTCATGGTTTCGGTATGAACCTGAAAATTTGAGAAAAGCACTGACTAGTCTGGTTGAATTATATGATTCAAATAGTGGGGTGACAAAGTAGTGTAGAAAACAGCTTGTCCGGCCAGAGCGAAAAAAATGTTTAGAAGCGTCAGATCAAGATCGAATTTCCGCTGTGAAGAGGAAGAAATATAATGTATTTAGCTCAATTTGTGGACTGTTGAGAAAGATTCAGACCATATAACGGAGATTGATGGGCAGGTATGTCGCTACTTGCGTTCACTTCCGTTTTTATTTTACCTATTATTTCAAACAATAGAATTGGTTTTTCGCGCTTTTGTCTGGCGATCCGTATGAGTGGAATTTGGGAAACTCCGACGAGAAATTATTTCGGAGACCTTGGAAAATGAGGGGGCCTTATAAGTCAAACTGATTCGACGAGGAACACAACTATCATGCTTACTATAACATATATACCTTAGAAATTTAGTAATTATAGACCAGAGACAATAATTTTTGATTAATTAACGAACTTCCCGGAGTTACATTCCGACAAATCAAATCTCTCGGTTGCATCGATTAGTCCGAGATGTTACAAATCTCCTCTTTTATTTCTTTTTTGTTGGGAATAATCTTACTCCTGCGTCTTGTAAGCTGGTTGCATGCAAAAGCTACCTTTTTGTTAACATCGTGTCCTGTTTTTTTGGGGGATCGAGCTTAATCTCAAATTTCTGAGCGGGGTTGGCTGGCTAATGAATTTTTAAAGTGGGGTATTCAATTGAATACTCAGTTACTTGATATTCATACGATTATTGGTTGACGTTTTTCAGGCTTCAATCGAACTTGTGCTTAACATTTCAACCCAAAATGATACGATTTGCATAGGGCTGTAGCGAAGTAAATTGTAAGCCGTTGACAGAAGTTATCGGAAAAACTAGATTTAATGCTGGTTACATATGATCATCGCCCACCAAAATCGGATTAACTAGCGGTCACCAAATAGCGTATAAAATGCACTCAAATTCCGGATTGTCACCATCTCTCATAGATAGTCTGAAAACATCTGGTCCAACTGAGGTCTTTAGTTGGTATCATGATTATATGCTCAAACATAAAGCGGGGTTCGGAAATTCTTATGGTGTAGAGATGTGTTAATTATTAAGTGGTGTAGAGATGAATATAGTATCAGATGATTTATGCCAGGAGCTGACTACGTAAGGTTCAGGAACCTAGATAGCAGATTACCCTGTCCCAAATATCACAGACTGTTTGTTCTTCATATATCAGTTGCTTGTCCAGTCGTGTAATCATTGAAACCAAGTTCATATTTAGAATGAAACGCTAACAAATTAAATACACTACTCTACAAAGTATTCAACTCTATATTCCCAGTAATTTATAGCTCCAAAGAAAATTATCCCGATCGTTTTGTCTACTTGAGTGCGTTCCCAGCTGGAAATTTAACAAGCCGTCAGATAATCCGTTGCTATGGATACCAGACAAAATCTTATCATCCTCAACTTTGTTTTCTGGCTGTGTAAAAAAATTGAAAAAATTTACTTCTGATTTAAATTTATTTATACAGACTTAAGTTTTAAAATGTCCAAACCAGCTTATACGTGTAACTCGTGTGGCCTTGGTTTTTCTCTCCCAGAAGATCAAAGGGCTCATATGAAATCAGATTGGCACAGATATAATTTAAAGCGAAGAGTTTCCCAGCTACCACCGATCACTGAGCAACTGTTTAATGAAAAAGTTGCAAGCCTTTCGATCGATAAAGAAGCACAGGATATTCAAGAGACGACCAAAAAGACATTCAAGCAAGTGACTAAGAAAGAACAGCGAAGAAGGGATAAGGAGGCGTTATTGGAAAAAAAGAAGAAGCTTTTAGAGCTTGGGAAGCAGAGACTTCAGGAAACTCCGAATCTGTCTTCAATGGATAGTGCTGGCAGTGATACTGCAGATGCGAGCAAATTTATTTCTGATGACTTAGATGTTCAAGAACTTCAAGATTCTTTAGAAAGCAGCACCAAAACTATCGATTTTTTGAAGGATGCTGTTGAAGAGGTCGATGAACTAGAAAAATTAATGCAAGAGAAGCTCAGAAACAAAGTCGATATACCAACAAGTACTTGCATGTTTTGTGACCATAATTCTTTATCTTTGGATGACAACTCGATTCATATGTTCCAACAACATGGACTCTATATTCCGGAAGCAAATTATCTCATTGACAAAGAGGGTTTAATCAGCTATTTGTCGGAGAAAATTGGTCTAGGGAACATGTGTCTAACATGCAACTTTCAAGGAAAAAATATAGAGAGTGTTCGTCAGCATATGATTGCAAAAGGGCATTGCAAAATACCCTATGAGACACTGGATGAGAAGCTCGAGATTTCACAGTTTTATAATTTTGAGTCTTCTTACCAATCCGAAAGGGAGGTCATTTCTAATGAGGATGACTGGGAAGATATCACGGATGATGTGAGTGATGAAAATGACGATGAAGATGATATTCCTAATGATGAAATGGATGAAATTTACACTCATGGATTCCAGCTCCACCTTCCAAATGGCCAAGTCGCAGGTCACAGGTCCCTTATGAGATATTTCAAACAAAACCTAAGACCAGAAAGAGAATTAACAGAAGGCCAGGGAACTTTGGTTGCAGCAGAAACTCGTCATATGGTTCAAACAGTCGATCGGAAAGAGCTACAAGCGAAAAAGAGAATCTGGGCCAGACAAGAGAAATCCAAGGACTTGAACGATAGAAGAGCTGCCAAGTTCATTAATCATCAAGCACATTATAGAGATCAACTATTACAGTAATTAAAGCGATAATCTCATCTACAGAATATATCTAGATTGGTCCAAAGAACACATGCGACGACTATTAATGAAATCATTAAAGTTTTATACCATTTACCTACAACATCGGTCAGATACTGTCAGTTGAGGTATCGGACTGAAAAATTATCTTCAATGACAGTCCTCAAATCCTTAGTAAAAAAATTCTGTATTTCTATAATGAGCTATAATTAGAGAATTTAATTACACAGCCTTATTTGGCTATTAGCCACATAACATGAAATTCATCAACTGCAACCTAAAACAAAATTTCTTTTCATAGGTTATAAACATTCCACCTCTTAATAAAAACGGAATACTGATAAACAAATGAATAATCAGGTGAGTGACTTCGGTAAATAAGAGTTCTCAAAACAATTGATATTGTTACGAAAGCTCAATGACAGATTGTCGTATCATTCAGCCATTTCTTCCTCGGATAGCAGAGGTTGAAAATCGAAAAAGGCTTGGCTGATACCCAGTCATGACACTAAATATATCCATTACTAATTCAATCAGGGGTACTATCAACAAGGTGGATATCCACAACAGCAAGGCTATCAGCAAGGCTATCAGCAAGGTGGTTACCCACCACAACAGCAAGGCTATTACCAACCACAACAACAACCAATGTATGTGCAGCAACAGCCACCCCCAAAGCGTGATGGCGGTTGTGGCTGCTATGGTGGATGTTTAGCAGCACTCCTTGCATGCTTCTGTCTCGAGGAATGCTGTGGTCCACCATAAATCAAACTTCGTTTTAATTACTCCTTTCTGTCTTCTGTTTTAATTAACATTTTGTATAAAAATGATAAATGAAATTGAATTTTCATATTTTCGAGCTATTTGGATTCCATAATAGCCTCCCCGTTAGTGTCTTCAATATTAATGAAGTTTACATTCGAAAATTCCTGTTTGCGCTCCTGACTTTCCGATAACTTGTGTCTTGAGGATGATGCCGAACTATGGATTCCGAGGGTTCCATGTCTGGTCAGAGGCTGCCGTTGTGATATTGCTGAAATATTGTGAGGGCTCGTCAGGAAATTGGCGTTATTCGTTCCATGAATGTCAAAGTTAGACTCAGACGTAGATATACTGAGCGATGGCTCAAAAGGGGATGAGGATCTTGATATTAGAGACCTCATATCAGGCGAATGGTAAACAGTCTCGGTATCTGAGTCTGTATCATAATCCGGCGAACGGATTACTGGGGTGATATGTATTCCAGATTGACTAGTTCGAGCTTCTTGCTGATTTCTGGAACAATGATCCGAATTAGTCCTAGAAGATTCCTCTACATGATTCCAGAAATATAGCGAGCTCATTCTATCTTTGAACCATTTTAAGACAGAACTTCCATTCAAATTGTCGGACTCATTATGCAATTCAAACGGATCCACAGGTTTGACTATCAACGTACACCTGTTCAACTGCAGAAAATCCAATGTTGAAGACTCATCCTCATGGGAAAATGTAACACGGTCGATCGCCTTGTAAAAATGAAACGGTATTTGCTGATATTCTTTGTATGTATCCAACACATGATCACGTATAACCGAAAGTTGACTAGTCTTGGGGAACGTCAATCTCTGAATATCTCCATCGATAAGCTTCACCTGGACTATGCAACAATCAGTCGAATTTTGGGCCTTCTCTGTTGTTTGGTGATGCAATGTTTCGTCAGTCTCAAAAAACTTCATAGCACGCTCTCTTTTCTTCTCTTCTCTATCAAGCTTCACTTGGTGAAGGATCCTTTGTTTCTCTTGCTTTATTTGATAAATATGTCTCGATGCTTTGGATTGACGTCTTCCGGAAAATGCTGGATTTTCGCTCTTCGATATAGTACTACCAGTATCCCCACTTGTCGTCTCAGTTCTTTCTAAATTATGGTCTGTGCCAATGCGTTCTTCATGTGTTATCATCTCATAGATGTTATTCAAACTTGCGTAGATCTCGTCAGGTCTTGTTTCAGAACTAATTCGCTGAATGATAACGCCTCCGAAAACTGCTAGGAGGGAAGGTGGGCATATATCGGCTTCATTAGGAAAAACTTCAACGAATGAACTAAAATCGAGGGAGTTCTTATCCAAGCGAAGACCAATAAACTCCTTCTCAAGTAGATTGTGTGCTAATGCAGGCATAGTGGCTCCAAAAACACGTTCTTCCCAATCCCGAACAGTAACAGTTTTCTCGGCTATTAAGATAAGTAATGGTTTCTGCTTAGCCAATGAAGATTGGATTGCACGAGTCGCATTTGTCTCAAACCTTTTGGTTGCCATATCTAAGCTCTCCGGGTGCTCTCGTTCCATTGGGAGGCAAATATAACTAAATTCGATCTTAGTTGCGGTCAGATTAATAGGTAGGTAGGGGTTTTAATTTTTAAATTTTAAATCACGCATGAACAGGAAGATGCGGAATTTCAAAAATTGATATATAAAGCTTTATTAGAATTAACATGCTGGACTCAACATATCACTGTTGCGAAAGTCTTGGGATGTCTATAGCAGTATGTTTCTCAGGAGTACGTAAAATGTCTAAGACATGTCAATCGTAAATTTAAAGTATGGCATTCGCGGTTAAGCCACTACCCAAAAATACTTGAAACATAAACAAAACTGATTCAAATATTAAAAGCCATTTACGTGAATTTGATTCATCAAGGTCTTTGTTTTGTACAACTTCAATCGAAACTCATTTTGCAGTGATTTAATATGAAGGTGGAAGAGTTGGTGCTTGATGGATTTAAGTCTTATGCTGTTAGAACTGTCATCTCCTCTTGGGACCCTCAATTTAACGCGATCACAGGATTAAATGGATCTGGTAAATCTAATATCTTGGACGCCATCTGTTTTGTCCTTGGGATCTCGAGTATGTCCACAGTTAGAGCAGCAAATTTGCAAGACCTCATTTATAAACGGGGACAAGCCGGTGTCACTAAGGCATCTGTGACGATTACCTTTGATAATACAGACAAAGCCAAATCACCGATCGGATTTGAACAATACCCAAAAATCAGTATATCTCGCCAGATCATGCTTGGCGGAATTTCCAAGTACTTAATCAATGGGCACAAAGTTCAACAGTCGCAGATATTAAACTTATTTCAATCGGTGCAATTGAATATAAACAATCCCAACTTTCTCATAATGCAAGGAAAAATTACGAAAATGCTGAATATGAAACCCACGGAAATTCTCGGGTTGATTGAAGAAGCAGCAGGGACCAAAATGTATGAGGGTCAGCGTGAGAAGGCTGAGAAAATCATGGCAAAGAAAAACATTAAGCTTGAGTCAACTGAAAGTTTATTGGTTGAAGAGGTTGAGCCAAAGTTGAAACAGCTCCGCGAGCAAAAACGTATTGTCATGGAATACCAAGAGATTGTCATAGAATTAGAAACGTTGTCCAAAGCAGTGGCAGCTCATGATTACAGGCTTTACGACGAAAAATTGAGCAGTTATCAGAATGCCGTTGAAGAAGAAAATTACAAGTATTCAAAGCTTACCGACAATCTGAAGCTGCTCCAAAGTGAAATCAATAATTTGGAAGATGACTTAAAGAGTATGAGAGCAAGGAAACAGGCGGAATCTGGTAAAGGCAATATTTTGAAAGAGTTGGAGCAAACAGAGACTACCTTGACAAATTCAGTCACGCGTATTTCGACGGCGCGAGATTTGAAAAATCAAATCATTGAAGAAGAAATGGGAAAGCTTCAAAGACTGAATGGACTTTTGAAAGGTCGCGCGCTGCCATCAGCTAATGACTCAAACCTAATAAACCAACTTCAACGTGCATTTGATGACCGTAAGTCACTTATACACGACATGGCATCTCGCTTGAAAGAAAGGGAGAACCTTTTGTCATCATTGTCGACTGGATTGTCCTCAGAAGGCTCAGCAACTGGAGGATATGTGACACAGCTACAGAATTCAAAGAAAAAACTCTCGGATATCAATGTTTCAATTGAAAAAAATAAGCTTAAAATCCAGCACTTGGAGAATGACCTCTCTGCTAAAAGTTTGGACATCGATTCCGCAAAGTCTGCACTTGTTTCGCTACAAACAACTCTGGATACGAAAACGACATCATGCCGCGACTTAGCCTTGAGTTTAGAGAAAATGGGATTCAGTGCAGAAAAACTCAAGTCCTTGAAGATAGAAGAACGCCAATTACAACATGAAATCCACGATTTGGATCGCAGAACTTTAGACTTTTACCGTTCTTACCCGAATCTTGATTTTGAATTTGATTCTTCAAATTTATCAATTTCTCCGGCCTCCATAAAAGGATTGGTTGGTGAATTATTTACACTAAAGCAAACAGAAAACAATCCTTCAAATGCCATTGAAGTATGTGCTGGAGGGAGGCTCTATAATGTGGTCGTTGATACTGAGAACGCTGGATCTGAGCTTTTAGAAAAGGGAAATTTGAGAAAACGAGTTACAATAATTCCCTTGAACAAAATACAGGCCAAAGTCTTGGACCATAAGACTTTGGACGTTGCAAAATCTTTGGCCCCAGGAAAAGTAGAGCTGGCGCTGAACCTAATAGAATATGGCGGCGAATTCACGAAGGCTATGGAATATATTTTTGGAAATAAGCTGATTTGCGAAGATCCAGATTCCGCAAGAAAGGTAACTTTTGACCCAAATGTGAGAATTGGTTCAATAACTTTGGATGGAGACTACTATGATCCAGAAGGACGTTTGTCAGGTGGCTCTCGTAAGAATTCAAACTCATTGTTGGGCGCTTTCAATCAATTAAAGGACTTAAAGTCTTTGAAAAGAAACCTTCAATCTAAGTTATCCCATGTCCGTAAAATGATTAATGAGCAGCAAGAGATCAGCAATTCAACAGAAGCAATTCAAAATCAACTGAAACTTGAATCACATCAGCAAGAGATCTTAATGAAACAATTAAAAGATTCCGAATTCGCTAATGTCATTCAAAAAGCTGAAAGTGATCTAGCCGAAATCAAAGCTTTAAAAGAGTCAATTAAAGAAATGGCCTCTCAAGGTGAATGTGTCTGCTTGGAAATAGCTCGTCTTGAAAACGATGTTAAAGATTTCAATACTAATGGGATCAAAAAGCTCGATGATATCAAAAAGGAGATAGTTCAAATAACTCATGAAATCAAGGATCAGGAAGAACTTCTCAGGTCTGATCGGAAGGCTCTTCAAGAGCTACAGATGGAGAGAGAACAGAAAGAGAATGATTTCGAATCCATACAGAAGCAAATTGAAAATACCAAATCATACCAAACAACACTCGATGAGGAGCTTTCGTGCCTGTGTGAAGAGCAACAGAAACTGGAGATGGAGCTCAACAAAACCCGAGACTTGATGGAGCAGGAGAAACTGAAAATGCTTGGCATAAATGAGGAACTACAAGATATGACCCGAATTTTGAACGAAAAGCGATTGGCTTTTAATGATCTTGAGATTGCGTTGAAGAGGCAACAAGATGTTTTATCTTTCAATAAGGACTCTTATCGAAGTCTGAAGCAAAAGGTTGATCAGATCGTCAATGACCATGCTTGGGTCACAGATGAGCGATTGCTTACCCAAGTTCTTGAACAATATCCTAACATAAACCTTGAGGAATGTCACAAAAGAGTCGAGCAGCTAAAAAATAGACTGCAATCCATGAAGAAGAAAGGTGTGAATAGTAATATTATGGCTCAAATTGAACAACACGAGAAGCATGAAAGTTCCCTTAAGTCAAAAATCAAACAGATCAATAAAGACAAGGCGAAAATCGAAGAAACCATTCTCAAGCTCGATAATTACAAAAAAACTGAGCTTCTCAAAACTTATCAAAAAGTTTCGGAGGACTTTGGTCAAATTTTTGCTGATCTTCTACCACAAGCATATGCTAAACTGGTTCCTACTGACTCGCAAAATGTGATGAAGGGGTTGGAAGTGCGCGTTAAATTGGGTAATGTATGGAAGGAATCGCTAGTGGAGCTTTCTGGAGGCCAGAGGTCATTGGTCGCGCTTTCACTTATAATGTCACTGCTTCAGTTCAAGCCGGCGCCAATGTATATCCTTGATGAGGTGGATGCCGCCCTAGACTTGAGTCACACTCAGAATATTGGACACCTTATCAAAACAAGATTTAAAGGTTCGCAGTTCATTGTGGTGTCATTGAAGGAAGGGATGTTCACCAACGCAAATAGACTTTTCAAGGTCAGATTTCAAGAGGGAACATCTGTTGTTACTGCCACATAATTCCTTGATGACAACTGATATCAAGATCGAAATCCATTGAAATATTAATGTCCATTCAGCTTTGTCTTTACCCATTGGTTGTAAACCAGCCCATCCGTTTGTTTCATTGGGACGAGTTTTATGGAATATTTGAATATACAAGGAAGGATCTTTGCAAAAATGGTCCAATATGCAATTCCAAATAAAAGAGCGCAATAACTGAAAAGAGTAAATTTGTAGTTCCCTGATACGAAAGGACCGATGACGATTGAGAATGATATCAGAAAACAAAGCCAGATTTCCCATGACTTTGCACGTATAGGAGCACGAATGTTTGAGAACCTTCTCCTTACCTTGTAGAGCAGTGCTATACACAAGATGGAATGAAACAATTGGTTCGGATAATATTGAGAGACAATGATTGAGTTGTATAGTGATTCGCTGGGGGTGATGATAATGCATATACTCAAAACACAATGAAACAGAACTCCGAAAGCAGGTGTCCCGAACGGTTGATTAGAACACAGAACCCCACTAAGCGGAAGGAAGCCTTCTCTGAATATTTCTTGATTCAGTATCGATGAGGCATATACATTTATCATAACATTAGTAGCCGAGTTCACAGAGATTAACAAGTTGATAAATTGAGAACCAAAATTCAGGCCATATAGTTTGGTAAAAAAGATGGCTCCTGCCATCTGTTCATTTTCCAGTAGTTCATCACGTGTAAGTATTTTTAAATAGCTCAGATTGAGACTGAAATAGACGACTATGGTAGCTATCATTGAAATTTTACCAGCACGGGGTAAGTTCTTCAATGGGTCCTTAATCTCACTTTGAACCGTATGCGCAGTTGTCCATCCACCAAAGGTATGAATGCATTTCAATAAAGCTGCTGCGTACGACCCCAATAGCGTAAAGTTGCTGGGCATTTTGAAATCCTCAAATTTGAGGTTGTCAGGCAATGCAGTCAAGCGAGATGGAAAAACCAACACGTAAACACAACTAGTCAGGATGACCCCCCATAAAGATAACTTACATAACGTAAGAATTTCTTGCACTCTGAGTGCAATATTTCGGTTCAATAAATGCAGGAGGCCACACAGGAAGATTAATCCACAAGAAATTAGCTTGGAATATTTTTCTTCAGCATCAAATCCTAATGAATACCTCAGGTATTGTCCAAATATAAGTGCATTTGCCGAACTAATAGAAAACATTATGGCGAAGATCCCATAGACAATTGAAGTGAAATATAATGGCTTAGGGAAAGTATATTCAAGGAATTTTTTTGTTGCTCCACTGACAGGTATATAAGATCCAAATTCCAAGTAAAGAGATAGCCCTGTGTAAGCGGTCACTGCACCAACCATCCAAGACAAAAGATATAAAAGATAAGATCCTTGGGAATCGTGTAAAACCAATCCTGGGGTGCTGAAAATTCCAGATCCCATCATTCGTCCAACGAATAGTACTATTGTTGAAAAGAGCCCCAATGATCTTTCTTGTGTTGAAGAGTAGACATGTTTGATAAGAGGGCGAGTTATAATCTGAGGGCTTTTTGACATGTCAGACACAAGATCAGCAGATAGTGTATCTATATTATAGAAAGACATTCGATCTGAAGACTCGAAATCCATCTCATCCGGTGGAACGATCATTTGATTTGACTATGAGACGATTCGGAATCCTTCGGTTAATTATCGATCCCGGGGATCTTCCTGGCTCTCCACTTGAGCTTATTAAATTTGTTTGGATTTTACGACAAATAATTTGCTAATAAAATCCGTGAAAAGAGGGAAAACCTTTGTTATCGAAATAAGGAGTTATCCTCCACGGCGTATTTCACATTTGCGATCCATTGGGCTCATGTAATTGAATTTTCTCTACCCAACAACATTGCTTGGATGTGAATAATGTGGGAACTAATGTATCCCACTGATGAAATCCTATTGCTAAAAATACTGGCAATGTTTCCCCTTTCTTTCGTAAGAAAGTGCATTTTGAATACCCTTATAATAATCTCATTATGAGTTGTTCTCTATCAAAGCTAAGCCCAGCTATTTCTCTATTAACCAGACGTATTCGTGATTGGACTCAGCACTAAATACTATAGGTATTGAACTGAAAAAATATTACGTAAGCACATGAGTTAAGCTTACATAAGGTAAAGATTTCTCCTTATAGTCTGATAAAATTTATATCTATTTCAGGAATTTTTTTCTTCCGGAGATAAGAATTACAGACTCCTCGCTCTCTGTCTCGGCCTCGTAGTCTTCAAAATCGTCGAGCTCGAATTCTGGGCCCCAAATCAGCCCTGGAGACAGACAAATTTGTTCAATTTACCACTATATTTATTAGCTGTGGAACACACTAGCATGGAATAGATTAAATTTGAAACTCTTATTTCAAAGACTGACAGAAGCTCCGTTTGGAGCAAACCTAGTAACTCTTGCAATGTTTGTTTTCAACATCACAATTGTCTCGCAAAATTTCGCCATACCCGTTGAAGCAATTAAGATCACAATGCCATTCACAAAACTCACCACAACGATTAATGCAAATGGAAGCTTTGTGCTGTAGTCTGCAAGAGTTCCTCCAATGTAGGAAGTAAAGATAATTCCAAGTCCCCCAACAAACGAGAAAACTCCTGAGATTGAACCCTTTCGGTTGATATATTTCTCCTGTGAAGTGATATTTGAAAGCATTGACATTGAAATAACAATGAACATGATTTGAGAACATCCCATTAAAGAAACTGCCAAATATACCAAAACACTTTTGTCAGGAGAAGACACTGCACAGATGGACGTGAAACCTGCGAAGCATAGGAAAGTGGCGACTCCAAGTAAGTATGCATAATTATTGAAACGATCAACCAAAATTCCCGACAAAGGAGCAAGAAGAAGTCCACATAAATTGGCAATGCCGGTTAAAATAGATGATAAAATGTATGATTCGGGGCAGTCTATCTGGTCAGCTAACGTGGAGGCACACTTTCCGGAATCCTTGAAATAATGATTGATATAGAAAGGCACATATAATGTGATTGCTATGGTGACACAACGTGAAAGAAATCCCCCGAGATATGCAATCACAATTGCTGGATCTTTTGAGGATAGCATGAAACCCTTTTTGAGAGAAATTAAGTATGTCTCTTCTTTTTCGGTATAAATGTTGGAGACGCCATTTTCCACAGCAGAAAATTCATCTTCATGCAAGGAACTAGCATCATTATCTAGGTCATCGCCAAACAACTCTGATTCCTCCCTGAAAGTTATATCATTGGGACCTTTGAAGGCAAACACAAACGTCAAAAGTGAAGTAAGAATTGCTAACAAGCCAACAGTATAGTAAGAACGTCTCATTGCTGGTCCTGCAGACTGGGTTTTTCCATAGTAGACAGGGAGTCTCAATAAGACGGTAACTGCAAAAACTGCACCTAGGCCACTCATTGTACCCATGTAAGAAACCTTTTTTCCATCCTTACGATTACGGTTCAGTCCATCAATTGCCTCGAAAGTACCATCGTCGTTTGTACTAGAGCCAGACTCAACTACAGCATCAAAGTCACGTGAAGGTGCCAAGTTCCCAGACTCAGAGCTGCGCAATTTCCCCAGAAGAAATCCAAAATCGAAATGAGAGTGATTCAGTTCAAAAACCATAATTGTCAGAATACCAAGAGATGATGTAAGCCCTAACGAGAACACTAATCGCCAAAATAACATTTGTGGTATCACACTGTCTCTAACAAAAAAGCCAAATCCGTATAGACTAAGTCCGCAAATGAAAAATCCCGAAGAAACAACGATCCGGGACCCTAAACGATCTGCAAGTACGCCAATAAAAGGAACTAGCGTCATAGATAGGAGCTCGTCAAATAGGCCCAAAGTACCCACATAACTTCCAACATTTTCCCCTATTTGAAGAACATCAGTGATGAAGTATGACTGCGTCGTAGATAGAAACACGGCTAGAGCAACAGAGGTGAAGCTGGCCAAAAGGAAAGCAAAGAAATTTGCTGCCGTGTATTCAATTCCCTCTTTCTGATAGAAGCTATCGCTATTGCCTCGCATGATTAAAAATATGGAAGAGAAACTGGGATAATTCGATGATTTTAACTTGGACTACCTTCAAAAACCTCACCGCCCTGAATTCAGGCAGAATTGCAAAATCCCCGGAATTTTCCCGGTATCTCCTCCATGAGGAGTCTAATGCTCTTCGCTACTAATATATAGCACTGAAAGCAAAAAGAGGATGTTTCTAATCCTTCTATCGCACGTTAAGTGATCCAGACCCGTCAAGTCTAAAGAGATCAGCAGTGACTGATTGTGTCTACCCTACGTAAATTAAAAAGACCAATATCTTAAAATTCAAGAAAAAAATGCCTGGAGACTGACTGTTTTATGTTCACAATTTTTCTCTGGCTCGGTTCTTGTTTTGTCTTTGTTATCTGTCGTACTCTGGCATTTACACATCGCGTTTAACAATAATCTACTGAAGTTGCTCTGACAGACTAGGCTGTGACTTGATGATCTTTCTAATCCAGTCTATCACAAGAAATTCCGAGATAGTTTAGTGGTTAGAATTCTCGCTTGTCACGCGGGAGACCCGGGTTCAATTCCCGGTTTCGGAGCTCTTACTTTTTCACCAATTTCCGAGATAGTTTAGTGGTTAGAATTCTCGCTTGTCACGCGGGAGACCCGGGTTCAATTCCCGGTTTCGGAGTTTTTTTTCTATGTAGGAAAATACATGGTGTGAGGTGTCCACAGAATATAAAGATTCTAGGGTCATCCATCCATCATGTGAAATGTGGTCCATTAGCTAGCTACCTTGAACAACAAGATAAAATACTCTTCCTTACAAAGGAGCATGAGAAATTATGGACTCAGCAGCCACTCACAAAAAAAAAGGAATATTTCGTATACTCATTACTTTTTGATTAACATATCTTCTCAATATATAAAATCTTTAATCATTTGTAGTGGGAAACTTGAAACATATAACATCTTCTACAGTATACAACATTTTCGATTTAGCTAAATGAACTCAAGAAAAGGCTGCAGAAAGATTTCTAGAAACTCTACCATCATCAATCATGCGACCTTATGGCAGAAAAAAACTCACTACACCAGAATACAATCGAAACCGACAGTCATACTGGTCGGAGATTAAGGTTTTGAACAGTGCCATCCATATACACGAATTCGACTTGGAGTAAAATTAATAGGTTCTCAGATTTCTTAGGAAAAATGAAGAATGCTAGTTTAATCATCTTCATACCTTTATATAGTGCATTAGTCTGGTACCAGCTATTCATGGGGCTGAACCTAATGGTAAACCGATAATTCGATTCAACCCTAATCTGCTTGTAGATTAACGAGCAGATAGATATTGGTCTATTTCTTTCCACTAGGATTTTCCCACTTATTTGATTGATCTCGCTTTTATCTCACTTACGGATATATTCCCACGCCAGTGATAATGAGAAGTTATGGAATTTTGGTAAATAACTTTTTCTTACCTATGGCTTGATGCTTGAGTTGATGTCTGAGTAACACAAAACCATGGCATCACACTGGAGTCAATATACTCACTTAGTTAGTGTCATGGAATTGATGTGGCTTCGGAAAAAAGACGTCAGTAGGTTTTGCAAGCCTTTTAAGAAAATATAGTACCTAAATATAATTGCTATGTGAAAATTCTATGCTAAATAAATCAACGCTAACTGAGAGCAGATTTTGAAGCTGGTACCGATGGGCATGTGCAGGCCTTAGGTAAAAATATTGCTGCTGCTTCACGCTCAAACTGGAGGTCTACGTGGTAAAATTTTTGCGCATATTTATAATCCACTATAAAGCCAGCTGATATTGATCAATAATACGCTTTATCAAGCAAATTTTGATATGTTTGTGCTCTTTGGAGAACTGGAACTAAAATACGATATACTGACATTCTACTTGCAAGTGATAGAAAAAGATTATACAATTTTGTTACAGAACTGTTGGACTTGTTGAGCTGTAAGGAAAATCAATTTATCACCTTGATTCAAGTAGTAACTACTGCTAGCTATCTCCTTCTTACTTGCATATCAGCTAGTTAGCCTCTATTTATAAGCTGGTGGATAATTTAGCTTCTTTCACAGCTGGACTTTTCCAATTCGAAATGGCATGTTTCTCGATGAGGAAGAGTACACACGGGCTAGCTGGGCGAGCGAAATCTCTCCAGAATGATGGACGTCAAATTATGCATTCCATATTTATCAGTCTCACTGAAGCTTCAAAAGTATCCGAATAGATCTTATATCATAAAGGTCGAAAGTCATCCAAAATCTTTAACAATCAAAAGACGGAGTGTGTCATTTGTATGATTAAAGATTCGCTTACCAAAATGGATTTAGTTAATGCAGTTTCAGGTTTAAAAGACTTTGTAATTTTTCCCAAAGAAACGTACTATCATCACGATCAGCCGGAATCCTGTATTAAATTATTTTGATCCTGATTGGAAGCAGGATTTACACATATGGATCTAGAATAAAGTTCTGCTACAAGGGTGATGACTAGTTACGACTTACAGACGTTAAGCCCTCATTTTGGGATCATACGCCTGGGGGGCGTGTAAAAGTTATCATTCATCTTTTTATTGTATGGAGTTAATTTTGCTTGCCAAACCAAGACGAACAAAAAATATTTCTCTAGCTTACTGATGATATTCGGAGTCTTACGGTGAGATAAAAAAGAAGGTAATCCAAAATTCTGGAGATAAAACTAATACTTATTGATAATCTTGATAGTTTTGAAAAGCTCATATAATAATAGCTCATATAATAATTGTGGATCATAACTGCAGGATCCTTTTGTAATCTTAAATTACTATTGTGAATACTCGTGCAGTAGTCATCTGTAATTCGTATCAGTCTGCATTTGTGGTTATGCTTATCCAACATGATGCATGCGGCTTATTATTAATAGAAGGTATGCATCATATTGGCGTGGTATTGTTTCAAAGTATAATATTAAAACAGTGAGTGAAGTCCCACTGAAGGTAGACAATTTACTGGCTCTTTATATTGATACAAGTGTGTTATCTACATAATACATTGAGAGGGTCTTAACTGGTTGACCTTCAGACCATTGAACATCTATGAATATTATATGAATAAGTTACAACAAACACAAATCCATGATAATTTTTTCTGAATCTCCACCACCGGTGAGCCCGCTATATGTCAATGTACGCGCACTGCAAGCATGGGGACAAGAAATCGAAATGTGGAATATATGTATATTTGAAATACTCGGTATTTATCCCGAGTAGGAGCAATCAAAAGTGAAAATAGAAAAATCTATACAATAAGTTTTTATCTTCCAGTTTTCTCATAATTGATATATTCTCAGCATGGAAATGCCACACAGGTGAAGATTGCAGTTGCAATGATAGATAGTCCTCAATCATACATCTATATATCAATCCAGGTGGACTTTTTAAGATAGGAAAGAAGATAATAGGGCATGAGCTCTGTCCCGGAATAGGGAGAAAATTCAAATATTTCGCAGTTACTGTATTTGACAATATTTGTGAGATTCACCTCTTGTGTAAGAAACTCCTGGTATGGAATCCCCCCTACTATCAAAACTCAAAACAAAGCAAGCATATAAGGGTGTTGAATCATAACTTCCTTTTGTTATCGCATGTTGAAGCTTTGGATTTTTGGATATAGCTAGTATTAGACGACGGTCAAAGTCTCCCTGCAATGCTTGAGCAATGAGTAATCTTGCGATCCCCCACCCACCGTCTCTGCAATGCAACTACTGCTTATTGAACTCTTGATTATCTGTTGGTGGTAGATTTGAGTTCATGATGGCACACCACATATTTAGTGAAATGAGGGGCGGCTGGGAAGTTTATGACAATGTCTCACTAGGACAAGGAATCTACTAGACACTTATAAATTGAAGAAGTACATGTAAATGGACGACGAGGCAGAGTGCAAAAAATGAGTTCAATATGTCCGATACCATTTCTTTCTTTATATGTCGAGGCTAAATTCATTAGAGTAGAGCCCATATAGACAAACACAATACCATAACCCTACGGGGTGTATGCAAGTGTCTTAAACTCATCTCAAGCTCCATTAAAAAGTACTTCTTATTGATTAAAGACCATGACGCCAGATAATTAATTAGTCCCATTATTGTTGATACTTGGTGTATTGAATGAAGTGAAGTGTCTCTGGAGCAATTTTCTTTTTTGGTGATGATTAAATTTGACTATATTCGCATTATACTGCAGCTAGGACATTTAATTGGAGTAAACTCAAGGATCATTCCCCGAAGAATTGCCGATATATTTTCACTGATTAACGAGAAATCCCACCCAGCGGTAATTTTCCTGTTGGTATGTCAATCAAGAACGACAATCAATGGGTGATAATGATCACTATCGAAAGAATTTCAATAGTGAGCCGCTCTGCACTTTTTAGTTGCAGATTGCACGAGCCCACCATAGGAATATTTTTTTTATCATCTCTAGGTACTGATCATTTGTATACTCTGATGGTGGACTCCGCTCTTACAGTGGCACTGTTTTTTATTAAGAACAGTTCTTGTCATGTTACTAAACCACGGGATTCTCTATAATATCATTTATTCATCTCTGTTTTCCTACGAGTACAGATTCAGGACCGTTGAAAGTTTCAAGTTTGCGTTTCACTTTATCAAAATAACCTCTCACTTGAGAAAAATTGGTCCTTCAACAATATATTTAGGAAGGTTTCAGCATGCAAAACTTTTTCGTTGGATTTAAATTATCTTTAGTATCTACTTAGGTAATAAGTTTTAAATCGGTATCCGATTTTATAACTATAGGGTTTGGTCGACCGAGGGGTAAATTATCTTTTTGATCTTTCAAATCTAATCTTATTCAGATATGAAGATTCATTCTTTTATTCAACTATATATATATATATATATACAAGTGTCTCCACTCAAGCTCCGCTCAAATGAACAAAAGTGTAAAAGTGATAATTGTCACTTTCACTTCTGAGGTATCAGGATATGAATAACGAAATAATAGGCTGAGATCTGAGGTGCTATCCTGTCGTGATCTGCAGTGACTGATATAGTGCTTCATTTTGACCACATAGCGTGCTACCTTAATTAATTAGTTGTCAGAACAAAACAGCTTATTTCTCCAGCGAACATGGCCAAGAATACTATTACATAAAATACTATAAAAAGGATCTATTCAACGGAACTGTATTCCTTCCCATAACCTCGAGAGATATTTTTTCACCTGATCTGAGTCTTTGGTCAATAGCTTAAAAGTCACGTAATCATTGTTGTGTGGCAGCTCCATAGCAAAGTTTGACTGTGAGGCTGTGAAGACTTCTATCGTATTGAGCAGGTTTAACCTCCTTTACTTGAAGAGTATCACTTCTGCTGAAATGAATCTCACGGTATTTATTAAAAGATCTTGCACTTTTCCTCTCATCAATACTTCGAATATTCTAGCACTGTTAAGCTTCTGGTGGAATTGTTCCAGATTCAAAAAGTGTTTCAACTGCTTGAAAGTATAAGTCAACCAAAAGTCTAAGAAAAGCTAGATGTTAAAATAAGTGCGATAGACTCAGTAAAAAAAGACTTTTGCTATCCATCAAATGAAAAGCTCAGGCATAATACTCTATGTTGTATGTCACTATCTGACCCATTATCAGCTCCTACCCACTAGGCAGAGCTGTAGACTTCAAGCCTTTCTTAAAACACTATCTGCCTCCTTACTCCCAAATCTTGGATAGCGTGATAGGAAATAATGAACGATTAATAAAATTACTCGACAATTCCTGCTTAAATGCTCGACCTTCAAACTGGATTTTTGATGATATAAATGAGATTTTTGTTTGAAAATTTGCAAAAATATGTTTATTCTTCAAAGGCGCAAGTGTTGATGGGATAGGTCAATCCATCATTTGTAACAGACACGTTACCCTTCTTTGCAACTCAACTCTCAAGTGGAAATGAGTTCTTAGAGTGTACCTTATATATGATATAGAACAGTTCACACCGGCCTCCTGTTCCCGTGAAGCTCTCATCCATATTCAAAATTTCTTCGGATACATGTTCTTGACTACATGTCCTCTCACTCTCTTTATTGCTTTGGTTCTTGTGTCACTTCTTTGTTTCTCCTGGTAAATTTGCAGTTAAGCTTTGATGTTCGTCAAAATACTTGAGAGTTTTTTTTTCTACAGGGAATACCCTGCCGCAGTGATTGGAGTTTGCCCAGAAATGTCAAAGCAGACGTAGGACACGAGAATAGGGACGTGATACTTACGAGTAAGTGATGGATGCCTACTTCTGTTACCGAAATTAAAGATGAGTCCTCCCTGCTTGGAACTTTGACATCAACCTCAGGGATCATCCCACGCGCTCTGCTCTGGTGTGTAAAAACTGTTTCACAAGTGATAGAGTGTACTTAAAGCTGACAGCTTTTGTTTTCAGCATACTATCTCTGCTTAATTGGGTGGGAAACTATCCACATCTGCTTGGTGACACCGACAGAGCTGGCGAGGTTAATTAGACATTATTAATTCCCATAGGAGAACGGCCAATCCAGGCCACAACGTCAATCAGTCCACACATGCATGCCTAGAGCTTTGAGTCTACGGTGGCCACTCTCGAGAACATCCACATTTACCTGCCAAGCCAGGTCTATGCTGTGGAGACTATTCGCTCAATACACCAATATCAAGGTCCTGTAAATAGTTGGCTAGCCGCAGCTGAGTAGACTACTGATCTCGGCTCTAGAACTAGCTCCAATCTGATGGAAGGATATAAATATTTTTTGTCTGCAATTTTATACAAAAACAGGACAAGAAAATTGAAGCATGAATTAATTCAATCCCTGACCCCCTCCAGCAACGCTTCTTGGGCTCTGCTGATTGTTGTTTCAAGAGTGCTTATGGCGTGGCGGATAAATTTAATGGATGGATAGTTAGCCTACATAAAAAAATTCTCTAAATCACGGTCATCTTTGATCTGTGGGGATCATTCACTACTGGTTGGGAAAATCTAGGTGTCATAAGCTTTTGTGTCTATAATACTATATGGTCAAAAAAATATAATATTTCTCCACGTAGTTAGACCAGATAGTTTGTGAGGTCGCTCATCCGGTACTCCAAATATCACAGCAAAATTCTGCTTTCGTGTAAGAGAGCACCTTTTTATAATCTTCACCAATACTTCTTGCTCTGAGAGGAAACGAAAGTCTCCTTATCAATAGCAAATCCGCCCGCCTCCAATCAATGAAACGTACAGCTATTTTATTATGATACAAAGCTATCATATCAACTGTGAGTGTGGTCTCCAGTTCCCCCTTCTTCAGCCAACTTCGGTTGAAAGTTTCACGATAGAGGAAATTTCTTATACATTATTAATTCTAATATTCTTATTAGCATTCAGTAGTTATATATAGTTCTTTGTGATATTGTCATGAATTATAGTTCTCAGACAATTACCACATTGCTTTCTCACAATACAATATTGCCAAGCAAGTCAAGATTCTCTACATAAATCATTATTGGAGAGCATTTTGAAGTCCAATGCTTTGGCCTCTTCGAGCTTCAACTGTGTGAAAAAAGAGTTCGAGATTTTTTACAGAAGTCAATCAAATAAGAGAACTCAATTTCCTTATTCAAATAGAAAGAGCGCTCTGAAAGTCTTGCAGCTAATCTTGAGAATAGAAAACCATTAGTCTAGCTAGCAATTGTACTGATCCAAAGCTCTCAGGAAGATCTCATAATGGAGTTGGGAGGAAGTCTACGTATCAGGAGTGATTTTAAATTATGCGAGTAATTAATAAACGAAAATACTTAAGACATTTGGTAAATGATAGTAATCATAAAAAAAGAAAGGCAGTTCTACTAACAAGATTCCATTCTTCTTTGAATTTCTGGGTATCAAATTCCACCCTCGATTTATAGCAGTTTCCTGTTTCTATCATATCAAAGCCCTAGTGTGATATTCCAAGATCTGGGTGAATTCACCGAAAATGCATACATGGCCGAGTGGTCTAAGGCGGTAGACTCAAGTTCTATTCTCAGTGATGGGACGCAGGTTCGAACCCTGCTGTATGCAATTTTTTTGCCTGCTGGAACTCAAAAAAAAACCTGGTAAAAAGCGCGAAAAAAAAAAAGATTGCAGCACCTGAGTTTCGCGTATGGTCTCCCACTACACTACTCGGTCAGGCTCTTAGCAGCTTAACTACAGTTGATCGGACGGGAAACGGTGCTTTCTGCTAGATATGGCCGCAACCGATAGAGTATGAAAACGAGAGGGGTATGTGGAATGCGGATGGTTTTGGTAGGTTTTCAAGACGAATGGTGGTGAAGATGAACAATCATTTCAAAATTGAGAACCACAGAATTTTTTTGAAACTTGCGAATGGGGAGTAGATTTGGCAGAAGACAAGGGTATGAAGGCCAATCGAGGACTACGTTAATCACCTGGTAGTGTTCGAATTTAAAAACGAGATAATATTGGAATTGTAGTGAGCATCACTTATGTCATGATTTCCAGACGACAAGAGTTGATGCAAGTCAGGTAAAGTGAACAGATGTAATTATAGCCATCCAATAGCAGACTTTGTGAGATTGTCTTTCTCGTGTTATTCGGGGACTGGAGAGCAGGGTACGCAGTCTGGAGCATTCACTAAACACAATTTTTTCCTTGCAGTAAACTTCTGGGGACTTCGTGGTACAAAGAAAAATTTCCTGGGAATGAAGTTTGGAGCACGGAAAAAACAGATTTCGAGATGAAAAGTAAATAAATACCTTATAAAGTCTAAAAGAATAAATTTAACAATAGTATGGAAAAATCTCTAAAATTTAGTTTTGGAAAGTAAAAGTGAGTGGGAGATGCCAAAGGTCTTTCATGCGAAAGCATAAAAGAAAATTTGAAAACAGATGCGAAGAAACGAAAGTTTCAGAGCATTGGTGGATTCAATTTTCAAAGGAAGTTCTGAAAAGAACTTTCCAAGGCCTCGTTGATTAGTGGAGAGAGTAAAGTTGTTATCGTCAGATCAATTTTCTCTCAAGGCTAATTCAACATGGGTGATCTCGTGCGATTAAAATTTTTTGACCGTGCGAGTAGCCTGAACAGTCTCATACCAAATTTCTAACTATTTTTGTGTGTGAGCACTGCTGGATTTAGTGGATTACTAGCCTATGGCAAGAATTTTACTAAAGACGAACTTGGGAGTCTGCAGCGAAGAATAGCCGTACTCGCTACGTGATTTTTCTGCTTGTAACTTCCTTCCAGGATAATGATGTAAAAACTCTCGACACTGTTCAGTTGTCAAGATGATTTTGCGGAAGTTATTCGGGAGAATTCAAAGAGGGCTATATGGATGTAGTCTAGTCTCTGCTATGGCTGGTAAAACAGTTTTGGCGGTGGGCTACTACCGATTAAGTTTTTTTAAAATTTAATTGCCAACTGATATAAATATCTGCTGCTTTTCTGTTTGACGGCTTTCGGGCAATCTCACGGGAGGCGCTTGTTGGGTTTCGGCCCGACATCAGATAGTTATCTGGTTGATCCTGCCAGTAGTCATATGCTTGTCTCAAAGATTAAGCCATGCATGTCTAAGTATAAGCAATTTATACAGTGAAACT